>VDFB02086081.1:127845866-128445866 GCA_007258455.2 Sequoia sempervirens | reverse complement strand
CCAAGGGAATCATGCCTCCAAATGGTGTTGATTGAGTTTTCATTCTAAAAGAGGATTCCTCAATTAATAATGGTGATGGGGCTATAGGAATACAAGGGTAAGAGCCCATGCTGCTACAAACATATTTACATAGGAGTTTACTTTTTTCCCTAATAAAATAAATGTTAATGAATGGAAAAAAAGAGTGGCGTACATCCATCAATAGTTCAATATAAAATGTATTCACACTTTGAAACTTTTGAAATTATTCCTTAGACATTTTGTTTTCACCTTCAATTCTTGAAATAGCCTTATCATATATATTTTTGATAGATTAAAATATATGGAAATGACCTAGAAAAAATTGACTTTAAATTAGATCTATTTAAAATATCTATATTTATTTTAAATACAACTATATTTAAATATTTATATTATAGTTTTATTAGAATAAATTAATTTATTTTAAAGATTTTATCATGATAAAAATCACTCCTTTTTAATATTTTTTCCAAAAAATATAATTGTAATGTAATTATTTTCAAACTACAGGAATCGGAATTAGGTAGCCCCCCCTTTAAACTGCAGTGTGTCTGGTAAACTTTTTTCATGTGATTGATGACATAGGCACAACACACCCTCCGGTACCATGAGGACGGTGGGAAGACTAGACCTCATGACCTCTTGCCTGCAATAGGATGCTTTATCCAATCGAGCTAGGCCCACCGCCCCAATTGTAATGTAATTTTTAAATTATTTTTAAAAAAATAAAATATATTTATATTTAATTAAGAAAATACAAATCTATAATAATAAAAAATAATTAACTTAAATTAAAAATTATCTAAGAGTGCCCCTTATGTATCTAACCATACTCAAAATAATTATATAGTAGTGGAAATAATTTAATGGAAAGTGAAAATGTTAATAGCTCAGCTAAGAACTAGTTCACACTAGCTTAGATGTGAAACTAGAAGGTGGATAACACCTAAAGAAGAGTGTGTAGATAGGATATGCATATTTTATATTTTAGAGCTAGTGGAGATAGAATGGAATTACATCATGGAATGTCTAGCTTACATGGATGTTTAGGCCAATTACATCGAGATTTTAAATGAGGACACCTTGTGCAACTTGTTTGGAGCAAAGAAAATAACAAAAAGTGTTGAATATTTGATTAAAATACATAAAAGAAGATTTAAGATCCAAAAGGAAAGGGAGCTCAAGTAATTGGTAGGTTGGTGGTTTGTTTGTCGTAGGTTGTTGTGGTGTTCCATTCTATTGGTGATCTGTGGGTTCCATAGGTTGTTTGGCATCATGGATGTTATTAAAAGTCTTCATTCTTTCATTCATTCAACATGTTACTTCTCTCACAATATTTATATTTCAACGTGTTCCATGTATATGTTACTCATGCTTTCCTTCCACGTGTTCTACCTATATAGCATTCATGAGAGATCCTTCCAACATAATTCTATGCATCTTTGTCTTTCCCATGTAAAATTATTTTGATGCACTTTTAATTTTATACTTTGTATATAATTATTTAATTTTACTTGCTTTCAATTTTAGGAACTCTAGTATATTCTATATTGTTTTTATTAGAGAATAGCATGGGCAGATAATGTTTAAACACCCTCTATCTATGAATCTCTAGTAGTGAGAAGAGAACTGCATGAGTGGATAATTTTTAAACAACATTTATCTACGATTTTTTAGTAATGAGAAATGATTAAAAATTATTTTTTAAATGGTGAATAGTTTAAATAAGGGACTTTATTTTTTATAAATAAGATAAATTTAATTCACTACTATTTAAATTATCTAATTGTCTAAGGTTTATAATGCACATTACAATCTAAATTATATTCATCATTAATATTACATTCTTATTTATTTTAGAGGTCATATTTCATTTTTATAATTTCTTGTTTATTTTTGGGATTATTTTCATTTTAAAATTAACATTTATTAAGACTTGTCACTTATTAATTTTATATAATTAGTTTTTCAAACCTTGTATCATGGTTCCTTTGTATTGGCTAAGTTAGACAAGCCTTATAGTCCTATGGTAGCAATAAGACCATTGAACATTATTGTTTCTCTTCTTTATTATAATGGCCTCTACAACCTAGGCATATAAGGCCTCAAATTTAATGATTATGAAGAATATAATTAGTGTAGAGTTCATGTACTAATATTATTTTTTAAATTTACATAAAAAAATTCAAGATCTTATTTATAATCTTTGATATGTGTTCACTTTATATAACTCTTGTGATGAATCTTCTATTTGGTAAAACCCACTTAAGAAAACTATAATCTTAAACTCTTTGTTCTTGTTATGTGCAAATAGAAAGTAGAAGCATTTAAAGCTCTTGTAATAAATGCAACTTAGATCTATTGATAAATGCAAAGTCTAGACTTTTGCTTGACCCTAATAGGCTTGTGAATATTATGAATCAATGTTAGTGAAACTTGTATAAAAAATGAAACATTTACATAATTTAAATTTGTGAAAAATAAAAAATTGATTTATCACCATTACTTTCTATTAAATAGATGAAATATAATTCATTAATAAAATTAATTATTTTTATTTAAAATATTATCATAAATTCATCAAAATTTAATAAACAATCTTTAAAAAAAATCTTAAAATTATCATTAATATTTTCGCCCCACACACAACACAATATCTATTTATTCATTAAGTTTCATACATCTTATATATAAAGACTTATAAAGGCATGCCACAAAGACTAGTCTATGTGTTTTCATTTTGTGTTTCTTGATTTGTTAAAGGAATTTATAAATATCATACTAACTTAAATGAAGAGTGGGTAATCATAAGGACCCATTACCTTGGTTATAAGAAATGTAATGAGAAGTTATCTTCGTTAACCCTTTTAACATGTATGTTTTTTTCAAATGTAACATGTTTGGATAGGTGAAATAATATTTGAATCTTTTAATTAAATGTTTGGAGGGTGTAGGTTGTAGTGTTAAAAGTATGTTAATATTTGTTGGCATTTTTAAAAAATAGTTTTGTAATGTCATTTAATTTTGAGTTGTTCTATTTGTTTAAGGAATGGTCAATTTTGTTAGAAGATAAATTTTGAAAAGTATCATGTTTTAAGTTCAATAATATGAGGGAGCCTGTACGAGTAGTAGAGTTGGCTTGGGCAGTGGGTTTGCTCCCCATTGGTCTCAAGTTTGACTTTGCTCTCAAGTTTAAGAGGTGAGACTTCTTGCAAGCGAGGGACCTCACCCGCAAGGAACTAGTCTTGTCCTAGCTTGCCCCAGGTACCCAAGATACGAGCTACTGGACCACTGGGCTGGGTCATGAGGACACCTCTGTTGTATAAAGAAAAAAGTTCAATAATATGAATTTCTTTAAATTCTAGTTATATTTGAGTTTTCTAGACAATTAATTGGCTTTTTAAAAATTATTATTTGATTTATCCAAATCTTAGCATAATTCTTATTATTGATAGCAAGCATAAATATAATCTTATTGTGTAAAATCATGAATAAATGCTTTCATCTCAAAATTATGCCTTCTCACTTTAATAATGGCAAGGAAGTAGTTAGAAAAGAGAAAAGAGGAAAAAATAAAAATAAATGACCCCTCCAAAAGAAAGAATGAAAATTAATTTCACCAAGGCCTCAAGAAGAAATCTAGGGCCTCAAGTGCAGGTTGCATCATGAGAGGTGAGGTTGGAATCCTTATTTAGACTTTATTAGAGAAAGAAAAAGGAAAAATTCTTCTATAAAATATTTAAAAATAAATTAAATACTTCATTTTTATACATTTTTATTCATTATAAAATATTAATTAATTCATAATTTCATTTAAAAAGATGTTTGTAAATTTATTTTCAATAATTGTAATTATAATAAAAACTTTTAAAATAAGTGGGAGGATGGGCAGGCAACCCTCCACAACCCCTGCGGATGGTCTAACGTGGCAGTAGGATGCATTGGCATGAGGCTCATTGGCTCTAGCTAAGCTGGACAATGGGTAATGATGGAGGTTTTATAGCGGCAGATTCCACCTGATCGGATGCCATTTCTCATTTATAATAGGGGATACGACATTCTTGGTTGAAGGTCTCGACAAGACTTCTAGGAAGCTCACTAGGTGGCACGTATGCATGGTATAGCATGCTATGAAAGGGTGGTAGGATGGCATTCAATTCATCCTATCGAAGGTGGTGCTTCCACATTCTGTATTTACTCAAGGTTTCCATTCCAAAGGCTTCATTGGGGTTGAGAAGAACCATGGAGGAGGACGTGAAGTTTGTAGTGTTCAAATTGGCTGAGGTGTTATCTGCCTTTAGGCATGACACTCCTATCTTTTTGGATTGTGGTGTGAGGCAGGCTAGTTTCAAAAAAACTCATGGACCAGAGGCTTAAATGGATTCTCCTAGAGTTCGATCCTTCAATAGTGGCCGCGATAAAAATGGTTTTGGGCTGGGAGCATGTGGCCTATAGCAAAACGGTCAGGGTCAATTCTCATATAGTTTCTCATTTTCTTGCATCTTTGATCGATCAAAGCACCCTCAAAGATTTGGCACGATTGATGATGAGCAAGCTCTTTAAGCCCAATCTCTTGGGCGGCATGGAAGAGGTCATTTCTGCCACAATTCTTGGCTTTGGGGTGTTGCGTCCGAAAGATTTGGAGTTGCTCAAGTCTCTTGGTGTTGTGGTTTAATTTTTTTCGCTTTTACTAGAGCCGAAAGGGTTGGCGTTGGTCAAGCATCAGATGGTGGTTGCGGTCAGGGTGGAGTATCTAAAGAAAACTCTAAAGGTGGTGAAGACTAAGGATTTGAGCTGTGTGGAGGAATTCAACGACTTCGCCCGCCTCAATGGCTACCTGTGACTATGGGTTCATGGTTGTTTGGTTGCTGGTTTCTTGGCTTCTTCAATCGATAGCGTGGTGGTGGCTCGGTCAATTTTTTGGCGTTGGGGGTTTCTCAGCCTTTGTTGAAGCACAAAATTGGGTTTGGTTCAGATTGCATTGGAATTCTATAGTGCATTTCTTTTTTGCTTGTCTATTATGGTTTTTGGGTTGGCTGGGAAAATCATTTGCTAGGTTTTCCTGAATTTCTCCTGTAATGACAGACGAACTGTAAATTTTGAATTTTGTTAATACAATTTCTTCTTATGTACCAAAAAAAAAAAATTTAAATAAAAATATAATATAAAATTTTAATTGTGAATAATTAATACCTTATTTTTAAAATCAATATTTTCAAATGACAATAAAATTATTAGAAATTTTGATTACAAATAAAATAACAATTTCACCTTTGAAAATAATCATATAATCGATTAATAACATATTAATTCTTTCTATTTATATAATTAAAATTATATATACTAATAAAAATAATTTAAAACATTAAAAAAATATTAAATACATTTTTTTAATGATTCTTTTTATAAAAAACACAACAGTCACTCATTCAAATATACTTTATATTTAAAAATAATAAATAAATAATAAATAAAATCTTAATTCTCAACTTAAGATATAAATTTACAGTTTCTAAATTAATATATTAAAATATAAAAAATATTATTAAACAAATTATATAAATTTTGAAAACTCATTAATTAAAAATAAATAAAAACTTAGATAGAAGAAGAAAAGTAATATTTTACTAGACTTATTAAAATTTACTCAAGAAATAAAATTAAAATTAAAAATTTATACAATAATAAAATAAATATATCAAAAACCCATTGAGTAAAAACAAGATTGAATCCCTTGAGAAGAAATCTGGGGCCTCAAGTGCAAGGTTGCATCATGAGAGGTGAGTTTGGAATCCTTATTTATATTTTATTAAAGAAAGAAAAAGGCAAAATTCTTCTATAAAATATTTAAAAATGAATTAAATACTTCATTTTTATACATTATAAAATATTAATTAATTCTAAATTTCATTTAAAAAGATGTTTGTAAATTTATTTTCAATAATTGTAATTACAATAAAAACTTTTTAAATAAGTGGAAGGATGGGCAGGCGACCTTCCATGACCCCCCTGGAGGGTCTGATGTGGCAGTAGGATGCATTGGAATGAGGCTCGTTGGCTTTGGTTGAGCTGGACAAAGGGTAATGATGGAGATTTTATGGCGGAAGATTCCACCTAATCAGACGTCATTTCTCATTTATAATAGGGGGTACGTCATTCTTGGTTGAAGGCTTCGACAAGACTTCTAGGAAGCTCGCCAGGTGGAACGTACGCATGGTATAACATGCTATGAAAGGGAGGTAGGATGGCATTCAATTTATCCTAGCGAAGGTGGTGCTTTCCGCATTCTGCATTTGCTTAAGGTTTTCATTCCAAAGGATTCACTCAGGTTGAGAAGAACCATGGAGGAGGACGTGAAGTTTGTAGTGTTCAAAATTGGTTGAGGCATTATCCGCCTTCGAGCATGACACTCCTATCTTTCTGGATTGTGGTGTGAGGTAGGTTGGCTTCAAAAAACTCATGGACCAGAGGCTTAAATGGATTCTCCCGGAGTTCGATCCTTTGATAGTGGTCGAGGTAAAAATGGTTTTAGGCTAGGAGTATGTGGCCTACAGCGAAACAGTCAGGGTCAATTCTCATATAGTTTCTCATTTTCTTGCATCTTTACTCGATCAAAGCACCCTCAAAGATTTGGCATGATTGATGATGAGCAAGCTCTTTAAGCCCAATCTATTGGGCAGCATGGAAGAGGTCATTTCTGCCACAATTCTTGGCTCTGGGATGCCGTGTTTGAAAGATTTGGAGTTGCTCAAGTCTCCTGGTGTTGTGGTTCAATTTTTTTCACTTTTACTGGAGCCAAAAGGGTCAACATTGGTTAGGCATCAGATGGAGGTTGCGGTCAAGGTGGAGTATCTAAAGAAAACTCTAAAGGTGGTGGAGACTAAGGATTTGAGCTGGGTGAAAGAATTCAATGACTTCGCCCAACTCAATGGCTACCTATGACTATGGGTTCGTGGTTGTCTAGTTGCTAGTTTTTTGGCTTCTTCGGTCGATAGCATGGTGGTGGCTTGGTCAATTTTTTTGCATTGGTGGGTTTCCTGGCCTCTGCTGAAGCACAAAAATGGGTTTGGTTTGGGTTGCATTGAAATTCTACAGTGCATTTATTTTTTGCTTATTTGTTCTAGCTTTTGGCTTGGCTAGGAAAATCAATTGCTAGGGTTACTTGAATTTCTCCTGCAATAGGAGACGAATTGTAAATTTTGAATTTTGTTAATACAATTTCCTTCTTATGTATCCATAAAAAAAAACTTTTTAAATAAAAATATAATATAAAATTTTAATTGTGAATAATTACTACCTTATTTTTAAAATCAATATTTTCAAATGACAATAAAATTATTAGAAATTTTGATTACAAATAAAATAACAATTTTACCATTGAAAATAATCATATATTTGATTAATAACATATTAATTCTTTCTATTTATATAATTAAAATTATATATAATAATAAAAATAATTTAAAACATTAAAAAATATTAAATACATTTTTTTAATGATTCTTTTTATTAAAAACACAATAGTCACTCATTCAAATATACTTTATATTCAAAAATAAAAAAATAAATAATAAATAAAATCTTAATTCTCAACTTAAGATATAAATTTATAGTTTCTAAATTAATATATTAAAATATAAAAAATATTATTAAACAAATTATATAAATTTTAAAAAATCCTTAATTAAGAAAACTTAAAAACTTAGATAGAAGAAGAAAAGTAATATTCTACTAGCCTTATTAAAATTTATTCAAGAAATAAAAATAAAATTAAAAATTTATACAATAAAAAAATAAATATATCAAAAACCCATTGAGTAAAAACAAGATTGAATCCCTCAAGAAGAAATCTAGGGCCTCAAGTGCAGGTTGAATCATGAGAGGTCAGGTTGGAATTCTTATTTAGCTTTTATTAAAGAAAGAAAAAGGCAAAATTCTTCTATAAAATATTTAAAAATTAATGAAATACTTCATTTTTATACATTATAAAATATTAATTAATTCATAATTTCATTTAAAAAAATGTTTGTAAATTTATTTTCAATAATTGTAATTATAATAAAAACTTTTAAAATAAGTGGGAGGATGGGCAGGCGACCCTCCACGATCCCCGTGGAGGGTCTGATGTGGTAGTAGGATGCACTGGCATGAGGCTCGTTGGCTCTGGCTGAGCTGGACAACAAGTAATGATGGAGGTTTTATGGCGACAGATTTTGCCTGATCGGATTTCATTTCTCATTTATAATAGGAGGTACAACATTCATGGTTGAAGGCCTCGACAAGACTTCTCGACAACTCACTAGGTGGCACGTACGCATGGTATAGCATGCTATGAAAGGGTGGTAGGATGGCATTCAATTTATCCTACTAAAGGTGGTGCTTTCCGCATTCTGCATTTGCTCAAGGTTTTCATTCCAAAGGCTTCACTCGGGTTGAGAAGAACCATGGAGGAGAATGCAATTTTGTAGTGTTCAAATTGGCTAAGGCGTTATCCACCTTCGGGCATGACACTTCTATTTTTCTGGATTGTCGTGTGATGTAGGCTAGTTTCAAAAAACTTCTGGACCAGAGGCTTAAATGGATTCTCCTGGAGTTCGATCCTTTGACAGTGACCGCGGTAAAAATGGTTTTAGGCTAGGAGTAGGTGGCCTACAGCAAAATGGTCAAGGTCAATTCTCATATAGTTTCTCGTTTTCTTACATCTTTTCTCGATCAAAGCACCCTCAAATATTTGGCACGATTGATGATGAGCAAGCTCTTTAAGTCCAATCTCTTGGGCGGCATGGAAGAGGTCATTTTTGCGACAATTCTTGGCTCTGGGGTGGGGCGTCTGAAAGATTTGGAGTTGCTCAAGTCCCCTAGTGTTGTGGTTCAATTTTATCTATTTTTACTAGAGCCAAAAGGGTCAGTGTTGGTTAGGCATCAGATGGTGGTTGTGGTCGACGTGGAGTATCTAAAGAAAACTCTAAAGGTGTTCTCATATAGTTTCTCATTTTCTTGCATCTTTTCTCGATCAAAGCACCCTCAAAGATTTGGCACGATTGATGATGAGCAAGCTCTTTAAGATCAATCTCTTGGGCGGCATGGAAGAGGTCATTTCTGCCACAATTCTTGGCTCTGGGGTGCCGCATCCAAAAGATTTGGAGTTGCTCAAGTCTCGTGGTGTTGTGGTTCAATTTTTTCTATTTTTATTGGAGCCGAAAGGGTCAATGTTGGTTAGGCACCAGATGGTGGTTCCAGTCGACATGGATTATCTAAAGAAAACTCTAAAGGTGGTGGAGACAGGATTTGAGTTGGGTGGAACAATTCAACGACTTCGCCTACCTCAATGGCTACCTGTGACTATGGGTTCGTGGTTGTTTGGTTGTTGGTTTTTTGGCTTCTTTGATCGATAGCGTGGTGGTGGCTCGATCAATTTTTTGGCATTGGTAGTTTTCTCAGCCTTTGCTGAAGCACAAAAATGGGTTTGGTTTGGGTTGCATTAAAATTTTATAGTGCATTTCTTTTTTGCTTATCTGTCCTGGTTTTTGGGTTGGCTGGAAAAATCAATTGCTAGGGTTTCCTGAATTTCTCCTGCAATGACAGATGAATTGTAAATTTTGAATTTTGTTAATACAATTTCCTTCTTATGTACCAAAAAAAAAAACTTTTTAAATAAAAATATAATATAAAATTTTCATTGTGAATAATTACTACCTTATTTTTAAAATCAATATTTTCAAATGACAATAAAATTATTAGAAATTTTGATTACAAATAAAATAACAATTTTACCTTTGAAAATAATCATATAATTGATTAATAATATATTAATTCTTTCTATTTATACAATTAAAATTATATATAATAATAAAAATAATTTAAAACATTAAAAAAATATTAAATACAATTTTTTAATAATTCTTTTTTATAAAAAACACAACAGTCACTCATTAAAATATACTTTATATTTAAAAATAATAAATAAAATCTTAATTCTCAATTTAAGATATAAATTTACAGTTTCTAAATTAATATATTAAAATATAAAAAATATTATTAAACAAATTATATAAATTTTAAAAAATCCTTAATTAAAAAAATTTAAAAACTTAGAAGAAGAAAAGTAATATTTTACTAGTCTTATTAAAATTTACTCAAGAAATAAAATTAAAATTAAAAATTTATACAATAAAAAAATAAATATATCAAAAACCCATTAAGTAAAAACAAGATTGAATCCCTCAAGAAGAAAGTTGGGGCCTAAAGTGCAGGTTGCATCATGAGAGGTGAGGTTGGAATCCTTATTTAGATTTTATTAAAGAAAGAAAAAGGTAAAATTCTTCTATAAATTATTTAAAAATAAATTAAATTTCATTTTTATAAATTTATATTCATTATAAAATATTAATTAATTCTAAATTTCATTTAAAAAGATGTTTGTAAATTTATTTTCAATAATTGTAATTATAATAATTTTTTTAAAAATAATTTTGATGATGGGCAGGCGACCCTCCACGACCCCGTGGAGGGTCTGGTGTGGCAGTAGGATGCATTGGCATGAGGATATTTGGCTCTGGCTGAGCTGGACAACGGGTAATGATGGAAGTTTTATGGTGACAGATTCTGCCTCATCGGATGTCATTTCTCGTTTATAATAGGGGGTACGACATTTTTGGTTGAAGGCCTCGACAAGACTTCTAGGCAGCTCAACAGTTGGCACATACGCATGGTATAGCATGCTATGAAAGTGTGGTAGGATGGCATTCAATTTATCCTAGTGAAGGTGGTGCTTTCCGCATTCTGAATTTTCTCAAGGTTTTCATTCCAAAGGATTCACTCAGGTTGAGAAGAACCATGGAGGAGGACGCGAAGTCTGTAGTGTTCAAATTGGCTGAGGTATTATCTGCCTTCGAGCATGACACTCCTATCTTTCTGGATTGTGGTGTCAGGTAGGCTAGTTTCAAAAAACTCATGGACCAGAGGCTTAAATGGATTCTCTTGGAGTTCGATCCTTTGATAGTGGCCACAGTAAAAATTGTTGTAGGCTTGGAGCATTTGGCCTACAATGAAATAGTCAGGGTCAATTCTCATATTGTTTCTCATTTTCTTGCATATTTGCTCGATCAAAGCACCCTCAAAGATTTGGCTTGATTGATGATGAGCAAGCTCTTTAAGCCCAATCTCTTGGGCAACATGGAAAAGGTCATTTCTGCCACAATTCTTGGCTCTGGGGTGCCGCATCTGAAAGATTTGGAGTTGCTCAGGTCTCCTGGTGTTGTGGTTCAATTTTTTCTGCTTTTACTAGAGCCAAAAGGGTCGGCGTTGGTTCGGCATCAGATGGTGGTTGTGGTTGAGGTGGAGTATCTAAAAACTCTAAAGGTGGTGGAGACTGAGGATTTGATCTAGGTGGAAGAATTCAATGACTTCGCCCACCTCAATGGCTACCTGTGACTATGAGTTCGTGGTTGTTTGGTTGTTGATTTTTTAGCTTCTTCAGTCGATTGCGTGGTGGTGGCTCAGTCAGTTTTTTGGTGTTGGTGGGTTTCTCGGCCTCTGTTGAAGCATAAAAATGGGTTTGGTTTGGGTTGCATTGAAATTCTACAGTGCATTTATTTTTTGCTTAACTGTTATGATTTTTCAGTTGGCTGAGAAAATCAATTGTTAGGGTTTCCTGAATTTCTCCTGCAATGGGAGACGAATTGTAAATTTTGAATTTTCTTAATACAATTTCCTTCTTATGTACCAAAAAAAAAAAACTTTTTATATAAAAATATAATATAATATTTTAATTGTGAATAATTACTACCTTATTTTTAAAATTAATATTTTCAAATGACAATAAAATTATTAGAAATTTTGATTACAAATAAAATAACAATTTTGCGATTGAAAATAATCATATAATTGATTAATAACGTATTAATTCTTTCTATTTATATAATTAAAATTATATATAATAATAAAAATAGTTTAAAACATTAAAAAAATATTAAATACAATTTTTTAATGATTCTTTTTATTAAAAACACAACAGTTGCTCATTCAAATATACTTTATATTTAAAAATAAATAATAAATAATAAATAAAATCTTAATTCTCAACTTAAGATATAAATTTACAGTTTCTAAATTAATATTTTAAAATATAAAAAATATTATTAAACAAATTATATAAATTTTAAAAACTCCTTAATTATGAAAATTTAAAAACTTAGATAGAAGAAGAAAATTAATAGTTTACTAGCCTTATTAAAATTTATTCAAGAAATAAAATTAAAATTAAAAATTTATACAATAAAAAAATATATATATCAAAAATCCATTGAGTAAAAACAAGATTGAATCCCTCAAGAAGAAATCTGGAGCCTAAGTGTAGGTTGCATCATGAGAGGTGAGGTTGGAATCCTTATTTAGATTTTATTAAAGAAAGAAAAAGGTAAAATTCTTTTATAAAATATTTAAAAATGAATTAAATACTTCATTTTTATACATTATAAAATATTAATTAATTCTAAATTTCATTTAAAAAGATGTTTGTAAATTTATTTTCAATAATTGTAGTTAGAATAAAAACTTTTTAAATAAGTGGGAGGATGGGCAAGCGACCCTCCACGACCCCCATGGAGGGTCTGACATGGTAGTAGGATGCACTAGCATGAGGCTCATTGGCTCTGGCGGAGCTGGACAATAGGTAATGATAGAGGTTTTATGGTGGAAAATTCTGCCTCATCGGATGTCATTTCTCATTTATAATAGGGGTACAACATTCCTAGTTGAAGTCCTTGACAAGACTTCTAGGCAGCTCACCAAGTGGCATGTACGCATGGTATAGCAAGCTATGAAAGGGTGGTTGGGTGGCATTCAATTTATCTAGGCGAAGGTGGTGCTTTTCGCATTCTGCATTTGCTTAAGGTTTTCATTCCAAAGGCTTCACTCGGGTTGAGAACAACCATGGAGGAGGACGTGAAGTTTGTAGTGTTCAAATTGGCTGAGGCATTATCCGCCTTCAAGCATGACACTCCTATCTTTCTGGATTGTGGTGTGAGGTAGGCCGGTTTCAAAAAACTCATGGACTAGAGGATTAAATGGATTCTCCTGGAGTTCGATCCTTTGATAGTGGTCACAATAAAAATGGTTTTAGGCTAGGAGCATGTGGCCTACAGTGAAACGGTCAGGGTCAATTCTCATATAGTTTCTCATTTTCTTCCATCTTTGCTAGATCAAAGCACCCTCAAAGATTTGGCACGATTGATGATGAGCAAGCTCTTTAAGCCCAATCTCTTGGGCGGCTTGGAAGAGGTCATTTTTGCCACAATTCTTGGCTCTAGGGTGCCGCGTCTGAAAGATTTGGAGTTGCTCAAGTCTCCTTATGTTGTGGTTCAATTTTTCCCACTTTTACTCAAGCCAAAAGGGTTAGCGTTGGCTAGGCATCGGATGGTGGTTGTGGTCGAGATGGAGTATCTAAAGAAAACTCTAAAGGTGGTGGAGACTGAGGATTTGAGCTGGGTGGAAGAATTCAACGACTTCGCCCACCTCAATGTCTACCTGTGACTATGGGTTCGTGGTTGTCTGGTTGTTGGTTTTTTGGCTTCTTCAGTTGATAGTGTGGTGGTAGCTCGGTTAATTTTTTGGCGTTGGTGGCTTTCTCTGAAATATACCAAGCCAATTTTTTTCAATTTTTACCAAGTACACAACAATGCAGAGAGCACTCGTTAGGGTTAGATAATTCAAACCAGCAGATTACAAATAACTCATTGCCAAGAATGCGCACTCAATCTCAACAAGAGAGAGGCTGCCATATGGCAAGAGGATCATCAATGCCTTAAACAAAATGCAACCGAAGGTAACTCTAACCAAGAATGTGTCCACGAAGGACGATCATATGGTCAGAGGATCTTCTGCCACTACAAGTACTGAAAGCAAACTCAACACCAAGTATGTGCTACCTAATCCAGTATGGAAATGAGGTGACCATATGGCGGAGATAAAGGAATTACAATGCAATTAAGGGAAATAAGCAAGAATGCTGAAGTACTCGATGTCAAGAATGTGCTTTCCAACCCGAGACAGAATGGGAGCTACCATATGACGGAGATATAAAGAATTACAATTGCATCTACAGAATGTAAAGTGAGACTGAGAGAAATGCTGACAGTACTACTATTCAGCTTACAATGAATATTTAAATGCCTGCAAGATCAAGTATTAGAGTTCTTTAAATTGCTGCAACAACAAGGAATCTTTTACAAAGCCTGTAATGATTTCCTAACACCAATCCAAGAAGGAAATTGCAGATTTCTCAAATCTGGTTATGACAGACCCGCACTTTAAAATATATAACCAGCAACCCTCGAATCCACTAAAATGCTCACAACTCACTCAATACTTGTCAGAATGACATGAGACTTGATGCAAACGAATGCTAGGATGATGACAATGAAGACTAGACAAAGAAACAACTGATAAATTGAAGTATTTTTTTTTCTAAACACTTGCCAGGCATAACAGAATGGTACAGCCTCTAGAAATGTTCTACCAACAAGATAAAATCAGATTCTTCATTATAAATCACCAAAATTTGTACAAATGGGTGCCTAGGGCATAGAAATAGTTCTAGCCAATACCCAGAACAAATATATTTTTATTTTTTGACTTATGAGCAAAAACAACATTCAGCAACTTGAAGTCAACAACACCAAAACTTCACTAACATGCTCAAACTAGACTACAAATGCATAATAGCTTCTACAATGCAATTTCTTATTACAAAAACTCACTCAACTACAAACTAACTCTCCACTAGTTGCTATCTTTCAAGCAAGAAGTCGAGCCAAGGCTAGGAGGCATTCATTCCTCGAAGCAGTCCCAGTACCATTCCGGCAACATAACAATATTCAAGTCATAAGATAACAAAAAGAAGAGAGATGGCCTTCTTTTATAGACTTAGTAGAGAATCTCTAGATGCTTCTAGAAAGTGCGCCCTTTTTCCAATTCAAATTTGACTTCATTTTCCCTCCAAGAGTGGCGTATTTCTTCTTGGCTAAATAAAACATTTTTAAATAAAATATTTCTCTCCTTAAGTTGGCGTCCAATTTCCTCAAGAGCAATTTGACTTTAGAAATATAAAAATATTTCTTCATGAAAAAATACCCCTCAAAGTTCCCTTCTTTAAAACAACTTAAAGTCATATTACTAGGACAAGGGGTTATTTTATAAAATAAAACATTATTGTCTTTAAAATACTTATTTCTCCAAAATGAACCCCTTAAGCCAAAAATCATAATTACCCAATGAACTGCCAGAAGAGGAAAGCCTGTCGAGCTGATGCTGACTGGACCACTGCTAAAAATAGAATTTACTAAAAATAGTAAATTCAAGAAGTTGCTCAGAATGCAATGCATGGGACACCATTGTGAAACTTTCTGAAAACCCAGAAGGAATCCAGAATCCAAACACCCAAACTCCAACAAGTAAAACCCTGAATCTTCAAAAGAACCCATCAAACAGCCGAAAACTCTAATTCTGCCACTGACTAGCCGACAGCACACTGGGAATAGGCTACCAATCACTGAAAAGTGAAGAGCTAAAAACGAGGACATTACATTCTCAGCCTTTGTTGAAGCACAAAAATGGCTTTGGTTTGGGTTGCATTAAAATTCTACAGTGCATTTCTTTTTTGCCTATCTGTTCTGGTTTTTGGGTTGGCTAGGAAAATCAATTGCTAGGGTTTCCTAAATTTCTCCTGCAATGGCACATGAATTGTAAATTTTTAATTTTGTTAATACAATTTCCTTCTTATGTACCAAAAAAAAAAAACTTTTTAAATAAAAATATAATATAAAATTTTAATTGTGAATAATTACTACCTTATTTCTAAAATCAATATTTTCAAATGACAATAAAATTATTAGAAATTTTGATTACAAATAAAATAAAATTTTATCTTGAAAATAATCATATAATTGATTAATAACATATTAATTCTTTCTATTTATATAATTAAAATTATATATAATAATAAAAATAATTTAAAACATTAAAAAAATATTAAATACATTTTTTTAACGATTCTTTTTATTAAAATCACAACAGTCACTCATTCAAATATACTTTATATTTCAAAATAATTAATAAATAATAATTAAAATCTTAATTCTCAACCTAAGATATAAATTTACAGTTTCTAAATTAATATATTAAAATATAAAAAATATTATTAAACAAATTATATAAATTTTAAAAACTCCTTAATTAAGAAAATTTAAAAACTTAGATAGAAGAAGAGAAGTAATATTTTAGTAGCCTTATTAAAATTTATTCAAGAAATAAAAATAAAATTAAAAGTTTATACAATAAAAAACATAAATATATCAAAAACCCATTGAGTAAAAAGAAGATTGAATCCCTCAAGAAGAGATTTGGGGCCTCAAGTGCAGATTGCATCATGAGAGATGAGGTTGGAATCCTTATTTAGATTTTATTAAAGAAAGAAAAAGAAAAAAATTCTTCTATAAAATATTTAAAAATGAATTAAATACTTCATTTTTATTAATTTTAAAATATTAAATAATTATAAATTTCATTTAAAAAAATGTTTGTAAATTTATTTTCAATAATTGTAATTATAATAAAAACTTTTTAAATAAGTGGGTTGATGGGTAGGCGACCCTCCACAAGGGTCTGAAGTGGCAGTAGGATGCATTGGTATGAGGCTTGTTGGCTCTAGCGGAGCTGGACAACGGGTATTGATGGAGGTTTTATGGCGACAGATTCCACCTGATCCGATGTCCTTTCTCATTTATAATAGGGGGTATGACATTCCTGGTTGAAGGCATCGACAAGACTTCTAGGCAGCTCACCAGCTGGCACGTACGCATGGTATAGCATGCTATGAAAGGGTGGTAGGATGGCATTCAATTTATCCTAGCAAAGGTGGTGCTTTCCACATTTTGCATTTGCTCAAGGTTTTCATTCCAAAGACTTCACTCGGGTCGATAAGAACCATGGAGGAGGACGCGAAGTTTATAGTTTCAAAATTGGCTAAGGCGTTATCCGCCTTCGGGAATGACACCCCTATCTTTCTGGATTGTGGTGTGAGGTAGGTTGGTTTCAAAAAACTAATGGACCAGAGGCTTAAATGGATTCTCCTGCAGTTCGATCCTTTGATAGTGGCCACGATAAAAATGGTTTTAGGCTGGGAGCATGTGGCCTATAGAGAAATGGTTAGGGTCAATTCTCATATAGTTTCTCATTTTCTTGCAACTTTGCTTGTTCAAAGCACCCTCAAAGATTTGGCACGATTGATAATGAGCAAGCTCTTTAAGCCCAATCTCTTGGGCGGCATGGAAGAGGTCATTTCTGCCACAATTCTTGGCTCTGGGGTGCCGCATCTAAAAGATTTGGAGTTGATCAAGTCTCCTAGTGTTGTGGTTCAATTTTTTCCACTTTTATTGGAGCCGAAAGGGTCGGCATTGGTTAGGCATCAGATGGTGGTTGCGGTCGAGGTGGAGTATCTAAAGAAAACTCTAAAGGTGGTGGAGACTGAGGATTTGAGCTAGGTGGAAGAATTCAACGACTTCACCCACCTCAATGGCTACCTGTGACTATGGGTTCGTGGTTGTCTGGTTGCTAGTTTTTTGGCTTCTTCGGTCGATAACGTGGTGGTAGCTCAGTCAGTTTTTTGGCATTGGTGGGTTTCTCGGCCTCTACTGAAGCACAAAAATGGGTTTGGTTTGGCTTGCATTGAAATTCTACAGTTCCTTGCTTTTTTGCTTATTTGTTTTGGTTTTTGGGTTGGCTGGAAAATAAATTGCTAGGGTTTCTTGAATTTCCCCTGCAATGGTAGACGAATTGTAAATTTTGAATTTTGTTAATACAATTTCCTTCTTATGTACCAAAAAAAAAACTTTTTAAATAAAAATATAATATAAAATTTTAATTGTGAATAATTACTACCTTATTTTTAAAATCAATATTTTCAAATGACAATAAAATTATTAGAAATTTTGATTACAAATAAAATAAAAATTTTGCCTTTGAAAATAATCATATAATTGATTAATAACATATTAATTCTTTCTATTTATATAATTAAAATTATATATAATAATAAAAATAATTTAAAACATTAAAAAACTATTAAATACATTATTTTAATGATTCTTTTTATAAAAAACACAACAGTCACTCATTCAAATATACTTTATATTTTTAAAAATAGAAAATAATATATAAAATCTCAATTCTCAACTTAAGATATAAATGTACAGTTTCTAAATTAATATATTAAAATATAAAAAATATTATTAAACAAATTATATAAATTTTAAAAACTCCTTAATTATGAAATTTTAAAAACTTATATAGAAGAAGAAAAGTAATATTTTACTAGCCTTATTAAAATTAATTTAAGAAATAAAATTAAAATTAAAAATTTATACAATAAAAAATAAATATATCAAAAACCCATTGAGTAAAAACAAGATTGAATCCCTCAAGAAGAAATCTGGGCCTCAAGTGGAGGTTGCATCATGAGAGGTGAGGTTGGAATCCTTATTTAGATTTTATTAAAGAAAGAAAAAGGCAAAATTCTTCTATAAAATATTTAAAAATGAATTAAATACTTCATTTTTATACATTATAAAATATTAATGAATTCTAAATTTCATTTAAAAAGATGTTTCTAAATTTATTTTCAATAATTGTAATTATAATAAAAAACTTTTAAAATAAGTGGGAGGATGGGCAGGCGACACTCCACGACCCTCGTCGAGGGTCTGACGTGGCAGTAGGATGCACTGGCATGAGGCTCGTTGGCTCAAGTTGAGCTCTGGAAGATAGGTAATGATGGAGGTTTTATGGTGGTAGATTCCACCTGATCCGATGTCATTTTTCATTTATAATAGGGGGTACGACATTCCTGGTTGAAGGCCTCGTCAAGACTTCTAGGCAGCTCACCAGGCGGCACGTACGCATGGTATAGTGTGCTATGAAAGGGTGGTAGGATGGCATTCAATTTATCCCAGCGAAGGTGGTTTTTTCCACATTCTGCATTTGCTCAAGGTTTTCATTCCAAAGGCTTCACTCGGGTTGAGAAGAACCATGGAGGAGGACGCAAAGTTTGTAGTGTTCAAATTGGCTAAGGCGTTATCCACCTTCGGGCATGACACTCCTATTTTTCTGGATTGTGGTGTGACGTAGGCTGGTTTCAAAAAACTTCTGCACCAAAGGCTTAAATGGATTCTCCTGGAGTTCGATCCTTTGACAGTGGCCACGGTAAAAAATGTTTTAGGCTGGGAGCAAGTGGCCTACATACAAATGGTCAGGGTCAATTCTCATATAGTTTCTCATTTTCTTGCTTCTTTGCTCAATCAAAGCACCCTCAAAGATTTGGCACGATTGATGATGAGCAAGCTCTTTAAGCCCAATCTCTTGGGCGGCATGGAAGAGGTCATTTTTGCCACAATTCTTGGCTCTGGGGTGCCACGTCTGAAAGATTTGGAGTTGCTCAAGTCTCCTAGTGTTGTGGTTCAATTTTTTCTATTTTTATTGGAGCTGAAAGGGTTAGTGTTGGTTAGGCATCGGATGGTGGTTGCGATCGAGGTGGAGTATCTAAAGAAAACTCTAAAGGTGGTGGAGACTGAGGATTTGAGCTGGTTGGAAGAATTCAACGACTTCGCCCACCTCAATGGCTACTTGTGACTATGGGTTTGTGGTTGTTTGGTTGTTGGTTTTTTGGCTTCTTCGGTTGATAGCGTGGTGGTGGCTCGATCAATTTTTTGGCATTGGTGGATTTCTCGGCCTTTGCTAAAGCACAAAAATGGGTTAGGTTTGGGTTGCATTGAAATTCTATAGTGCATTTCTTTTTTGCTTATCTGTCTTGGTTTTTGGGTTGGCTGGGAAAATCAATTGCTAAGGTTTCCTGAATTTCTCCTACAATGATAGATGAATTGTAAATTTTGAATTTTGTTAATACAATTTCCTCCTTATGTACCAAAAAAAAAACTTTTTAAATAAAAATATAATATAAAATTTTCATTGTGAATAATTACTACCTTATTTTTAAAATCAATATTTTCAAATGACAATAAAATTATTAGAAATTTTGATTACAAATAAAATAACAATTTTACCTTTGAAAATAATCATATAATTGATTAATAACATATTAATTCTTTCTATTTATATAATTAAAATTATATATAATAATAAAAATAATTTAAAACATTAAAAAAATATTAAATACAATTTTTTAATGATTCTTTTTTATAAAAAAAGCAACAGTCACTCATTAAAATATACTTTATATTTAAAAATAATAAATAAAATATTAATTCTCAACTTAAGATATAAATTTACAGTTTCTAAATTAATATATTAAAATATAAAAAATATTATTTAACAAATTATATAAATTTTAAAAAATCCTTAATTAAAAAAATTTAAAAACTTAGAAGAAGAAAAGTAATATTTTACTAGTCTTATTAAAATTTACTCAAGAAATAAAATTAAAATTAAAAATTTATACAATAAAAAATAAATATATCAAAAACCCATTGAGTAAAAACAAGATTGAATCCCTCAAGAAGAAATTTGGGGCCTAAAGTGCAGGTTGCATCTTGAGAGGTGAGGTTGGAATCCTTATTTAGATTTTATTAAAGAAAGAAAAAGGTAAAATTCTTCTATAAAATATTTAAAAATGAATTAAATACTTCATTTTTATACATTATAAAATATTAATTAATTCTAAATTTCATTTGAAAAGATGTTTGTAAATTTATTTTCAATAATTGTAATTATAATAATTTTTTTTAAAATAAGTGGAAGTATGGGCATGCGACCCTCCACGACCCACGTGGAGGGTCTGATGTGGCAGTAGGATGCACTGGCATGAGGTTATTTGGCTCAGGCTGAGCTAGAAAATGGGTAATGATGGAGGTTTTATGGTGGAAGATCCTGCCTCATCAGATGTTATTTGTCATTTATAATAGGGGGTACGACATTCCTAGTTGAAGGCCTTGACAAGACTTCTTGGCAACTCACTAGGTGGCACGTGCGCATGGTATAACATGCTATGAAAGGGTGGTAGGATGGCATTCAATTTATCCTAGTGAAGGTGGTGCTTTCCGCATTCTGCATTTGCTCAAGGTTTTCATTCCAAAGGCTTCACTTGAGTTTAGAAGAACCATGGAGGAGGATACAAAGTTTGTAGTATTCAAATTGGCTGAGGCATTATTTGCCTTCGGGCATGACACTCCTATCTTTCTAGATTGTGGTGTTAGGTAGGCTAGTTTCAAAAAACTCATGGACCAGAGGCTTAAATGGATTCTCCTGGAGTTCGATCCTTTGACAGTTGTTGTAATAAAAATTGTTTTAGGCTTGGAGCATGTGGCCTACAGCAAAACGGTCAAGGTCAATTCTCATATTGTTTCTCGTTTTCTTCCATCTTTGCTCGATCAAAGCACCCTCAAAGATTTGGCTCGATTGATGATGAGCAAGCTCTTTAAGCCCAATCTCTTGGGCAGCATGGAAGAGGTCATTTCTGCCACAATTCTTGGCTCTGGGGTGTCACGTCCGAAAGATTTGGAGTTGCTCAAGTCTCCTGGTGTTGTGGTTCAATTTTTTCCACTTTTACTGGAGCCGAAAGGGTCGGCGTTGGTTAGGCATCAGATGGTGGTTGTGGTTGAGGTGGAGTATCTAAAGAAAACTCTAAAGGTGGTGGAGACTGAGGATTTGAGCTGGGTGGAAGAATTCAATGACTTCGCCCACCTCAATGGTTACCTGTGACTATGGGTTCGTGGTTGTCTGGTTGTTGATTTTTTTGCTTCTTCGGTTGATTGCGTGGTGGTGGCTCAGTCAGTTTTTTGGCGTTGGTGGGTTTCTCGGCCTCTGCTGAAGCACAAAAATGGGTTTGGTTTGGGTTGCATTGAAATTCTACAATGCATTTCTTTTTTGCTTATCTGTTATAGTTTTTGGGTTGGCTGGGAAAATCAATTGTTAGGGTTTCCTGAATTTCTCCTGCAATGGCAGACAAATTGTAAATTTTGAATTTTGTTAATACAATTTCCTTCTTATGTACCAAAAAAAAACTTTTTAAATAAAAATATAATATAATATTTTAATTGTGAATAATTACTACCTTATTTTTCAAATTAATAATTTCAAATGACAATAAAATTATTAGAAATTTTGATTTCAAATAAAATAACAATTTTTCCTTTGAAAATAATCATATAATTGATTAATAACATATTAATTCTTTCTATTTATATAATTAAAATTATATAATAATAAAAATAATTTAAAACATTAAAAAAATATTAAATACAATTTTTTAATGATTCTTTTTATTAAAAACACAATAGTCACTCATTCAAATATACTTTATATTTAAAAATAAATAATAAATAAAATCTTAATTCTCAACTTAAGATATAAATTTACAGTTTCTAAATTAATATATTAAAATATAAAAAATATTATTTAACAAATTATATAAATTTTAAAAAATCCTTAATTAAAAAAATTTAAAAACTTAGAAGAAGAAAAGTAATATTTTACTAGTCTTATTAAAATTTACTCAAGAAATAAAATTAAAATTAAAAATTTATACAATAAAAAAATAAATATATCAAAAACCCATTGAATAAAAACAAGATTGAATCCCTCAAGAAGAAATTTGGGGCCTAAAGTGCAGGTTGCATCATGAGAGGTGAGGTTGGAATCCTTATTTAGATTTTATTAAAGAAAGAAAAAAGTAAAATTCTTCTATAAAATATTTAAAAATGAATTAAATACTTCATTTTTATACATTATAAAATATTAATTAATTCTAAATTTCATTTGAAAAGATGTTTGTAAATTTATTTTCAATAATTGTAATTATAATAATTTTTTTTAAATAAGTGGGAGGATGGGCATGCGACCCTCCACGACCCCCGTGGAGGGTTTGATGTGGCAGTAGGATGCATTGGCATGAGGTTATTTGGCTCTGGCTGAGCTGGACAATGGGTAATGATGGAGGTTTTATGGCGGCATATCCCGCCTCATCAGATGTCATTTGTCATTTATAATAGGGGGTACGACATTCCTGGTTGAAGGCCTCGACAAGACTTCTTGGCAACTCACCAGGTGGCACGTACGCATGGTATAGCATGCTATGAAAGGGTGGTAGGATGGCATTCAATTTATCCTAGCGAAGGTGGTGCTTTCCGCATTCTGCATTTGCTCAAGGTTTTCATTCCAAAGGCTTCACTTGAGTTTAGAAGAACCATGGAGGAGGACGCGAATTTTGTAGTGTTCAAATTGGTTGAGGCATTATCCACCTTCGGGAATGACACTCCTATCTTTCTGGATTGTGGTGTCAGGTAGGCTAGTTTCAAAAAACTCATGGACCAGAGGCTTAAATGGATTCTCTTCGAGTTCGATCCTTTGACAGTGGCCGCAGTAAAAAAATTTTTAGGCTTGGAGCATGTGGCCTACAGCGAAACGGTCAGGGTCAATTCTCATATTGTTTCTTGTTTTCTTCCATCTTTGCTCAATCAAAGCACCCTCAAAGATTTGGCTCGATTGATGATGAGCAAGCTCTTTAAGCCCAATCTCTTGGGCAACATGGAAGAGGTCATTTCTGCCACAATTCTTGGCTCTCGGGTGTCGCGTCCAGAAGATTTGGAGTTGCTCAAGTCTCCTGGTGTTGTGGTTCAATTTTTTTCGCTTTTACTGGAGCCGAAAGGGTCGGCGTTGGTTAGGCATCAGATGGTGGTTGTGGTCGAGGTGGAGTATCTAAAGAAAACTCTAAAGGTGGTGAAGACTGAGGATTTGAGCTGGGTGGAAGAATTCAACGACTTCGCCCACCTCAATGGCTACCTGTGACTATGGGTTTGTGGTAGTCTGGTTGTTGATTTTTTTGCTTCTTCGGTCGATTGCATGGTGGTGGCTCAGTCAGTTTTTTGGCATTGGTGGGTTTCTCGGCCTCTGCTGAAGCACAAAAATGGGTTTGGTTTGGGTTGCATTGAAATTCTACAGTGCATTTCTTTTTTGCTTATTTGTTATGGTTTTTGGGTTGGCTGGGAAAATCAATTGTTAGGGTTTCCTAAATTTCTCCTGCAATGGCAGACAAATTGTAAATTTTGAATTTTGTTAATACAATTTCCTTCTTATGTACCAAAAAAAAAAAAAATTTAAATAAAAATATAATATAATATTTTAATTGTGAATAATTACTACCTTATTTTTAAAATTAATAATTTCAAATGACAATAAAATTATTAGAAATTTTGGTTTCAAATAAAATAACAATTTTTCCTTTGAAAATAATCATATAATTGATTAATAACATATTAATTCTTTCTATTTATATAATTAAAATTATATATAATAATAAAAATAATTGAAAACATTAGAAAAATATTAAATACAATTTTTTAATGATTCTTTTTATTAAAAACACAATAGTCACTCATTCAAATATACTTTATATTTAAAAATAAATAATAAATAAAATCTTAATTCTCAACTTAAGATATAAATTTACAGTTTCTAAATTAATATATTAAAATATAAAAAATATTATTAAACAAATTATATAAATTTTAAAAACTCCTTAATTATGAAAATTTAAAAACTTAGATAGAAGAAGAAAAGTAATATTTTACTAGCCTTATTGAAATTTATTCAAGAAATAAAATTAAAATTAAAAATTTATACAAGTGGGTGGATGGGTGGGCCCCCTTCATCCCTCAAATAGCCACCTATCAAGCTATCAAAGAGGGAGGGCATGAGGAGATGGACGGGGCTTGCAAGGAGACCGCTTAAGTGGCAATGCCACATCATTCCAAGCTCTCTCCAAAATGACGGAGGGAAGAGGAAGGGAATAAATCAAAGTTAGATGCCCATTAAATTAGGGGAGCCTCGGCGTTGACAGGGGGATTGAATGACACAGGAATCCAAGCGAAAATAGCTCGACACGTAGGGCACGACAATTATGAAAGCGTAAGCTTTTAGACCGAGTGTCATGTCACTTCACACAAGGAGATAGCTATATGAAGGTTGAAGGACAGAGGCCGTAGAATAATGTTATGGCAAGGATGAAGTGCTCGCTTTGCCATTATTCAGATTCGTGTGTGAAGGCTCGGCCTTACAATTCACGAGCTCTTTAAACGATCTGATTAAGACATACAGTATGGTTTTCAAAATTTGGCTTGTGTTTTGGCTCTGTGCAGGGAACGGTCGACAAAAGAGCTACAAATGGCGAGGAAGAGTCAGTCAAAATTCATTATCTTCATTTCGGCGGGGGGGCTGGAAAGTTTTGGTGTTGATACACCATTCTCCTTGGTGGCAACGGAGAGACAGATTGCCTTTCGAGAGATCATAGATCAAAGGCTAAAGCGGATTTTGCTCGAGGATGACCCCTTGACAATGGTAGCAATTAAAATGGTTTTAGGCAAAGGACATCTGGAAAGAAAGGAGTTTATGAGAGACAACGCCCACATCTCCTCTCAGTTTCTAGCAGTGATTCTGGACCTGGATATCTCGAAGGCGGAGGCAAAGGTAATGATGGAGCATCTTTTTCGAGGCGACTTGCTAGAGGGCTTAGAGAAGACTCTAAAAGCGGCCTTCAAGGGCAAAGGAATGCTATGCCCCGCAAACTTAGACCTCCTTGGGAGACGGATGATGTAGTCAAAGTCTTTCCCTTCATCTTAGATATCAAGGGGCCATAATTGACAAGGCATAGAATGGTAGCAGACATGGCAGTCGAATTCTTGAAAAGGAAGCTGAGGCTCGTGATGGAGGAGGGGATGGAATGGGTGGAAGACTTCACCTGGTTTGCAGAATTAAATGGATTTATGTGAGGCTCGGCCTCTGTGTTTTAAGTTTCTAATGTTTAAAATTTTGTGGTTATTCAAAACTTTGGTTGGTTTTTTAGTATTAGCGTAGTGGAACTGCAAATTTGATATCGGTTGGATGAGGCTTGACCTCTAACTTTAATTTTTTGCATTTATGTTCATAGTAGCCAGTTTTTTGAAGCCTTGTAGTGGGTCTACAAATTTTGAAACGGTAGAAATTTTCCCGAGTTGGAACGTTTAGCTGATAGGCTCAGAGTCCAGGAAGGACTGTTATCTCTTGCTTAGTAGACACATGTATTTCTTATAAAAATCAATATAAATCCTACCTTGCGTATCAAAAATAAATAAATTTATACAATAAAAAAATAAATATATCAAAAGCCCATTGAGTAAAAAGAATATTGAATCCCTTAAGAAGAAATTTGGGGCCTCGAGTGCAGGTTACATCATGAGAGGTGAGGTTGGAATTCTTATTTAGATTTTATTAAAGAAAGAAACAGGCAAAATTCTTCTATAAAATATTTAAAAATGAATTAAATACTTCATTTTTATACATTATAAAATATTAATTAATTCATAATTTCATTTAAAAAGATGTTTGTAAATTTATTTTCAATAATTGTAATTATAGTAAAAACTTTTAAAATAAGTGGGAGGATGGGCAGGCGACCCTCCACGACCCCCATGGAGGGTTTTGTAAGAATTGTGAAACAAGCACAAAACCATGAGCCACAGGATCAAACACAAACAAATACACCTTCCACGCAAGAGATTTGCAAACAAATGTATGCAATTAACTTCAACAAGAAAAAGCTATAGAAGAGAGAAAACTTTCAAGAAGAAATGAAAGCTACATATATTCTCCCGTTAATAATTACAATGAGATCAATCCTTATAAAAGGAGATCAAGAAACCCTAAAGAAAAGCCTAAAGGGAAACCCTAGTGTGCACACTTAATAATTAATAAATAATTAATTATTAATGTGCCTAAGTTTAGCTTAAGTAACTAAAGTGATAAGTGACTTAATTAATTAACCAATATGATTAAATTAATTAAGTAAAACAACTTATTACTCTAACACCCCCCCTTAAGATGAACTTAGGAAGTAGCTAAAAACACTAAGGAAAAGATGCATGAAAGCAAATATGGGTCCCAAAACAAGGCCAAGTAAGGAACCCATGTACAAACAGAAGATCTCTATAAAGCGGAGAAATAGAGAAAACCTCGTGGGAAAAAACTCTACTCCAAGAAGAGATCAAAGGCGTTTGAAGGATTGAAAAGCCTCCAAATCAAGGAAATGTCCTGAAAAATAAGAACATGTAGAACATCACAGAAGCATGAAGAAGCTGCAAACTCTGTCAAAAGATGACTGCTATGGTGTCAAAGAACCTCCTTGAAGATAGGATGATCAGGATCAAGAAGACAACAATTTGCATGAGTGCCCCCAATGACACTACTCGAATTAGATGGCAAGCAAAGGCAAACACCTGGAACGAAGATACAGATGGAACAAGTACCAAAAAGTCTAAAGAGCTTTGATCAACCGAGGAAATGGAAGGTTGCCTCCAAAAATAGGAATGAAAGAGTGTCCATATGGTAAATGCTCCATCTCACCGAAATGCATGGGTAACCAGCCGATGCATCCGCCTAGTACATAGGAACAAATACTATGTACATAGCTCACTCCAATGAAACCATGGAAGCATTAACACCAACAATAGAAACCCCCCCATAATGCTGAAAAAGGGAGAGGCGTGATAGGTACACTGAAATTGAATGCCATAAAGTAGTGCAGAAGAGGAACCAAGAGCATGTGAAGGTGCAAACATGAAAGTACAAGCTGATAGAAAGGATGTGAAATCAAAAGTCACATACGTCACATACGCATGAGAAAGGTATGAAGGCAAACAAAGGCAAACATCAACCCCCATGACACTTTATATCATAGTGCGAGTACAATAAGGCACAAAGTGAAGTGCAAGAAACCCAATACTACACATACAATGCTAAGGCACTTTATCTTAGTGCATTTACAAAAGAGAAATACATGCAATATGAGTCCATAATGTCTACAATGTCCAAATAGGACAACATGCTGAAAATACAATTCTCTTATAGAAAAAGAGGAAACTAGTAGCACCATGATGAAGTACACGAAAAAACATGCACTTTAAAAAAAATGGCACCCAAAAAAGTGTTCGGATGCAGAAGATATGGCCCATCAAAGTCTCCAAAATGAGAACTGAACAACTACAACACTAATAAAATAGAATTCTAGAAAAGAAAGAAGTCAAAACTGGAAAATACCTACACCACTACAAAGAGCACGAAATTCCACCCCATTTCAAAAAAAATTGCATGCAAAAAGACCACCGTATGGTTGAGATATGGCTTCTGGAAGTTGAGGTGCAAAACTGAAAAGCCCAACAGAGAGGGGTTGAGAAGAGCAAAAAGTGATCTCCGCTAAATTTAGCAAAACTACCTCCAAATTTGAAGGTCTGCCAGATTTAGTGTGCAGGAAAAAAACTCCTCGAATTACAGTGCATTATTTTGCATAAAAAAGCAAAATATTAGGGCAAAAAAAAATTGTTTTTTATAAAAAAAACAATAAAAAAAATATATTAAAAAACTTTGATTTTTTTATTTAAAAAATATATAAAAAAGCCGGCGGTTTGGAAGCTGCCGCCGGTGGCATTAAAGCCGCCAGCAGACGACATTAATGGGCCCGCAGGGCCTGCGTAGAAGGTACCCTGCGGGTACCATTAATGAACTCGCAGGTCTGAAGGTACGGGGCCCACATGGTAAGGTACCCTACGGGTACCCCAAAAAAACTGTGTTTTTTTTTTTTTTTAACTTTTACAAAAAATCTGCTATGCCCTTTTCAATATAGTTTTGTGAAATTGATTTTTTTTTAAAAAAAAATTGCAGAAAAAATCAAACGATTTTTTTTAAAAAAATCACCTCGAATTGCGTGCAGACGACGAATAGGGCCGTACAGGCAAAAAATAAATTGCCTCATAAATCAACTGTTCGGATTTTGACGATTTCATAGTCGATCTTAGGGTTTTTGTCCGCTACGGACGCAATGGTGAGGTCCGTTTATGCTGAAAATACTCTAAAAATTTGAGCACCCCCTGGATTTGGCAAAAAGGCCCTTTCTTCAAACCCTCATAGATCTGATAAATGAAAGCCAAATTCAACGAAACAAAGGTAATTTTTGACTATTCCGACAGCTCTGGATTCAATGGAGAGGTTTGATTCATGCCAACATGCTTCTAAAAATTTCCTCCTCCAAAATTTGTAAAGAAAGCAAAGGGGATTCAAATCTGAAGCCTACAACCCTTGTTGAAGAAGAAAACCTCATAAATCAAGAAGGGGTTCGTTGAATCCACGCTTTGATACCATGTAAGAATTGTGAAACAAGCACAAAACTTATTACTCTAACAAGTCTGACATGGCAGTAGGATGCACTGGCATGAGGCTCGTTGGCTTTGGCTGAGCTGGACAACAGGTAATGATGGAGGTTTTATGGCGGCAGATTCCACTTGATCGGATGTCATTTCTCATTTATAATAAGGGGTAGGACATTCCTGGTTGAAGGCCTTGACAAGACTTCTAGGCAGCTCACCAGCTGGCACGTACGCATGGTATAGCATGCTATGAAAGGGTGGTAGGATGGCATTCAATTTATCCTAGCGAAGGTGGTGTTTTTCGCATTCTGCATTTGCTCAAGGTTTTCATTCCAAAGGCTTCACTTGGATTGAGAAGAACCATGGAGGAGGACGTGAAGTTTGTAGTGTTGACATTGGTTGAGGCGTTATTCGCCTTCGGGCATGGCACTCCTATCTTTCTGGATTGTGACCAGTGTGAGGAAGGCTGGTTTCAAAAAAATCATGGACTAGAGGTTTAAATGGATTCTCCTGGAGTTCGATCCTTTGACAGTGGTCATAGTAAAAATGGTTTTAGGCTTGGAGTATGTGGCCTACAGCGAAATGGTCAGGGTCAATTCTCATATAGTTTCTCGTTTTCTTTCATCTTTGCTCAATCAAAGCACCCTCAAAGATTTGGCATGATTGATGATGAGAAAACTCTTTAAGCCCAATCTCTTGGGCGGCATGGAAGAGGTCATTTCTGCCACAATTATTGGCTCTGGGGTGCCGCATCCAAAAGATTTGGAGTTGCTCAAGTCTCCTAGTGTTGTGGTTCAATTTTTTCCACTTTTACTGGAGCTGAAAGGGTTGGTGTTGGTTAGGCATTGGATGGTGGTTGCAGTCGAGGTGGTGTATCTAAAGTAAACTCTAAAGGTGGTGGAGACTGAGGATTTGAGCTGGGTGGAGAAATTCAACGACTTCCACCACCTCAATGGCTACCTATGACTATGGGTTCGTGGTTGTCTGGTTGCTGGTTTTTTGGCTTCTTCAGTCGATAGTGTGGTGGTGGCTCGGTCAGTTTTTTGGCATTTCTTTTTTGCTTATCTGTTCTGGTTTTTGGGTTGGCTGGGAAAATTAATTGCTAGGGTTTCCTGAATTTCTCCTGCAATGGTAGATGAATTGTAAATTTTTGAATTTTGTTAATACAATTTCCTTCTTATGTACCAAAAAAAAAAACTTTTTAAATAAAAATATAATATAAAATTTTAATTGTGAATAATTACTACCTTATTTTTAAAATCAATATTTTCAAATGACAATAAAATTATTAGAAATTTTGATTACAAATAAAATAACAATTTTACCTTTGAAAATAATCATATAATTGATTAATAACATATTAATTCTTTCTATTTATATAATTAAAATTATATATAATAATAAAAAGAATTTAAAACATTAAAAAAATATTAAATACATTTTTGTAATGATTCTTTTTTATAAAAAACACAACAGTCACTCATTCAAATATATTTTATATTTAAAAATAATAATAAATAATAAATAAAATATTAATTCCCAACTAAAGATATAAATTTACAGTTTTTAAATTAATATATTAAAATATAAAAAATATTATTAAACAAATTATATAAATTTTAAAAACTTCTTAATTAAGAAAATTTAAATACTTAGATAGAAGAAGAAAAGTAATATTTTACTAGCCTTATTAAAATTTATTCAAGAAATAAAATTAAAATTAAAAATTTATACAATAAAAAAATAAATATATCAAAAACCCATTGAGTAAAAACGAGATTGAATCCCTGATATTCAACTTCACTAATATATCAAAACCCATTGACCAAAAAAAATTGAATTTTTCAATTTATTTTATAATTTCTGAATATTGAATATTCCAGGAGAGTTTTAAAACATGAACTCTTGCTTTTTAAAACATGAGCTTTCTTATTTATAGAAAGCTATGTGCCATATATAGATGAGCTTTTTTCTTTCTTTTAATGAAGTAAAATATATATAAGTAGTTGCTACTAACTATACCCAATACTTAGTTTTCTCGGGCAATCAATAACTCAGGAAAATGAATGGGATGGATTGTTCAGATTTTACAGAAGATGAATTCCTGGCAGTCCAAGCCTTGCTGCAATTGAGTTCAAGTGAGGAAGTAAAGCAGTTGGTAGTTGAATCATGGGATCATCCCACAATGGAATGTTCATCTAGTACCATTAACAATGTCAAAGAAGAAAAACAAGAACAATTGCAGAGATTGCAGAAGAAGAGGATACAGAGGATTCAAGAAAACACTCATAGAAAAAGAATGATGATGAAAGGGGAGAAGTATAGTGCAACCACAACTACACAAACTATTGTCCCATTCAATGATAGGGAGAGGGAACATCTCAGGAGTAACAGGCCATGCAACTTCAATGCTCAATTATCTACTCTTTCCAAACTAATAATCAAATTTAAGGTTAGTGGTGTGTGTTCAAAAGTGAGTTACTATTTACTTTCAGCATAGAAAACAAAATCAAAGATTTACTATTTGAACAATTTTTTCCATAATCTAACCAAAAGAAACCTTATTCCCTTTGTTCTGGTTGATAAATACATCCTACCATATGGACTAAGAAGTATGTATGATTTTTTTTGGTTAGTAGTTGGCAAAGAAGTTGGGTGAAAAAGAGGAGCAGCATCCTGCCCTGTTTAGAAAAATCTCCTCACATTTATCATCAATAAATTTTTCTTGTGGAGATTCTTTTGAGAATACTGCTAAAAATTTACTTCTAGTTGAAGTGATGGATAGGATTTCAGGTTGTCATCAAATCAGTTGTTGGGATAAATCTCTGATAGATTCATTACTGCCCACAAATTCCTTGCCATATGATTTTTCAGGATATAGTAGCGGCTAAAGTATCAGAAAAGGATTTTTTAATTTTTTTTTTTTTTATTGAAGCATTCCTAATCTGTGAAGGAAACTATAATATTTTTTGCATTTTTGAATGCTACACCCTTGGTGGTTTGATCTTATTAAGAATTAATTTTATTGAAAAATAGTTTTGTGCTTGTAATTTTTATACACTTGCTTTCTATAATCTTATTAGGATTAGGAGGCTTGTACTAATTTGTTTATTAAAATGAAAAAAAATAATTCATCTATTGAAAAAGAAAAACTATTATAAGGAAGATGGAAAATTATTTTGAAATCAATATGTTATTGAAAATATGATCTTGTATAAGTTAGTGATAGGGAATACAAACAAATAAAGACAAAGCATAAAATAAATAGATGAAAAATCCTTTTTTTTCAAATGATTGCTACATAAAATAAAGTTATACAAAAATAGACTCCACTAATCATGTCATGGATTGACGATTACTATGACAAGACTACACAATTTGGGTTTTGTTTATTGTAATAAGACTAAACAAATTGTCACTAATTTAGCACATATTGACTAACTCTCTACCTAATCTAGACTATTAGTGATGGTAGCTAATTATTCCAACACTCCCACTTTATCCAACATCTACTAGATGTTGGTTTGTCACAATTCATGTTTGAGCTTTGGAAGACCTTTGATGAACTTGTTAGCATACATGGTTTTGTTGCCATACAATTTCACTTCCACTTCTCCATCATTGATTTTCTCATGAACAAAGAGGTGTTGAATTTCTATATGTTTTTTTCTTGCATGGAACTTGGGATCTCTAGTTAGAGTTATGCAACTTCAATTATTACAATATATGACATATTAAGTTGTTGCTACTTGTATCAGTAATATTTGAACACCTTCCTCAACCAAACAACTTCCTTTGTTCCTTTGGTTGCTACTATGTATTTATCCTTTGTTTTGGATAAATCAATTGTTGGTTTCCTCTCATGTCCTTGAATAATTGAACCATTTCCAATTTATAAATAGTAACCAATTGTTGATCTTTTGCTATAAATATCACCTACCCAAGCAATGCCATGATTCCTTGTTGTTTGTACATGCTTTATATCAGCTTTGTTTCTTTGAAAATTAATTCCATGAAATGTTATCAACTTCATTTCCCTTGCTAGAATGATGAATCTAATAGATACAAGGAATTTTAGCAAAAATCTATAGAACCAAGAGAACACCATTCATGTACCCATCTTCCAATTGCATTGAACCTAATCTTGAAACTAAAATATATGAAAAGTCTCCCACAATAATCTAAAAACTAATATAAAAAAAAAAAAAACAAAGTAGATCATGCAAATATTTTATATGGTGAGAAGCAAGTTTGAATCAAGTATCCTATCATGTGAAGATGAGCCTTGTAAAGCCCCTACAAAAGGGCTTTCCTTTTACCTATAAAAGAGTGCTTTGATATAAAATATTAATCCATTGGATGGTCCTTCCTCCAAATCCTTTAACCTCTACCAATATTTCGATTTATCATGTTTGAGTTTGCCATAAAAATTACAAGGAGCACTATCTTCTACTTTATCTTGGAGGAAGACAACTAACTTAGAAGAACTAGAGGGTGGTGTAGACTTCTAAGTGTTCTTTTGCTAAAGTAGATTATATCTTAGGATTCCATCTATCCTTACCTTTGTCATTGGATGATTAAGCCATCAATGCTTGGCTGTTAGAACTAGGAAATGCATCCAAGGAAATAATATTGGCTTGTTCCCTAGTAAGATGCTCACAAAACAACTCAAAAGTAGGCATCTTAAAATTAGTGCCTACTTGGAATCCATGGTTGAGTAAAAGGTAGACGAGAACACCTAAAATGAGCCCTTCAACTTAGAAAAAACTAAGAAGATACATTCTTTATCTATTTTTTTCTCATCCACAATCTATCAACTATGACAATAACAATTTGAAATTCATAAGGAAGCACTCCATAGAAGGAAAATCATCTAGAGAGAGTAATGTCAATTTTTCCTCTAAAACATGGAATTCATTAATGGTGCCAAATAAATCATCAAACATGTCCCATAATTGCTTAGGTCTAGTGCATTGTCCAATGTGAAACAACAAATTATTTGATACATGTAATCCAATTAATCCATGATTTCATCTAACTTACTTCTATATGCCAATATTTTAAACTCAATGAATTCTAGAGGCTTGTCAAGGAATATGTATCGTGTTCCTTTAGATTGTAGTAATTGTCTCATATTTAATTTGTGTATGTGATAGTTTTGCAGAGGGGGGAGCTCAATAACCCTACACTATGCCATAATTAACAACCAACAACAAGAGAGAAAAATATGATTGACACTTAAATGATACCTTACATTCCACCCAAAAAATAAATGTATTAATATTATAATTGCAACCCCCCTAGAAAATAGCAACGGGAACTTAAAGTGCAATTTGTACAATGGACAAAGCCTAAATCAACCATTTATAGCACACCATATTTTTTTATATTTTACAAAATAATTTTGAAATAAAAAAATTGGAGGTTGCAAACAGATTCCTTGGAAATTTTTCATAAATTTCAAAAAAAAAATTGTGAGCAAAGTAAATATACTTGTCACAAAAAATGTAAGAAAGGGTTTCAAACAATAAAAATTGATGCCTAGCAAAAATATAAAAACTCATTAAAACCATTACAAAGTTCTTAGAAAGAGATATTTTTCATCTATAAGGAGTCAAAAATCTAACACCATGGGTGAAATTTATGGCTCCTAGGAAAAACTACTTCCTTGCACAAATGCAATACATAGAAAAGAAAAGAAGAAAAACTATTTCCTTGCCAAAAAGTGAACCTCTATGTGTGACCAAGTGCTAATCCCCCCATGTAACCAAATATTAACTCTTTAGGTTCAAGAGGTGCCCTACTAATGCCATGGTGAGTTTCCTGCCATTAATGTCACAGCTCTACAAAAATAAGTGAGACACCATACAAAAATGGCACAAGGAAAAAAAATTATGTAGTAAAAAGTATGAATCTAGTGTAGAGGTGGCATAGTGTTGTACCCTATAGTATGACTAAGAGTATTTCATAAATTACACTAGAGGTGACATAGTGTTAGAGTAGGTTGATGCAAATAATATTCTATAGATCTGGTAGACAGTGGCTACAATAGACTCTACAAAAGATATATGCATGTACAACCATGTAGATCATATGACTATGAACTTCAAGAAATTTGTACATCTAAAAAAAATCCCTCCAAAATGGGTTGAAACTTCAACTACTCCAAATCCTATTGAATTTATTATCGATCCATATAAATTTGAGCCTTCTAAATTCAACTATGTGGTCATATTTAGACTAGGATGCACTGCATAAAAATATTGGTAAAAAAATATCAAGAAAAGATAAGGGGCCTGCAAATATAAGGCTTTGATACCATGTTGAAGTCACCAAAAGGACTCATAGGAGAAATAAATGTTTGCCACATGAGACAATAAAAATAAATGATTGTTACAATGTGAATACTCATACAATAGTCAACATTATAATGGAATAAATGTACATAAAGGGCCCTTGTATATATAAGTAAGGGTGAGACATAGGACAACATAAAATTATAACAAGTGTCATGATCTCATCACATGAGACATAAAAAGTAAATGTTCTAAGTAAACTTAACTAACTAGGTGTGAATAGGACCTTAAATGGAAACTAGTTAAGTAATATATACCTCATTCACACCAACAAAAATAGCCTCCCCATATGTTCATTAAATAATAATTATAGATTTTACATACAATACAATGCTTCATGAGTGAAAGAAGAAATATATAGGAAGATATTATATAATGCACATAGGTCATATAGATGACACAATAATTGATCACTAGGAAGTGACATTGTCATACATACTCCCCCTCAATAAAAACTCCTTGAGGCCTAGGATTGTTTTGAATTTACAAAATTTTATAGTAAATAGAATTTTTTTAAAATATCTACTACCTAATCATCAATTTAACAAAACAAGAGAACAATATCACCATTGAGAATTTTTTCTTGTATGAAATATGCATGGATTTCAATATGTTTTATTTTATGATGTCGAACATGATTTTGGAAAGATCAATACAACTTTGGCTATCACATAACAAGTTGATACTATTAGTAGTACCCAAATGAAGTTCATTCAATAACCTTTTAATCTATATCAATTTTTGTGTTGTTTTTGTTGCACTTTTTACAATCAACCTTCATGGATGAGTCATGGTAGGTTGGTTTTAACTACTCCATGTGATGGTACCTTAATCATATTTGAAGACAGCCTAAGGTGGGTAAAAGTACAAAATTGTGCCACATTTTTATAAAGTAAACGACCAACACTAATCCAACTTTTAAACTTGATTAACTAAGAAGTGTCATATATGTTTTGAATTTTGAAATTATGTAAGCTAATAAAATTTGCATTGTTTCGTATATTTTAAAAAAATTAAAAAATATTTGAATCTAGGTTTTTATAAATTAACACTATAATCTATTGGGAATAAGATGCCATTTAATTGCAATCCTAAACATATTTCATGTATCTCCTAAGTCCTTGGAAAGTGTTCCCCAACACTAGGATTATAAAGAGATTAAATTCGAATGAAATAAACATGTAAATTGACATTTATAATTATTCCTAAATGATAGGAACATGTGGGGATGCCCAAGAAGAGTTCCTACAAAATAGGAGCACATGAGGCGCCCACATGGAAGGTGGAACCCACCTTGCTTAAGCTAATTGTTTGGAGGATTGATAACACTTCAATAATGCATGTTTAGATCCTATAAGTTAGGGATTGATATTTACATGAGTGGAGTTCAGTTTAGTATTAGTTCAGTTCAGTTCAGTTTAGTTATGGTTTAGTTATCTTTAGTTGTATGTAGTTAGTTTGAGTTGAATGTTAGTTGACTTCAGTTAACTTGAGTTGTATGACAGATAACAGGTGGATACATTTAGTTAAGTGGGGATGATCAATCATGCATAATGTCTGCATGAATTGGTGGAGAGATATGTTTTAGTTAACTAAGATTGACTTGGACCCACCTTCGACGCCCAAGTTGTCATCTTTGAGTTAACACCTTTTGCATGAGAAGATATTTACAAGGATCAATTAAGTGGGCCCATTCTTGGGCGCCAACTTTGAGGTGATGCTTGCAAGATATTTTCTTGACTAACGATCAGTTAAGTGTTCAATTTGGGGTGCCTAAATTGAGGAGACTTTGGTTTTGACTTCATGTTACAATGTGGAACTCTACTTGCACAATCTAGGCGTAGATTTTTTAGAGGAGCTTTATGCTCTTGTATTTGATAACTCTTATGAGTTTACATGCTCATTAATTGTCTATTTAGTATAGCAATTGCATTAGAGTTGATAACATGTTTGCAGATTGAGCTTGTGCATGTGTGAGGGTTTGAAGCATGGCATGAGTGTGTTGCCAAAAAATGTATAGTTGACCTTTTATGCTCACTTGAGTCTTTCTAATGGGCTTTGGCTTGATTTTTGCTAGGTATAATGTGGTAATGTGGTCAAAACATTCACATTAGGGATTAGACATTCAAATTATGATGTCTTGTGAAGGTGTTATGAAGTCTTGTAAAACATTTCTACACTTTTCTAGACTCTATTCATTACAATTCACCTAAAAATCACCTTTTTATCACTTATTAAGTCCTATTTTGAAGTGTTGTAAAGTCTTGTAACAAGATTTCACACTTTCTAGGCTTAATTTCACTAATTCAACCCTTTCTCATGTCTAAATGACCCCTTAATACACTTTCCAGCCGTTTTCAAGTGTGTTGTTAAGGATATTCTTGTTGGAAAACTTTTAATGCCCCAAAATTCTCGACACCCACTTAATTTTCTTAAGTGGGACTAAGTCGCCAATAGGGGCAACTTAGTCCTTTTTGGCACAAAACTCAAAATAATTTTAAATTTCTAGCAGGATTTTGTCCTCTAATCCTTGAGGTCGGTCTATGATGTGTTACTTTCAAGAAATTTTAATAAAATAAGGTTTTTTCATCTCATTTTACATCTCCTATCTCCTACAATCATCTATCTCCAAATCACATACAATCTCTTTCACTCATTAAGCATTCAAGCAAATCAAGCATTATCAAATCAAGCTATTAGAGTTCTTCATTGCACATCTTCATATTTTGAGCATCAATGGTGTGGTAAGTTTATGACATTTTCACTCGCATGTTATCTATTTATCACTCTCTTTTCATTCTATTTCATTGTTTAGGGTTTGATTACCAAAGTGGGGTTTGACCAAGGAAAAACCATATTCTCTAACCCTCAACCATTTTCCCCCCTTTTGTATGCGGATTTGTCAAGCAATAGGTGTTGAAAAGTGATCAAAAAGTGCACAAAGTTAATCAAGTCAAGGAAACCCTAATTCAAGATTGGAGAGACTTTTTGTCCTGTTTTCTGCAGAATCAAGTATGGACACCTATCAGAAAAGAAAGTACAGATCAAAGACTTCCAGATTCTGTCCAGAATTCCTCAAGATTTGTAGGAGGACTAAGTCACCACTAGTGGCGAATTAGTCCTGCTTCCAAGCCTGAAAACTGGTTTTGACATTTCTGGATACCCATTTGGCATATCCCTGTTTCGACAAAGTTTTTTGAAACTGGGATTAAGTTGCCCGAACTGGCCTAAGTGTCCCAATCAACATTTTAGTCAAATTTATAGGATTCCAGAATTCTTCCAACATCAGACTTCTGATTCCAGGTGTACCTCTTCCATTTTTTTTATTATTTCATCATTTAGTTGCATTTCTGCATATCACATTGTGTTTTCCAACACTTTACATTTTCATAGTTTTGCATCATTAAATCATTTCAATTTCAAATCAAAGCATTAGGACATTTTAATTAGGCATAATACATCTCATTAACATTAGTCTTGAGTGTAAACATTAGCATTATGGCCCATCTCTCTCCTTTTAGGTGAAAAACCCTAGAAGAGTTAGAGAGCATTTGGTTTGCCAAAATTATCATTTACAATGGGATGTGTGGATTCATGCTTGGTCACATGGAATGCATGGATAGCTTGTAATTGCAGCAAGTGTATGGGAGTTTCGAATGAGAGTTTTGTGCAGGTTGTGAAGAAGGATTGTTGAAGGAAAAGGAAGCATATCAATCAAGGATTGATACAGTATTATTGTAATCTTGTTCTAAGGTTAAATAATACAAGCACTATTGATTTTGGTGGTGGAATTTTTTCCCGAAAGGGTTTCTCCACGTATATGTAGTGTCACTTCTATCTTTTTGTCTCATTTTTCTACAATATTCTGTCTCTTTCTACAATTGGTAAAATTGATCTAAACAAATAATCATACACAAAGAATTGTGACAAAGAACACTTAATTAAATCTATAGTCTCATAGGTTTACAAGTTTTAAGCTACAATTTTACCTTCATTATCAACATAATCATGTTGATAAAATATTGAAAAATGAAGTTACATGAGACATCAAACTTTATATAATAATTTTTTTCCTTCAAACTTTTTGTGTGTATTTATAGCTTGAAACTTTAGTGCATGGATATAATTTTTTCCAATTTTGATAACTATATATTTAAAGATATCAAGTTTCCACAATCCATAATGTAGATTTTAGTATTGCTTCTGGATTTGATTGTGTTGGTGTTTTTTCATAAAAAAAAAATGTTTCGGATCACACTCTGTGATCCATCATTAGGATGGTAGAGAGCAGGAGGAGAAAAAACGCTTGATTGCAAACTAACACTAAATAAAAAGAGAGAAGGGAAAGGGAGGGGAAGGGGGCACAAGGTTTGAGGAACCAAAAAGAAAAAAGGAAACAAAAAACCATAAAAAAGAGACAACCCAAAAAACCATAAAAAGAGCAAAGCAATAAATGCATAAAAATGTATAAAAATAAGAGAACTTACACAAGAACAAATGAAAAATATAACTCAAAAAAATTAATTAAAGAGACAAGAAAATGGAAAAGAGGTAAAAAAACAAAGAATGTAAAATATAACAAAAGGCCTAGCAAATAAATAAAATGCATAAATATATAAAAATATGCAAAATTTAATTAAAGAGACAAGAAAATGGAAAAGAGCTAAAAAATAAAGAATGGAAAATAGAACAAAAGGCCTAGCAAATAAAAACTATATATTTTTAAATAAATATTAAAGATGTGTGTATTAAAACACAATTGCTTCCATTAAGCATCAACTTTGATATTAACTATTTATCTAAAATAGAAAAAAAAAAAAAACCATCTTGATATAGATTCTTTTATCTAGTGCATCATATTTTAATTTTTTTTTAATAAGTTTTAGTATTTTTCTTGACATGGTAATGAACCTAATATTTTTGTGTTGATAATCTACTTATATATATATATATACAGAGAGAGAAAGAGAGAATCGCACTTATGGATCTACAAAAGGGTATTTTTATATTTAAAAAAGTTATTACTTGAGTAGGAGTTGTTGAAACATCAAATTTTTGAAATAATTTTTATTTTGATAAATTGGCCTCATAGTGGTGTTACATATGCATTTATCCAACAATTTTAGTTGGAAAAGTTGTGGACATATCTAACTTAGCTAGAATGAATCTTACTAGATCATATGTTTGACCAAAATTAATATTTAGTTAGAAATACTTAAATTCACTTGTGCTAATAAGTTGCCGAAAGTGTGACCCAGGTAGATTCCTCTATTATTTTTTTGGCATTTCCTAATTATCTATGCAAGGATCCCATATAAATTTACATGTAATACTCATGGCATAGGTAATATCTAAGCTAGATATAGTTAAGTATATCAAACTTTTTTTTGATACATAAGTATATCAAACTTATTACTAAATATTTGTACAAGGTAGATAATTGATCTTTATACTTTATGTTTTTAGGGTTTAATTTAATGTCAACCTTAGTAGGTATAGAAACGAGTTTATATTCCATCATATTAAATCATGTGCATACCTTGGTTAAGGTACCACAAATAAAATATTGATCTTGAGGTATATCTATTCCCAAAAAATGATGAAGAACAAGATCTATCATCTCAAATGATTGGTTCAATTTATTGTTTATGCTTACAACTGAGAGAGTTAAGACTTCTTATAATAAGTAGTTCATTCACATAAATCACAATTATATTAATTCAATCATTTTTTTATATTTTTAATAAATAAAATATTATCAAAGTAAAACAAAGAATCCAAAGGATTGAAAAAAGCTTGTGATCTTTGCATACCAAGGTCAAGCTTTAAGAGCTTTTTAAGACTATCTAAAAAAATTCTTTTTTTTGATATGTAAAACGCAGCAAAAGTTACATGGATTATATTGATAACAAAGAAATTTACATTGATTTAGCCCACAAAATTGTTGGGCAAGGTCCAATTTGCATGCTATGCTCCCCCCAAAAATGATACATCAGTACAAAATCAAACCCAAAAATTAGCTAACACAGGCAAGATAGCGTAACACCCACACTAGTACCGACGATGGCCACAGGGCCCGAGCAAAACTCCATCCATCCGCCCCTGTTTTCAGTTCCCTTCATCATAGAATTTGGTTGACTCCACCAATTCAACAAAGTCCCGACACCATTGAATGCCCGCTGCCTCGTTCAGTCCCAACCTCCTGCAGGGAAAGTTGTATCTGATGGTCGCCCAATGTCTATGATGAGCTAGACCATCCACATTCAAATTGAGGATGAAGGGATGCCATTCAACCTCAACACCTTGCAGGAACATTCTATCAATATTGTCTGGCAAAGGAATCCCAACACCCAGCTGGGCCACCGCTACTATATCCACATCATCAACCAAAATTGTTGCTTTAAACACCATTCTAAGTAGTAGCAAACAACACATCTTCGGGGGTTCAAGTCTAGGAGTGAGGCGAGGAAATGCGAGGAAATGTCTGAATTTTCCCTCGTTCGATTGCCCGAGAAGCAAAATTTCTTCCTAATCACCATCCGCACTGCTTTGAGACATAAAATGTCTTTGTTGAGGTAGATTTTCTTTAGTCTCTAATCAGTGATGAAGTCTAGGAAGGCTGATTTTTTTTTAGAGCACCTCAATCTGATCAGAGTGTCCATCTTCTTTGTACACAACTGCTAGTTTTTCCAATATATATAGGCACTCGCCATTGAGTTTTTTGAATCGCCAGATTTGCTTCATTAATTTCCTCTACATCCACTCCCATTATCGATCAATTCCATACGAATCCATAAAGGTGGTAATAAATCTCCCATGGGTGATTGTACTTAGTGCTCCAGATGTTCACTTGAAGAAACATTCGATCGTGTATTATCATCATTATCCGGTCCTTTCCAGCTCCTCTCCCATGTCAAATCCATGCAAACCAATACTAGCTAATCCTACGACTGATCTCTTCAACGGCCGATTGAGGAGATTATTAATAGTTCATGTCAAATTCTCCAGATATGTCTTGTGCGACCAATTTCCTTTCTATTCCAATGCAGAAAGCAAACACCCTTGTGCCATATTTGTTAGTTCTCCTAACCTCGAGAACTGTTGTGCTCATACAGATGGTTTTCCTAACGGAAAAAATGATGTCTTGGCCATTGTCACCTCCTTCTAGTGGGAATGCCCATGTGCCCGATCTGGCCATGAGAGGCACAGACAATTACACCTAATTGGCACATGGGCAATATAAAAATATTCTTACTTTGCATGTATATATCTCTTTGTTTGTTCAAAACCTTTGGGTTGAGATATAGGTTTCATATTGGAGATCACCATTTAGGAATACATTTTTTAGATACATCTAGTGAATCTCCTAAAGTGACAAGCATCCTTGTAGTGCTCAGTTTTTCCATTGAAACAAAGATTTCTTTATAATAAAAAAATGTGTCATTATGTGAAGCATCTAACAATTAACCTTATCTTATATTTATTGATTTCACCATCTATATTAGTATTTATACAATCAATGATAATCAATAACTTTATTTTTTAAGATGGAGACACAAGATCCAAAGTCTTTTTTCAATTAGACCATTATAGTCTAATTGTATCGTATCTATCCACGTATCTTTGTTAGCTTCTTTAAAAAAAAAACAAGTTTCACTTTTATAAAAGGACATAATATGTATGTTGACTCCTAACAAAATTAGACGAGGAAGAATTATCTTGTTGGGTTCTTGAATAAGTATTTGAAGTCACTTGGATCTTTTGGGTTGAGGATTATCCATAGATTCCTCTCTCTTCAATTCATCAAATTAATTTAATTACATTGTTTTTAGGTTTTATGTGAAGAAATATATTTAGAATCATAAAAGATACCTCTAAATATTGCAAATATGTTAGGATAAGAATAAGATATAGTACACACATTTTTTAATGATAGTCATCAATAGAACTTATCAAATAATACTACAATAAATGAAGCAGTTAGAGTCTGTATGACCAACTTACTTCCATAACTTTCATTCTTATCTTTAAGCAATCTATGCAAAAAAAAAGAGCAAAAATTATAGTAATTTTCTTATTTATGAAAGTTTTCTATAAGATTAATATGGCCATGCTAATAGTAGAGATGCTAGTATAAAATGATATCCTTAAATCTAGAGTATGCCACTTTTAACTTTGTAGCTTAAAGTCTTACTAAACATTAAAAAACAAGCATCTTCATTTATTAATAAGGCTTCTAGACCTCTTCAAAATCCTTTTTAAATTTGTAAGACTATTGGGAAAAAAAATCACCTAATGAATCGTTCTCTCTAATTTCCTCTCAAATGGGTTATAATGCAACAATATAAGAGATCAAAATTTTTAATGCACTTCATATTGAATCAAACAAAGGTGCGCCATATATAATAGGGATTATTGCACAAGGATAGTAAGACCTAAATGAACCTTGTTGTTTTTGTGTTCAAAATCAATTACTAATTGGTGACAAATAGCCTAGAAGATATTCTATGTTTACATATAATTATAGATAGAAATGTAAACTTGGTGCTAAACAAGTCATGATTTGTATATCAAACCCTTGGCCCACAAAAAGAAACATAGCCAAAAATCCAAAAGAGAAGTAATTGGCAAATTGGTATTTGGTAGTCCTCCAAAGCAATGGAACCACCAAGTAAATAAATCTCACCCTGCTTTTAATGACTACCATTCTTGTTTATATATGCTTTACACAACACCATGTTAGAATCTCTTAATTCTTTACATATGTAAATTAATTAAGCATATAATAATTGAATATAAAGAAATATAAAATTGACTTAAAAAGCTACCAAAAAAAAGAATTTGTGGTAGGGAAAACCCCACAAACATCATCAATGAGAAAAACTTACAATTTTTTATATAATAATATGTTCAAGCACCTAGGGACAATCACTTCCCTCTTCCAAATGACCTCACAAAAGCAACATTTTGTGTACTATGAATATAAGTATTCATCAACTCAAAATTATCACTATATCCCACAATAGAATTCCTTAAAATATAAGTAGAAAGGTTGGTTACACCCTTATGAGAAGTTGCCAAAACTTTTTCACTAACATTTGTAATTAATTATTAAATTAGTTAGTATTTAGGATAAATCTTTTGATATTAATTAATTAACCATTTTAAAAATATGTATAAATATATTTATTTTATAAGGTTTATACATCAAAACCTTATAAATGTTTGTTTTAGGCCTTCTTATAAGGCTCCTAATAAATATATACTTTAACAACTATGTTGCAAGCCTACAAACTCCATCACACCCAATAAAACCACAAAATCCCCCCTAATTTCTTACAATTATAAACACATACTTAAAATTCACAAATAAATAAATCTCATACTTGTGCAAATGGCTTCCCAAGTGTTAGCTCAAGATTGTACCTAGTCCACTCTTGTCCCCACAAACTCTCATCATTGTAACATCATACTAATTCTTTCTCAAAGCTCAAATCATAAAAATAATTGGTTAAAACAAAATTATCTTTTCACTCTTTCTAATTTCAATTTATACCTTTCTTTTTCTAATACTCATTTTATTTAATTTTACTTTTCCTTTTTTCTTCTTCCTCTATCTCAATATGAACATCAAATTTTCTCCTCTCAGGTGACAATTCTTTCTCTACAATCATGATATTATCACACACCTTCTACTTTGTTTTCTATATTTCTTAACATTGACATGATTGTCAATTTCGCTTGTTCCTTCTATACAAATATTTTATTCTAGTGAGGCAATAGACTAAATTTTTATCTTGCCATATTTATTATATTTCCAACTTCTCACTCACTCCTCAAGTGGCACTGCTATTTTTAGACCCTAGTTTTTTTAATCTTATTCACATGGAACTTTATTTCCCTTATGTGAAATTGACTCCCTCTTTCTTTGCAATCAATTTGAGGGAGAACATAATATTACTACTACTACTACATTCATTGATATCATGAAATGGTTAAATTTGTCCTTCATGGATCATATGCACACATTGGTTAAAGCAACTCCATGGCCCAAATTACTACAATGCATAATGGTTAAAGTGACACCTTCATGGGTGCTACACCATGTACATGGCTAAAGTGGCTCAAGCACAAGTCGTACACCACCCTTTTCCAATTAAATGGTCCTACATGGATCCTACTACACTCATTATTCATGGATTCTATCGTTCATGGAGGTCATCTTAGTAACAATTCTACAATTGTCAACATATAACATGATCCCTTCATCATTTAAACTTATTTTTCCCACATTCCACTTCTTGGTTTCATTGAGGCCACATCACTTCCAACTCTAGATTCCTCTCTAGCTTGTTAACATGATAAAAATGGAACAACTTGAAATGTGTGAAATTAGTTGCAAGAGACTTGTAGTGTATGCTCTAATTCTTCATGTGTGTTTTGCAAATCTAGAGACAATTCTCTAACAAACACACAAATTACATCTAGTAGAATTCTTCAATATCCTTTTCTCAATATCATCTTATCGAGTATAGTGAATCTATTAAATTTATTTACTTTAGCATACTTGATTTGTTGTAACTCACATGTACACTAAAGTGGGCAAAATTTAAAATGAAAAATGCGTATCTTGCACTTTTCCCCTTGTTGTGTTCTCAATTTAGTGTCCTCCTTTTTAAGCATGAATTATGATCATTTTGACTATTTGGGACACCCCAATTTTCTCTCTAATTATACCATGCACCTGAAACTAAGTTTACATCACTTCTACATCTACCTAAGTCCTATCATTAAATAATTTGTGCACCTTTGACACTCCTACATTACGCTTCCATCCACCTAGACAAATGCCACATGGTAACATTTAGGCACTTCTCTCTCCTACAAACCCTCATATGACCTTAAATATATAGAAATGAGCAAAAAAAGTGTTAAAAGGTAGGTTCTAAAGGAAATGTACAAGATCTAGGCATTAGGGAAGGAGCACAAGCACAATCCATCTCACACACATCTCCTAGGATTTCATGGACGTGTAGACTTGTAAAACTTGCAAAACATCCATTACAACTCCATTTACATAGTTTATTGTTGCATACCCCACTACTTACTTGTTCATGCCCTTAAACTTCACAAATTTTAAATGTATTCATCTTGAACTATTAACTCAACCCTAGAATCTAAACAAGTTAGATTCCTCAAATAGACATTAGGAACTCCTTTTCCCCTCCAATTGTTAGTTGCAAGTCAACTTCAACAATTGCAAAGGACACAATTGTATGCAAGAGGAAACCAATATAAAAGACACTAACATGGGAAAGGGACACGACCACATTAGGATAGACACAATTGTGCATTTCAATCCCTAGTTAGGCTATCATAGAAACATAGAACTAACAACTTGATTCCAGTAAACTAGAACCTCTTCCTCACCTCATTTCTGCTTTATGTGACCAACGAAATAGATATGCTTTTTCTTTCCCTACTCTCATTTCCATTTCTTGTTCAAAAAATACATGCGCAATCTCCACTCTTGTAATTTTCTATTATTTAAAATCTAATATAAAATTGTTAAATGATTTATTTTCTGTCATTGTTGTAGATTTTAGATAACGGGGGAAATTACATTGTAATTAGAAATAGATAAAGTACAACTTAGTTTCAAAGCTCTATTTTTACTTTTTAGTAACTGACGAATCGGTAAGGTAAACAGAAAAACCATACACCAGGACACAATATTGCAAATAGTTATATAATGATACAGACATATGCCTAATATTCTTGCAGCTTAGATTTGATACAATATATAAGAACCATGTACATCTAGAGTTTAGCTAAAAGTATTTTACATTAAGCCTATGATCCTCTGCATTTACATTTCACATCATGTTGCAATTTCTGTCTACAGTGAAAAATGCCTAAATTTAATCTGCTTTCAAGGTTCTATGGTGTGAGCAAACATAGAACTAGGTACAGAGCACATTAGCTGTAGGTGCATACAACAGACAAACTGTGGTTGACAATGTAAATCAAGTTGGAAATTATTTAGTACAATCTATGTATGCAATAGCCATACGGTACTTGATACCAAGAACCGTCCATTCCCAGCTTCATATTGCTTCTTTTTTAAATTCAGGTTGCTGCAATTGGAGCAGTATCTTGACTCTCCTTGAGCTGGCCATGAAGAAATTCTAAAACTGAAAGCCGCTGCAAGATGAAAAGAAAGTTCAAAGCTTAGAGACGGGGGATAAATGATAAACATTCAAATTGCTATATGTAAAGTTTCAAAATAATTTTCAAGTCAAATGGTTAAACAGCCCTGTTCTATTCAACAGCACGAAGAGAGCTGTCAGTATTAAATATACCACTCATCCATATGACGTGTATAGGAAGACAGCCATAAATGCCTGTATCAAACTTAACTTACCCTTTTCTCTAAAGATGATTCCTCATTAGGTTGTAATGAAAGATCGAGACATTCTAAGATTTTTACTGCTTCTTGAAATCCCTCAATAGCAATTTCTTCGTTACCTTGGCCTCGGTTTACATCGGCAACCTTAGCTAAAGAAACTGCAACATCAAGCACCTGCAGTCCAAATATGTAAAGTTGAATGATAAAGAATGAATTTGAATAGAGATATTGATCAATGTTATAGACTTAATACATTTATGAAATCTATAAACAAGTTATGTTGGTTCAACACGGAAATGTAAGTTTCCTGTACTCTGATTTCCTCCAAAATAATTGGAGTTCCTCTTGAAATAGTTGTAAGCATTATACAAGCCAGATGAGCTTAGTTCACTAACTTAAATGAGCTTAGTTCACTAACTTAATAGTTATCATACTCGTCAGGACTAATATATTTTGATCGTCATAGCAACAAGCAGAGAACCACCAAAGCATCAAAGCCTTGAAGAAAGGTGGGTATGATACAAGTTCCGTCCTAATGCAAACAAATAACTATGTGTCCAAACAAGAAAAGCATGCTTGCATTGACATATCTAACAAAAACAAACCTGGGAGGATAGCTTTTTGCAATCGTTAATAGCCTTTTGACGAATATCCAGAGATTGAGAATAATGTGATTTTGCTGCTGAAAGATCCCCTTCATAGTATTTAATATCTCCAATTTTGTTTAAAGAAACTGAAAGAGTATGTACAACCTGCAATAAAAATATCAGCAGTAATTAATTGAAAAGGACAGCTATTCCATAATTGCAATTTTCAGAGGCATGATGTACATCAGATCCTAAAATGATGTGTATATAAATAGATATATAGCAGGTGCTATGTGTCTCAACAAAGAGTATTGAATACATTACCCAGCATTTACATCTATAAAAGAGATGGATATTTTAGGACACATTCCTACTCTCTGTATATATGTTTGACAATGAATAAAAGTGTTATGTTAATTTATGATTCATTTTTTTAACAGGACTAATCTTTTCATTATATTCATTCCATAGCTGTCCCAGAAGATTCTAAAGAGAAATGGACCATAAGAAGCAGTAAATTGAGCAAAAGAGAGGGGATGTGTGATAAGAGAGAAACCTCTGGATCATCAACAGATAATTTGGAAAGAATCTCAACACTTTCACTGTAATCCTTGACAGCCCCACCAACATCTCCCATGGCTTGACTGCATAATTTGAACAGCAATGTTTAAACTTGAAAAAATGACAATATTATGTATTGAATTGAATGTAAAATCCAATTTGACGTGGAAGATTTGTTGTACCCAAAACCAAAATTTTGCTTCACTAAGGCATTTTGCTTAATTGAGTCTTAATCTTGTTGAAGTGATGTCAGAAGGTCATTTTTTGGGCTTTTCAAATATGGAGTTGGTGTCAATGTCATGTCAGTATGCTACTGAAGTGATTTAAGGAAAATGAAAATTTGAACGAAAAACATCAAAATTTTCTCTCTGGAGAAGGAAGCACATTTTCAAATGTGTGCCCTATCTTTTAGGGGCTCAGATCCTGTTTTTAGGGTTTGTCACCTCCGCCAGACATTTGTCCCATCACGCCACCGCAGTTGAGCTATCCAAATTGTCAAACGGACCTGTTTTGCTCGAAAGGACGGAAGATACTGATAAAACGAGGCGAGAGCCGAATGGCTAAGTCTGGAATGAAAGAGCAATTTTCAAAAGGCGCTTGATTTTCACCCCTCGGATGATGTTTTCTTTGAGAAATGTGCCTTTGCAACCGGCATGATGTCAGCCCGCATGATGAACCCGGATCCAGTTCGGAAGTTGATAAATCAGAAGTTATGAAGGATTTTGTTTCCTTTGTATGAGATGCGTAAGTCGAAATTTGACTAAGTCGAGAAAAGCGCAACTTTTGAAAAAGGCTTTGGATTTTTGAGCCTTCGGATGTCGGGCTTTATGGTTTCCAGCCTCAAGATACCTTTGATCGTTTTGCTCATTGCGACACCCGTACCAATCGGAGAAGTCAACAACCGGTCGAGGATGAACAGAGGAGGTCCCCAGAGGTTTTAGCTTAAATTTTTATAAAATTTGGCTAAGTCTGGAATTCGCTTTGAGAGTTCAAAGTTGAATTTTCGAAAGAGAGTTGAATGGACTTTAACTGGAGTTCTGACTGCAGTTAGACTAAATGATTTCTGGGTTGTCATCTTCAGTTCGTATATTGGCATGTTGAGTGATCTTTCAGTTCGCATGTCGAGTTAACTAGTTTGCATGTTCAGTTAACTACCTTGCATGTTGAGTGAACTTGATTGCATGTTCACTTAACTGAAGATTATCACTGAATGTCAACTGAAGTCCACATGCATGGCGAATTTGGTCAAAATTGTGAAGTTTTAGTGAAGTATGGCGCTTCATTTAGTGTCAACTGAAGTTCAAAAGGGACGAATTGAATAATGAAGCATAATTTTTGTGAAGTATGGCGCATGAAGTTGTTAACTTCAGTCATGAAAAGGGTCGCCATATTTAGATTTTATTGATGAAGCATAAGTTTGTGAAGCCACGCACTTTACAAGGAATGACAGCTGAAGTTCCAAAAGGGTTGCTATTTTTAGATTTAAAGCATGAAGATGGCGAATTCAACAAGGAATGTTAACTGAAGTCTAACTCACATGAGGCTTTAAATAAGTTTGCAACTGAAGATTGAAAGGGAAACCCTAAAGCATGGTGCTTTATTTAGCGTATTTTAGTTTCAGTTAACTAAAATGAGGTCCAATTAGAAGCCAAGCGCCATTTTTCAAGCTTTAGTGCTTTATGCGAATTTCAATGATGAAATCTTATTTATTTCAGCCTTGGCATCCATTATTTCTTCATTTCAAGCTTCGAAGTTTATATTCTTCTTGAGCGACCAGCAAGTTAAAGATGCTACAAGTGTCAGAATTCAGTGTTCTTCATAGCAACGAGTTCAGATTGTTCAGAGGAAGGCAATTCTAGACTTTATTTTCACTTTGCATGCAGGTTTCATCAAGTTCCAGAGAAGAGGTTGGCAGATTTTTCAGAAGCAGACAAGCAAAACTTTCTATCTTCTGTCTTATTTCTTCTATTTCTCACCTTAGGTACTTTCTTCGCATGTCAAAGAAATTCAACACATATTCAGACTGATCATCCTGGGTTCGCATATTTCAGCATTTGCAGCAAAACCCACGCCTTAGATTTTTTCGAGGAAATCGCCCCGTAGTCTTCATTCTGAAGCTCGTGCTTTTTTCTGAGAATTTCTTTGCATTTGGGCCAAAATCACATATTTTTTGAAAATCTCATCATCTGGGTTTGTTCAGAATATTGTTGTGCACAAAACCCATGTTCCAATTTTCTCATGAAAAATTGTCTCAGGAAGCTCTGAAAACCCCTGCAATTCTCGACTGAAGAATCTTTGCATGTCAAGCTAAATGGCATTTTTTCACAATTCTGATGTTGTGGGTTGTCTTAGAATCATTTTCTGGAAAAAACCCATGTCTCAAATTTTCAAGGAAAATTATCTTCCGACAGGCTATTTTTAGCTTTGTCCAGAGCATTTTAGCTTTCCGGAGAAAGTTGTCAGAACATAGCCGTGTTCACAGTCAACGAGCAAGTTTTTCAAAAGGTGGTTCAACTAGACTAAATTCAAGACCAAATCGGTCTTAATTTAGGTTTTCATCAGAGCAGCTGACAACGAAGCGTTAAGTTGCAAAAGAAACATAGATCACTTCATTTACAAGCCGCCAAAGTCACTCAAATTCCATGCCATTGTCTTCGTGAAGATGGTACCTACGCTGATCTCGAGGCTGTGCAAACTAAGTTCCAGAAGCATGTTCGTGATATCTTGATGGAGATTTTGGATCACATTTCAGTGATTTCAGCTAGTTTCAATAAGGCGACTGAAAATGTTAAAGAATGTATGCATACAGTCAAGGAAAGTGATAGAGAATTGAAGAAGCAGATTATTATTTTTGGACAGCGTCAGAGTGCCGGAAGACGGAGTAATTGATGAGTTCTTGGTCGAAGTGTTAGACTGAGATGACATGGAGTGATCTGCCAGTTAGAACCTACAGTTAATTTCGAGGGTTGAGTCATGAGCAGCAGTTAACTTGACTTTCAGTCTTGAGTTAACTTGCTGACTTAACACATGCTTATCTCATCCTTGGAATTATCAACACAGAGTTAGGTTAGGGTTTCCAGTTAATCAAGGTAGTGGCCAGCTAACTTTGCTTAAAATAAGGACGCATGCTTGCACATTGTCCAATTAGGTTATTTGTACCAGCTTAAACTGATGGTAACTTGCCGTTAACTGTATAGTTTACTTCATTAGGGTTTGGTGCATAACTTGCATGCATTGCAAGAACTGAGTGAACTCAAGGTGATTTTAGGGTTACCTACACCTTGATGTATATAAATAAGAGCTTTTGCTCATTTGTAATTAACTTTTGCTTGAGAGAGAAATATATGCTGCGCCTACCTTGCCCTCAATATTGCTCTTTTGGTATTTGTTCATGTGTCTTCGCTATTACAATTAATTGTTATGCCACATAGGGTTTCATGCAATTGTAATGGTGAATTCTTTCTGTTTTGTACAACTTTACCATTATGATCAATTGTTATGCCACATAGGGTTTCAAGAGGTTATGATGATAAATCTGTTTTGTGAAGTCTTTACTATTTTGATCAAGTGTTATGCCACATAGGGTTTCATAAGATTGGCGTAGTAAATTCCTCCCATAGTTTAGATAGATCTGTTTGAACATATTTACCATTGAGGTCAATTGTTATGCCACATAGGGTTTCAAGAGATTGAGATGATAAAGCTGTTTTGTGTATCTTTACCATTGTGATCAATCGTTATGCCACATAGGGTTTCGAGAAATTACGGTGATAAATCTGTTTCGTGAATCTTTATCATTATAATCAAGGGTTATGCCACATAGGGTTTCGTGAGATTGTAATGATAAAGGCTGTTTTGTGAAGTTTTTACTATTTTGATCAAGTGTTATGCCACACAGGGTTTCATAAGATCATCTTGGTGAATTCTTAAATCTGTTTTGTGCCCAATAAGCTTGTTTAGATTGAGATGATAGTTGCGCCACCTTGCCTTCAAGTAGAGAGTCTAAACTCGTTTATCGTCCGATAGTCATCCCTGCTCCATTTCCTCATGCTCTGTTTTCTTGAGGAAACTGGATAGATTTAAAGTAGTTAGCTTAGTTGTAGTTAATGATCTGCGAAACCAGAAAATCCTTAGCTGCAACGTTCTTGGTTTTCTTAACCTTGTGCCTCTTCCAGCTGAGAACAAAAAGATAGGACTTAGATTACTTCTTTTTCATGCATTCCAGCACAACGAGGGAGCTTCCCCTCCTAATTTGAAGAGCACTCATTACGTAGTGTACATAGCTGTCCGACAAACCTGCACTCCGGAGGTGTTAGATTTGACGTAACAAGATTCATGTAGCAAGTAAATAGAATACATAAACAGCCTGGAGTTCGGAAGAGGGAGGAAGGCATACTATATTTTTTGGACACTAAAAAAAAATCTGTTTTAGAATCGTCTATAGATCATGCAAGAGCATCTCTTCACAGGAAGCAGTGAAGGATGAACAAGGGCATGTGCATTATCTGGAATTGTGACAACAGCTAAAAGTGTGAGAAACTAACCTATTAAAAACTTTATTTTTATTTTTTAATAATCCATTCAATTTACAGTTAAGGAGAAAGAACTAATGGCACTAGCCTATGTTTCCAAATAAACGAGATGGATAGCTTCTCTGTAAGTCAAGGCCATGAGTTTCCTTTGTTGTCACTAACAGTTGTGTCTATCCTATTTGAAAGGGACCACAAGACGGTGAGTTTCCTTTACTGTCACCATGTAACAGTTTTATTTGTGAAGAAGCTCTTCCCATGAACAATAGAAGGTTAAAATTAAACTTTTCCTCTTTCTAAATTTCTATGTAATGTGTCTTGTAAATAGATGCAAGTGCATATGCCCATATCTTAATCTCTTTTGAGAGAGAGAGAGAGAGAGACCAACAATCACAAGCATGCCCAGAATGGCCCCTAGTTGTGAACATAGTTCTGGAGTACTCTCAATTCTTCCCAGCTGCTCATGAATATCCTCTGCACATAAAGTTAGCCTTGACTTGGCACTCTCCAAATTTTGGGCTTGAAATGCCTGCACATGGTATCCTCAACAAACTGAAGTAACCATATTTATCAAAATCATGGAGCAAACTGAAGTGACAATGTTTATCAGAATTATGGCACAGTAACATCAAGTCACAGATATAAATAATTCATTGTTTTGTTCTTTCACTTCAATTTTCACAGGAAATTATTTAACAAAGAATGCATGATCATGGATGCTTTCTCATCCAAAAGCACACCTAGAACATACAGCACAAAAGAATTTGTTTAAATCCTTTCGGGGAAAACCTATAATTAGTGAAGAATCCATCATCATGGTTACTTAATCATCCAAAAGCACACCTAGAACACACAGCATGAAAGATCTTGTTTATATCCTTTTGGGGAAAACCTACAATTATGAGGAAATATTTTAAAGAATGCATCATCATGGATACTTAATCATCCAAAAGTGTACCTAGAACATACAACATAAAAGAACATGTATGCACCCTTTAGGGGACAATCCATATTGATGATATATCTACACAGTAGGTATCCAATTTTTCTTATTAGAATGCATTCTCTATTGATCATACAATAAGTATACATTCACTAATCATACAGAAAATAGTGAGTGGATGGCATCGCAATCTGAAGACTACCAAGATCACATTAGCTTGATACTGAAGGCAATAACAAGTGGAATTTTAATCACCAATAAAATAAATAAGGTGAATTAAAAGAGAATTCAAACATCAATCCTTTTAAAAAAACATTGAAAATATCACCACGTCGTTAAAAAAACTATAAGTGTCAAAGTTTGCTGGTCCATTGAGCATATCAAGCTATAAACAAGACAACAATTATGCAGCAATCTGGTGAAGGAGGAGGATCATCAAGCATATACCCCCAATCAATGCCTCCAGTGGAGTATTCAGAATCAAGGATGGGCTCCCATTCAATAAGAATAGTTTTGTGCCCTTATATTCATTTTCTTATTGTGCTGGCAAGATTACAAAAGCCAAAGAGGGGAATTTGCCCCATTGTGGGACCACCCAACTACTAGGGCCAACACCATTATGACCAAATCCACCACCTCCATTATCATTGCATTAGGGGAAGGCCACCTAGACTGTAGCTAGAACTTTGGTCAGTAGAATGTGCAGTGATGCTTTCTTCTTTCTCCAAAGCCTCTTTCTCATAAGGGAAAGCAATGATGGGAAGAATAAAGAGGAACCTGGCCAACTGTGCAAAGTGCATTGCCCGAAAGGTCAATAAGAGACTAGAGCTGCTCCATCTCCAGTGACACCTCCTCTACTTGAACTGGAATCTGGAGTGTAACATTTGAAAACATGGATACTTTATTGACCACTTAAAATAAGCAATAAATATAACTTTGACTGAGAATAGTATTGTTCTTTCTTTCCATATCTGAAAAAGAATCTCATTGCAAAAGTTGCCAAATTTGGTTGAATTTTGCATGTAAGAAGGCAGAATCCCCAAGTAAAACCGTCTTGAATGGTTGGAAGAGGGTGTCAATCCACTTCCAGAAATGATAGCCATGACTGCAAACCTAGAAGAGTTGTTCAACAGATTCAGGTTGACAACAATCAGGGTGAATTGGGGCAGAAATCTCCATATGCTTAAGTCATTCACCAAACAGTAAACCTTGACAAATCGAACACCATAAGAAATAAGCTTTCTTAGGCTCAATTATAACTTTCCATATTTTAGAGAAGACACAAGACCAAATGGATGGTGTGGATTGTAAATTGTAATGTGCATTCAAAATCTCAAATGGGTCATGACAAGGGGAAAGATATTGGTAACCAAGATGAGGTTTGTACAAGCAAAGAGGTGTATACACAAGCCATCTCCAATCTTCCACCATGAAGATGGCGAATGCAGTCCAATTTTTTTAAGATACTTTGTTGGCATAGGCACCTGACAATTTACAATTCAAGTGCAGCCAAGAGAGCCAGAATCTTGTGCTATGACTCAAAATGTCGTCCACAGTTTGAATCCCTTTACAAAACAAGATAATCCCTTTTATCAATAGAACCTTGGCAAATGGAGCCCATGATAATCAATTGTAGGGTACCACTAGAGAAGGAGATTTGATAGAAAGTCCTGAATGAAACTTGTCTCCCTTGCATGTCCATGGTTTGAGAGATTCCCATGCTTTCCAAATGCTTTTGGCAACAAAGATCTCAACAACCTTCCTCAGTGCGAACGTTATCAATAGAAAATAAAATCCCAACCCTTTCCAAGCTCCCCAAAGAACCTTACAGACTTCATCCCCATATGGAGCTCTTATAATCTATTTAACACAAAGAGCAGTGTCATATATCCAGAAATTGAGAAGCCCAAGTCCTCCGACCTCTTTAGGTTGGCAACCATTTCCCAAGCATGATGTGAAAACCTCTAGAACCTTCTAAGTTAGCCTAAAGCAAATCTCTTAAAGTCCATCCAGTTTGTGATAAGAAACTTTAAAAGGGGCCCAACAAGAAGAATAAACAGGAATAGTGGCTAGAACTGTGGAAAAAACTTAGAACTTTCCAACAATAGAAAAAGGCTTAGTCATTTGGTAGGTAATCTTCATTTCCAATCTCTAAATGATATAATGTGATTATTTAGAAGGTGAAGCATGAAAGGCAAGGAATTTTATGCTTTCTTCCTGTTGTATCCACTTTCAATTAAAAACAATCTAGCCATTGAGGCCTAGGTGATAGGGATTGTTTCTAGCATTTGGCTTTGCTCCACTAAATCAAGAACCTTGAGGCCAAGCAATAAATGTGAAGACATTACATAGAATAGGTAACTAGATATTATTCCTCCTAAAAGGTGAGGAAAGAGTCATCAACAAATAGCCATTGACAAACTGCTGAGGAGGAAAACCAAAGAGAGAAATGCACTTAATCAAATCTTTAGAGGTGTAGTCAACAAGTAGCTAAATCATTCAGCGGCTAGAACATCTAAACCAAAAGTCTCAGGCTGAATCCCATTAATGGTGATGCAAGTTGAATCATTGTGGAAGAGCATTTGATTTTGAACTAAATTGATGAACTTCCCAAAGCCAAGCGCTTGAAGCAAGGCAATAACAAAGTGTCACTCAATTCAGTCATAAGCCTTTTCAATGTCAATTTTTACTAACAAAATCATTTTTAGAGATGTTACAGCCTATTCCATACCTTCCCAAACAGCTATAATATTGCTTAGGATGTACCAGCTATGGATAAACCTTGTTTGCTTCAGCCTCTCAAACAATGGAAGCAAATATCTAAAATGGAAAGGCAAGGCCTTGGCAGTGATCTGATATGATACATTCTGAAGGATAATAGGTTTCCAATTGGAAATAAATTCAAAATATCTAGATTTGGTAACAAACTTGATGTTGCCTTGTGTTGACAATAAAATACAGGCCTTAGGTTTGGATATTTATTTGAAAGAAATTAACCCCAAGGTTAAAAAGAGGAAAAGAACCAGAATTAATGCTGGAGACAGTATATGAGGAAATGAAAGATTAAACATACACACATGTATTATAAGACTGCTCCTTCATTATATTCATATTATGTTCTCAGTATACAATGTATAATCTAACTGCGAACACACACACACACACACATATATATATAGATTGTGTTTCCCTTTATATTACAACCATTACATCTTCAACTGGTTCCTCTGTTTTCTGCTCTGCTCAATCTTCTTTCTTTCTTCTTTTTCCTCTCTTTTCCTCCTCTCTCTTTTCTGTTGTGGTGGTGATATATGTACATGTAACTTGCAGCTACATAAGGACATGTCCTTCATCCTGTCTTTGTGACTCCTCATCCTTCAAAAGGTACCACAAGGTGCGCAATGCTAATGCAATGGCCTTGCAGTGACTGTAAGCCAATCCTATTACCAGTTTCTGTTGATCAACATCCTCCCCAGGTCTGAACCAGTGTCTTGTCCTCAAGTCAACCTCTATCATATCAAAATCATCTTTGAAAAAATCTTTTGAATTATTTGGCTAAGGTAGTAGGTGTTTATGGTCTTTATAGTTGACCTTTACCTCTTTATATGCATTCTCCCAAGTTTGTACCGCATGCTTAATCTGATGTATCCAGGCTAAAAGATCCATATATGCTCAGTCAACAATCAGCAAAGTAACTGATTCTGTCAATGTAGATATTGCTTGCTTGATCTCTTGGAGGTGTAGATAGGAGTGATAAGTGAATGTTCAATTCTAATTCTAGCTCCCTCAGTTGTGCTATGGACTTCATCCTTTGTTCACTTAATTTGTTGTGCTGAGATTGAAAGTTTTAGCTTTGTGACTCAGCCAAATCATTTATAATATTATAGCTTCTTGAAAATTGCAGAATCTGAACCTGCATGCAATCCAGTTGAATCTTTTGTGTTGTTGCAAGTTATGGCCAATTGATGCCACACTAGCATAGTGTAGAGACATTTCAATAAGTGTCCTTTAGTTTCCTTACCTGCTGGTCCAAATCATTGTGGCCATTTCTCCATTTCTATTGTGTACACTTAAGCTCTTCTTCTTTACATTCAGTAATCATTTTTTTATTTAGCTTCTTCTTCTCAAGTTCCCAACCACTCATATGATCTAGTAACCTCCTTATTGTGTCTTCCAATTGAGTGTTCGTGTTGGTAGAGAAATCTAATTGAATTTGTAGCTGTTGTTGCTGTATCAGTTTGATCACTTTGTCCATGCCTTCTTCCAATTTAAGCATTAAATCTTGTTTGGCACTACTACTGAATGCTTCACTGAGTTCCATGTAATGTCCCTTATTAGGATATTCCTGACTTTTTCCTTAAAACAATAATCCTTACTCAAAATGATAATAGCTCTGTTAAAAATTATGAATTTATTATAATATTGAGATCAATAAGTCATAGCATAATTCTGAAAATCAATCATATCTTGAATTCTTTGGAAATGCTTTCAAATCTGCTGAAATAGAGGTTTACATCCCTAACTCAGCAGTGGCAATATCAAGGGTTTTCATCATGGTTGTCGGGAGACGCGTCTCCTGACCCCTGAGATGCGTCTCGGGGACTAGGACACATCTCCAATACTGGAGACATACCTGGAGACACCTCCTACCACCTGGAAACGCGATGCGCAGTCTCCCGAGTCTCCCGTCGTGAAAAATGGCATCTCCCGTGAAATTATGACAAGTGATATTCTGTTTTATTGCACTGAAATTCCATAGAGAATAACATATTTTGTTGGATCCTATCTTGATCTCATACCAAAGGTATGAAAGTCATTTTCTTTGTCCCATGGAACAGTCCCATGTATTGATAGAAACTTTCAGAGTAAAGAATTTGTTAGTCATCATTGATCAGTATCTAAGTTTATGGGAAATGTATAATGAAGATCTATTTTTAAAGAATATGTTGAACAATGAAGATCTGTTTTTAAAGAATATGTTGAACTTTATGGGAAATGTATAATGAAGATCTATTTTAAAGAATATGTTAATCATATTTTGTTGGAACCTGTCTTGATCTCATATCAGAGGTATGAAAGTCATTTTCTTTGTCCCATGGAACAGTCCCATGCATTGATAGAAAATTTCAGAGTAGAGAATTTGTTAGTCATCATTGATCGGTATCTAAGCTTATGGGAAATGTATAATGAAGATTTGTTTTTAAAGAATATGTTGATCTAAGCTTATGGAAACGCAATGCGCAGTCTCCCGAGTCTCCCGTCGTGAAAAATGGCGTCTCTCGTGAAATTATGCCAAGTGATATTCTGTTTTATTCAGTGTTCCACGGAGTTTCGGGGACGGGGACGGGGGGACGGCGGGGGACGCGTTTCCAAGATGGGAGACGGGGGGCCTAAGTTTGGGGACGGCAGGGGGACGGCGGGGGGACGGTGGCAGGGGGGTGGTGGGGGAGCGGCGCTGAAATACATATAGTACTTAAAAAATTAGTTATAAAAAGATGTATAACAATATAATTATATAACTGTAGAAGCCTAAGGAATAAGTAAAGTTAACACATAAAAACAAAACTTAAAACTTAAAAGTTTAAAGTTTAAACACAATAACACATTGCAATGATATATCATTTCATTGAACTAGTGAACCATTGAACATTGAAAATCAAAATGAAAATATAGACATTGGAAAATGCAACAAGAACTAGATGTTTCATAATTTGAGTTTCATAATCATGATTCATGAATCATAATTACAATCAACTATCCCTGTATCATCAATGTTCAAACTTCAAAACTTCAAAAACAGAGTACAAAATAGTAAATGCTAATAGTAAATGGCTCCATGCTAATGGCCTCATGCCTCTGGAAGTCTCCTAGAAGTTTCCTTCGAGTCTCCCAGATTTTGCTTGGAGTCTCCTAGAAGTTTCCCTCGAGTCTCCCAGAAGTTTCCTTGGAGTTTCCTTGGGTGGAGGGGACTTCTGAAGTCTCCTTGGTTTCCAAGAGGGGACTTGGGGGGACTGGGGACGGGAGAATGGGGACGGCGGAGGGACGTTTCCTAGGCGTCTCCCCGTCTCGGAAACGTCCCCATCTCGGAAACGGGTGGTTTTTCCGGGGGGACGCGTCCCCGTGGAACACTGGTTTTATTGCACTGAAATTCCATAGAGAATAAAATATTTTGTTGGATCCTGTCTTGATCTCATATCAAAGGTATGAAAGTCATTTTCTTTGTCCCATGGAACAGTCCCATGCATTGATAGAAACTTTCAGAGTAGAGAATTTGTTAGTCATCGTTGATCAGTATCTAAGCTTATGTGAAATGTATAATGAAGATCTGTTTTTAAAGAATATGTTGAACTTTATAAAGAAGATCAAATGTGGTGGCTTTTGGAATTTGAAGGTTCTATAAAGCAGGTTACAAACTTACAGGCATACATGGGATTTGGTTCAATCAATAGGAATGCTTTCATAGGATTTGAACAAAAATAAAGATGACAATAGAGTTATGCTTCATCTTCCTTTTATAATTGTGTGACTTTCGTAGGAGAGAGGGTTGGGAAAAGAGAGGGGAAAAATCTACAGGTAACTTAGAAGAATATTGATATGGCACTTGTGCCCTTGTCAGCTGTCATAATACATGTGCCCTTGTTTTGAAAGTTCAATGTCATGATATTTTCTAAAAATTATTAATTTTTAATGTTTATTTGTATTGAAAAAAGATGGCGTCTCCGAGTACCCTTGTCTCCTATTTTCAAAAAAGTCATACCGGTACTAGTACCAGTACCAATACCAGTCTCTTGGCAACCATGGTTTTCGTACTTAACTTGATAAGAGCATTCAAGGGTTTTCATCCTTAAAACTCTTAGTCCACCTTGGAGGGTTTTCATCCTCCCTATTTTCAAGACACTTCCTCAAATTCAAGACTGATTGCTTGATGTATTGATAGATTATTGCTGTTTTCTTGATTGATCTTTGCTGATTGATATTTCTTGATGGATTTATGAGTAAATGCTTGAATAATTAAATTGCTTGCTGGCTAATTGATGATCTCTTCACAATGAAATGATCCTCCCTTTATATCTCATATATGAGGGAGTCACAACCTTTCACATTGGAAGGAGTCACACCCCTTCTAATATACTCGCTGCCATAAGATTTTAATTTAATCTTAATTAAATTATTTTATGCTAGTGTCTTCATCATTGGCACCACCTCTCTTATTATTTACTTAAGTCTTTTTGGAAGCGACTTTAATTCCTTTACTTCTGCGATTATTCTCACCCTTTAAACTCAGACGAAGTTAGCAGCCTGTTGTCTTTAGCGGGGAATGACATTCCAATTTCTAGATTGGATAAATCTGAGTAGAGTCAATTTGTGATCCTATAGGAGTGTTCATAAATATGTTTGGGATCATTGTCACCACTAGAGCAGCTTGTTTCTATTTAGCCATCTATTCCTTGATCTTGTTTATGGGGTCACTTACTAACTAGCTTGTTGGAGTAACCGATTACTTTGAAGGTTCTCTTGTTTCTTTATCAGATTCCTCTATTCTCGTTTCTTCTCCTTTTCTCTCTTCTCCTTGTTCTTCTACAATATCTTCTACTTTCTCTCCCCCTGTTCCTTTTAAGACATTGTCATCAATCTCTATCTCTAATGACCCTAGTGTTTGTGTTTCTTTTGCCTATTTTCTTTGACCTCTTGTTGGTATATCTTCCTCTATTAAAAGGCCAATCTTGTTCAATTGCTGCTTGTCATGTATGCAATGAAGATGGTGTTAGTGTAGTGTTGATGCGTGTTTTGTGACACACCAAACATCAGAATAAAATGCCCAAAGGCACCCTATCCTCTCTTGAGAAACCACCGCATATGCTAAGATTGCGAGAAGATCATATAGCAATTCCAAGGTTCCTTATGTCAAGTATTGACGTGTGGATAAGCTCAATGGTCGTTGTGATATGCTGGTAACACAAAGGGACTTATGCTAGGCTTGTTCAATTCACAATGAAGGTCTGGACAATGAAGCTCTATTGTTTGGGTCCTGAATCAAACAAACTGAAAAAGGAGATTAGGGTTTAGAAGTTCTAATCTACTTCCTAAGAATTCAAGAGACGGTATTGACTTGGTGAAACAAATAACCACGCTTTGCTTCACCACGCTTAGGACAACTACACAAAGTGGGTGCAGTCTTCAAGGGAATGTGCTTATGATTTTCACGTCATGAATAACTACCATCAAATTGAACAATATTTATCCAAACAAAAGTTAAGAATCCACAAAGTAAGCTCAAGCTAACTTTACGCATTGAATGAAAATCATCCATTCAAAGAAAGTATGAGCAAAAGTTTCACCATAAATCAATACTTATCGAATCTTGCATTGACCTAACATACATGAAATAAAATCTAAACTATGATGAGGGATAAGAACCATGCCAACTCCAAAATAAGAGAAGTAATCACCATCAAAACAATGCATGCATTACTTATTACTTTGGCAGTCGTATACAACAATTTACTTATCTTGACATGTTTTGCAACATGCTCCCATGCTTTACAAATGAGGGGGTGAGCTCAATTTATAGGCTCCCCAATTACAATTCAATGGCCAAGATTGATTTAGGATCAATGACCGAGATTAGATAATAAAACCCTAATTAGGGTTTGTTACAACTAACTACCCCTCGACCAATGAGAAAATTACATTCAGGGACACTTGTCCTTTTTGCTAAATATGAACCAACAATAAAATAGAAAGTTGTTGCATGTTGATTTGGAATAATTTGATTGGTTGGAAGATGACGAGGCGTCACCTCAATGTGCTGGAGGTCTTCCTTGGTCACTTTGGTCTTGTTCCATGTGCTTGCCTTAGAATATTTTCCTTGCTGATGACTCTGCCTCTTGTACTTGTTTCCTCCTAGCTAGATTCCTTTTGGGACTTTAATCTCTTCTTCTTACCTGTATTGGAAGTCTCGCCTTGGTGCAGACGTCTAGACTTGAAGTTATTTTCTTTCCTGATTGCTTCAATAGGTATGGGATTGTAGATGAACCCCCCCCAGATGTCCGGATATTCTTTCAAGTTCCTTGAATTTGGAGAAGAGTGCCTCTACGCTTTCACCACAATGGAGTAAATTGGAATTTTCTCTGTGAAGTGTTTCCCATACTTAGCCAAATTTTGGCTACTTTGTAACACCTTCAAGATTTTGGCCATTTTTGTGCTCAAATGAACTTTGCCTGTGGATTTGCGTTCAGTTCTGAATCTGGCTTGTGTAAGTTGGGAGGATTCCATCCTTAGTCAAGGATTTTATTCATTTCCTTATTACTTCTCTTGGCGAACTTGCTTGACTTTATAAATATTTTTCGACATTCTCTCTCCTAACGTCGAACTTGCTTGATTCTTTTCCAATCTACCTCCAGTGGACTTGGTGATCTTTTCACCATTCCTTCCAGGCGGACTTGATGAGTTCTTTTCCATTTTCCTTCTTGGCATGGGCATATTTCATGTTTAATTCACCATCTCTTCTTCTTGAATTCAGACTTCTTGTTGATTTACCATACTCTCTCTCTATTCATGGCGGACTTCATGAAATATTTCCAATTACTTTTCTCCATGGTGGACTTTATTTCTTTCTTATTATTTCACCTTTCTCTCTCTAGGCGGACTTCCTAGAGGTCTTTCCAATTGTTTTTCTCAAGGCAAGGCGGACTTGCTTTGTATCTCTCCATTCTTCCATTTCAAGAGTTGGCGAACTTATGAGAGGACTTTCATTTGCTTTTCCAATTACCTCTTCAAGTTGGACGGACTTTCTTGATGTTTCTCCATATATCTCTTTCTACATGGCGGACTTGCAAGAAGATTTTCCAATTGCTATTCAAGCTGGGCGGACTTTCTCAACCTCTTTCCCTTCTATCTCCAAGGCTGGCGGACTTTCTAGGGAGTTTTCCAATTGCTTTTCATTATGGCGGACTTCATAAAGGTTTCTCCATTTCTAAGTCGGACTTCCAAGAAACTTTTCCCTAACCAATCTCCAAGGCTAGCGGACTTCTTAAGCTCCTTCCACTTTGCCATCAAGCTGGGCGGACTTTCATGATGAATTTTTACTCCCATTCAGGGTAGGGCGGACTTCATAAAGCATTTTCCAAATACCTCTTGGCTTGGGCGGACTTTAAAGACTTTATGCCAAGCTCTTTAAGGTGGGCGGACTTCCCAAGACTTCTTCCAATTTCCATTCCAAGTTGGGCGAACTTTCCATAGGAGTTTCCACTTGACTTTCCATGCCTTCATGAGGCTGGGCGAACTTCCAAGGCTTCTTGCCATCTCCATTCTACATGCTGGGCGAACTTTCCAGCCTTTTTGCCATGTCTAATTTCAGACCAGCCTTCATACTTATTCAGATTTCACCATGGATTTCATTATTTTTCAGACTTTTCAATGAATTTTTCCAGATTTTCAATTGATTTTCTGTGATTTTCCATTGGTTTTTTGGGACTTCTGACTGATTTTTTGAAATCTGGGCACTTTCTAAAGATAGGAACCCTGCCAAAGATAGAAACTTTTCCAAAAATAGTAACTTTCCAAAAATAGCCTCTAAAAAATAGGAAGTCCAACATGGGCCAAAAATGCCAAAAATGAAATGGGTCTGGAGGGTCAATCCCCAAAAAGTAGATGTCAGAATTGACTGAAACAATAGTTGATCTTCGTCCCTTGGGCCTTCTGAGTCCGTTTGAGGTGTTTAGGCACTAATTCTGGTTCAAAATCTCAACTTGGCTCGTATAACTCTTAGAAACTCTAACTCTTCATTGCAAAAAGACTGGTGATTAGCAGTTGCGACGCCAAGGCAAAAAGCCAAAAAGCAAAAACAAGAGGGTCCCCATTTGCAATGGGGCGATGTGTGAAAAGGTCACAACATGTAGTATCTTGAGGCTCTTCCTCATGCAATTGTCTACTTTTTATAACCTTGTTGTAAGCTTGTTGAGCTTCCACAATAGCCTCTTTGTATGGATTTTGTTGAAATTTTTCATTATTCATATTCTATTGTAAAGCATCCACTCAATGTTTCATCCTTAGCTTTTGATCTTGTAAACTTTGTATTTGGCTTTTTGTTTTGGGAGAGAGGTCTAAGTCCTTTGCTACCTTGTTTATTGATTTAACTTTTAATGACACGTACAACTTAAAATCCTCTTCTCTTTGTGCAACTACTCTCTTTTGCAAAATTCTTGTTATGTCTTCCAAGAATCACTTAATAATTTGTTCTATTGAGTATGGGCTGGTGGTGAAGAAGCCCACCATTTACCTAGCATCGTCTTTGTCTTCATTCTTCTCTGTTTCCTCAAATTCTAGATTCTTCATCATATTTTCCATGTGTAAACACACACTTCTACTCACCACATTGTCTATATATTCCACCTAAGTAGCTGGTTCGGGTTCGGGTTCGGGTTCGGGTTCGGGTTCGCGGGTTCGGTTTGCCGGTTCGGCAAAATTTTTTGGGGGGTGGGTTCGGTTCGTCTTGGGTTCGTTAGTACAAATTACAAAATATGTAAAAAAAAAAATATATATATATATATATATGCAGCCTAGAAGCATGAATTAGGATTAGAATATCACATAACTGATAACATCATATAAACAACAAAACCACCATAAACTTGAATGTCATTTAAAACATGCATGATAAATATTCATTGTTCAAACTTCAAGTTCAATATTACAACACTTTCAAAGTTTTAATCATCATATGGATTCTCTAGATCATCCATATCAATGTTGACATTAGATGTAGGAAGACTAGATGAATCACAAGTAGTGCCAATGGCACCATCACTAGCACTACTAATGTGCCCATGCTCCTGTTGGATATCCTCATCCTCATATGCAATATGTTGGGAACTGCAAGCATCCAAGTCAGTATCCTCTGGCACTATATCCCACAACTTCGTCTCCCCTTCCTTGTAGTTAGGTTGTTTGTGTGAAAGGAGACGCAAGTTGGAATGCACATATACTAAGTTCTCCGCTTTTTTTGACAGCAATTTATTGCGCTTTACTGAGTGGATGAAAGAATATGTGCTCCAATTCCTCTCAGATGCGGATGAACTAGCAACCTATGAAGACAAAGTAAACAATTAAAAATTTATAAATGGAATTATGAAACTTTTAAAACTAAAATATGAAAATTTATTAAACTTACTTGTGATAAAATTTTGATTGCAAGGGGCTGCAAATTTTGGAAGTATTGTCCATGGAAGTACCACCAAGAATGAACATCCTTTAAGAACCTATCACGGGAGGCATCAACATCTAGATGATTTGAGTGCACAAAATTAGTGAACTCATCCGTGACTACACTCCGCAAATCTCGATCAGGGAAGAGTCTCACAAATGCTGCCTTGTACCCTTCAGCCACTTCTAAATCTCTATATGGAGGAAGCCTTCCTGGTTGTGAAAGAACCTGAGAGCTGTAGTATTTTGGAGTCAATGCAAAGGCAAGAAGGTGTAATGGAGTTGTCATTTTGTTCCATCTTTCTTCAACAATTGTATGCACTTGTTTGAAGAATGTCTCTTCAGGGTCTTGCTCTCTTGCATTTATGGTGCACTTGATCTTCTCAAGCATTGAGTCTATACCATCATATATTTGTCCAATGCATGGCTTGTCCATGTCAGTATAGCGAATCATACCCAAAATGGGCTCGGTGAAGCTAAGGAGATACTCCACACGATCCCACCATGAGTCATCTAATATCATGCTCTTAATTCTTGTTGCTCTTTCAGTGCTGCTTTGCCTCCATATAGACCAATTGGTGCTAATTACCATGCTAGAAAGTGCTTGCCTAACTTTCACAAGTCGTCTCAAGACGATTGTATTAGAGGCAAAGCGGGTTTCTGCAACCTATTGCAAATTAAAAAAATAATTAATATTTAAAAATAAACTTTAAAGAAGAATTTAAATTAGATTGAACAATCAAATTATGAAAATCAGAAAATGACAAATGTAAATATTACTTCTCTTACCTTCAATAGCTCCAATTTTGAAAATGTTCTAAAGATCCCTTGAGACAAGTGGTGGTTGGTGACGAACATCTGAATGTCCTCAGCCTCAGTATACAATTGTTTGATCCATTCAATTTTATTCCCAATCTTTTGCAGCATAAGATTGAGTGAATGGACCGCACAAGGTGTCCAAAAGATATGTGAATATCTTTCCTCAACCAACAACCTTGCAGCTCTACAATTCTTTGCGTTGTCCGTTACAACTTGAACAACGTTGCGGGCTCCCACTTGCTCAATGGCTGCAATAAGAATATTAGCAATAAATTGCCCATCTTTTACTTGCCCCTCACAATCCACGGCTTTCAAAAACATTGCCCCTTTAGGGGACACCGCTATGACATTGATCAAAGGCCGATTTTTTGAGTCCTTCCAACCATCTGAAACAATGGACACACCTGTCTCAACCCATGAATCTCTTATAGGCTTCAATGCATCTTCAACCAACTCAACCTCCTTTTCCAATAAAGTGCTACGCACCTTCTCATAACCCGGGCCCTTGTACCCTTTTGGAGCTTCATTAACCGTTCTCAACATCTCTTTCCAATATGGAGAACGAACAACATTAAAAGATAGTCCATTGGCATATATGCATCTTGCTACACATTGGTCGGCAAGGGCTCTACTCTCATTTTGAAATGCAACTTCCAAAGGTCCCTTTGCTCTCTTGTTTGCAAAAGGTTGTGCACTTTGAGCTTGAAGATTTGGAATGGCCATAAATGGGTGGTCTTCTACCACAATATTGGGATTGGGATTAGATGGGGGCTGCATTCCCTTTGATTTTTTATTTAACAAAGGGTGATTTCCTTTTTGGGCTTCCCGTTGATCTGCTAGTTCTTGCTCCATAATGTATTTTGCAATTGTCTCAGGTTGAATAGGGGCATCTTTCTTTCCAGGGCAAGGTGAGATGCCTTTTCCACTTATGCCACACAAATGTGCTTTCACCCTATGGTATGAACTAGAATATTGAACATCACACCCATTGCATTTCCAAACATAACCACCACCACCTGGAAGCTGTCTTATCATTTCAACATACTGCCATAGAGGAGAATTTGCACTTGTTTTGAACTTTGGGTTTGGTTTAGCTATGGAGCCGGAGGTAGAACCCATTGACATTGTGATTCCTATGGCAATTTGTTTTGCAAACAACACATTCAAAATTTGAATGAAAACAAAATATAATAATTTTTTAAAAATTAAAACCTAGCTCTTTTGAATCTTGCACAATGTATACATTCATAGAAGAACAGAAAAAAAAAGATGCAAAACAAAGTTTCTGTTTGTAAAACAAAAAAAAAAGAATGAAAAAATGAGAAAAAAATGAGAAAAACATACCTTTTTGCAAAAATAATCTTCAACAATCTTTGTAGCAGCCAATGAACACTTGCAAATCTGTAGGAATGGCAATGCAATCGTTGTAGAAGCTTCAACAATCAATATTCAACTCCTTTTGTCAATCCAACAAGTTAAAATAAGAACTCAGCCTCTTGGAATGAAAATGCTTGTTTGCAAAACAAATGAATGAAAATGAGGTAGTTTAGGTGTTTAATATGTTTTAGAGGTCACTTTTAGGGTTCCCATGGGCGTGGGTCAAAGTCAAAGTGAAGGAAACAATAAAAAAAAAAAAAAACGCCTTTTTGCCGCCCAGACGCGTGGGTTCTGCTCGGGTTCGCTTTGGGTTCGCCCGGGTTCTGCTCGGGTTCTCCCGGGTTCTTCACCGGCGAACCAAGGCCCAAATGCAAGGACCCTGGTCGAACCAGCAGAGGGACCGGACCAGGACCCGGACCCAGTGCGAACCCGGACCAGGACCCGGGCCAGAACCTGGCAAACCGGCTACATAGTATTCCACACTAAAGTTCAGAGGTTTTAATTTTGAAATTTAGGTTAATAGACCTTCAAATCCTTCATTAATTGTGGCCATAATGTTTGACCAAATATGGCTCTTGAGTAAAAAATTTGATTCGAAAAGCACCTTTGCTTCTACACTGTAGCTAAGTACTACTACTTCCAAGTCCTCCCTTAATTGACTCCTTAAATTCATCATATTCTTTCATCTATTCAACTAATTCAGTCAAATTCTCTTCTTCCATTCTAATATGGGTAATTAATTACTCAAATGCGTTGTTGTTATTGAGTAGTGCAATAACTATTTGTCCCTTTGATGGCGGATTCTCAACATTTTTGGCAGCATCCCTCCTAGCATGCTCTATCGAGGCTTCCCTAGCCTTCTCCATCCTTTTGCTGCATTTCTCTTGTCTTTCTTGAGTCTGTTTCAGCCTTCTTTCTTCCTCCATGTGTGCATTTCAATAGCCATCTTAATCTTCAAAAACTTCTCTCAATCTTTTGTTATTTCTTTTTGCCATGGCTGTTTTAATTTGGAATTACATTAATCCTTTTGTTCATCCCTATTGGCTCCATCTAGACTAGTCTTAGCAGTTGCATCTCTTCAAGATGCTCCCCCTTTCCATTTATCACCCCCTAGGTGCCTAACCCCTTACCCAAGGGATTATACCTAGTATGTGCTATTGCACTTTCATCATCATTTTCTTATTTTACAGACTTTTTTTTTTTTAACTCCTATAATTTCCCTTCCTATACACCCACAAACTAGGGTCCTGGCAACAAAACCAAATGTTGACAATAAAATATAGACCTTAGGTTTTAATTAATTATATCAAAGAAATTATCGCCAAGGTGATGCAACAGGAAAAGGACCAAAAGAAATGTAGCATAAGGAAATGAAAGATTAAACATACACAAATATTATAAGACTGCTCCATCATTATGATCATATTATGTTCTCAATATAAATGTACAATCTAACCTCAAGCATCAATATATATTCCATATGCTTAGGTTATATTTCTCATGAAATTACAATCATTACATCTTCAATCAGTTTCTCTATATTTTGCTTTGCCATATCTTCTTCGTTCTTCCTTTTCCTATCTTTTTCTCCTCTCTCCTTTGTTGCAGTGGTGATAGGTGTACATATAACTTGCAGCTATGTAAATACATGTCTTTCATCATGTTTTTGTGCCTCCCCATCCTTCAAAAGGTACTGCAAGATGCTTGATGCTACCACAATGGCCTTGCAATGACTATTAGCCTATCCTACTACGAGTTTTTCTTGGTCAACAACTTGATTAGTAAGGGCCCTATTTACTCAATGTGCATAGATTCAAGATAAATCCTATGAAGGTCAAGACCAAAAATGTTCCACAAAGTTCGATAAAATTTAGAAGGGAGACCATTGACTTCCAAGGCTTTATCACACACCATTGGAGAGACAACTTGATGTAAGTCTTCAATAGAAAGAAGACAATCATAAACAATTATTTGTGTTGCCATGAGCTTGCAAGGCACTATGTGAGTAAATCCTCACTAGCCTAGGTTGAAGGTTGACCCATGAAAAGTATAATTGCTTTGTAGTGAGCAACAAAAGCTTGCATACTATTGAGAAGCTTGGTGGGCAACTACATTACAAGGCTTTGCAAGAGTTCTACATGAACCCAAACTAGTCCTAATTGGGTGTTGATCCTAGTCTATTCCAACTTGGGTTCACCCAAGGTCTTGCCCTAAGCCTTTGAATTTGGCCCACAAACATATGAATGTACCCAAGCCTTGGACCTCTAGATTCAGCCCAAGTAGGTTTGAATGTAACTAGGCCATATCTAGAGGTTCAAAGCAAGATCCAAGCAAACCCAAGGAGGATCATCCTAGACCCAAAAAATCTTTTTTAATGAAAAAAGAAAAAAAAATATAAAAAAACCTAACCTTAACTAACAACTTTCCTTAGTCTCAACCAAGATGAAGGGTACAAGGGTGCTACACAATGTAATTTGCATGGTGCAGCTAGTGGGAGTGGAATTGGCACTACTTGTCCTTCCAATAAATCAGCAAATGACATTGATGCTCTTGATGAAGATCATTACGATGATTTAGATTGATTTTACATATGCCAATGCACTAATATAAACCATTTTGATTTTTCTTTATCCTTTGACAATAAACATTGAATGAACTTGATGTTGCCTTGATTGATAAGGGCCCTACAAATTCAGTGTGCATAGTTTAAAGATAAATTCTATGAAGGTCAAGACCAACAATGTCCCCAAAAGTCTAATAAAATTCACAAGGAAAACCGTCAATTCTTGGGCTTTAATGCATGCCATTTGATAGACAACTTCATGTAAGTCTTCAATAGACAAAAGACAATCATAAACAATTACCATGAGCTTGCAAGGCACAACCCTAAGGCACTATGTGAGTAAATCCTCACTAGTTTTGTAGGAAGGTTGAGCTATAAAAAGTATAAAACTACTTTGTAGCAAGCAAAAAATACTTGCATAATATTGGGAAGTTTGGTAGGCAACTATGTTACCGAGTTTTGCAAGAAGCCTAGCTGAACCTGAACCAGTTGGAACTAGATTTTGACATAGGTCCAACTTGGGTTCTCCCAAGATCCTGCCCTAGGCCTCTAGATTCAGACTAGGTACATCAGAGATTCAATCGTACCTATGCTGAATCCAAAGGGCCAAGGAAAAACCCTAGGAAACCCTAAGGAGAATCATTCTAGGACCCCAAAAATTTATTTTATAATGAAAAAAGAAAAACATAAAAAATACTAACCCTAACTAACATTTTTCCTTAGTCTCAATCACATATGAGGGGTATAGAGATGATACATAGCATCATTTGCATGGTACAACTAGTGGGAGTGCCACCAGCACTGCTTGTCCTTCCAACGAACCAGCTGATGATCACTGATATTCTTGATGAAGATCAAGATGACTTCTATTGATTTTACATGTCAATGCACTAGTATAAACCATTTTGGTTTGTCTTTAACATTTGACAATTGACATTGAATTATCAACTGGCACTTGCATCATGTGGGTGTGCAATGGATATGCCAATGGGAAAATTCAAAGAAAGAGTATTACTTTACCCTTAATTGCAGTTGGCAAACTCTAACACAGTTATTTCAGTAATGTTCTCCAAATTCATTTTTAAATTTTTTTCTAGAACCCCATAATGCTAATTTGTGCATTTATGCCATATTTGAAATAAAATTCTTCTTGTTTCAAATTGAATATTTGAAAATAAAATTTATCTGTCTATTATAAATTTAATTGATGGAAATAAATAATTATAAATTTATAGCAATCTACAACAATGAATATAAAATGTGTATAGTATGTCATCAGTCTTGTCATATGAATTTTTGGAGGACTAGTACTCAAAATACTTAATCTCTTTAAAGTTTAATGTGAAAGCAACATACTTGGCACCAGAGGTTTGGTAAAATTTACCAAACCTAATATATTGTGTTAAAAATTATTAGCTCTTACAAAAGCTGAGATAGTTAGTCAGATAAAAGTCACTTCACAATTTTAAAAAATATTATTCAGCGGCTGCTTGCCATGATCAAAGGTAAAACATATTACTACCCAAACTAGTATAAAGCCTTTTTCCGAAGTTTCACTTTAATTTTTTTTTTTTTAACTTTTAAGAAACCTGTAATGATAAAATTGAAATGCATAACTAATGATTGAATAACATGGATGTGCGTTGACAGATGGCCACAGGCATGGATGCCTCATAAATTAAGGGCACTAAATTGCCACCTGCTCTGCACCATCACTATGACATTGTAAAGGTGTGTGTTTTTATTTGTCACCTCATCCTCCTCTGTATCAAAGAACTCTCCATTGCCACACCCAGCTGCAATGTCACTCCTTTCTGCAAGAGGGAGTGAAGCACTCTCCACACTTAGTATTATGTCATACTCTTCATAAATATCAGGAGTGTGATTTATGAATGGATTGGTTGAACAAACATTACCAACACACACAGGTGAAGTACAGAATCCAGAAAATGGATTGATCCCATCAACTTTGATTTCATCACCATTTGAGCAGTTCAAATCACAAGCTCTGTATTTCTAGTACCAAGTAGATGACAGAAATTTGGGCTGACAATCAATATCATAACAAATTGTCATATCAGACCATACTGCAACGCTACTGACAGAGGTGCTATATGAATCAATATTTCTGTTAATACATTTCATGACTGTGAATTGTGTAATGCAATGCAAATTTTAAATTCTAAACCCTTGTTGTATTGCTGCTAAAATCGTATTCTTTTTGCCCCTTACGAAAAATGATGCTATGAAGTTGAAATTGCAATGCTATATATAAAGTTACAATGATTCATTTTCCAAGGCTGAAGTAACTTAAAAAATGAAGAGCAAAAGTACCTGTGATCTGTGGTGAAGAAAACAAGGCAGAAAGAATGGTGGGGAAGAGGAATAAACAAGAGTAAAGTTAAGTGAGGCAAGAGAAGGAGGCAGACAGGCGGCTACAGATATGTGAGTGGCTTACAATATTGCCACATGCAACGAATGTGGACAAAGCAGTCTACATGTGGGGAGTGGTAAGGATCACCAGCCCCTGAAACTTAATATTCCCAGACATGTATGGTGCAGATTAATTCCAAAAAGAGTCGAAGAGGAGTGAACAGGAAAATATCTGCTCTAATTTTACAAGAACAGAGGCGGATTTCACTAATTCAATGGTATTCAATTTCCCGTTCTGGTGATATGACACTATCATTGCATCTGACGAATATTCTTGCTGAAGCTTGCACTAACAAAGCCTACCAGCTAATTATCAGCTATGTTCTGCATTTAATTTTGTACATTTTGTGCAAATAATGTATGTATGTAGGGTTAAGGTCAAGCTCCATGGGCTTAATAAATAATAAGCCTCAGCAATCTTGAGGAGGTTCTGTAGAGCAGCGACTTGGAGTTGTAGGGTCTCATTGAATGGTGAAAGCTCTAACTCCTGAGAAATTTTGGAGAATTCTCAGGTGATAGCTTCCTGAATTCTGCATGTGAAGATGATAGCTTGCTTACCATAAATTCTAAGGTGGCAGTGCAAGAAAAAGACATTGTCCATCATTCAATCCAATTGGTATGCCCAATGAATGGGCTGCAAGGTTCAATACTCATTTGATATGCTCCACAGTTCACTCATGGTTAAGATGGGCTGTGTTGAGATAAAATTGAGAGTTGAGGTTTGCATACCAAGGAGTTGACAATTCAATACTGATGCAAATGAGGATATGGTAAGAAAGCAATGCACCCGAAACCACACTAACAGGCCTATTAGAGCCAGCTAAGAAAAAGAAAAGACCTTGCTCCGCCATCATGACCCCAGATGGCATGCATTTTGAATTCCCAAAAAAAGAAATCAATTTCAGACTTACTCTCATAGCTTGCTGCACTAGAAAGCTGCCTCTTTCCAAAGAAACATCCTCATAGATTACAGTCTTACACTGTTCGCTATCTTCTTTTTCCTTTGTATCATCTAAATGGGATGTTACTCTCTTGATTCTAGCATGACCTTCAATGAACTGATTAACAAGTGCTTGAAGATCAGGATCAGGCTCAACTTTATCAATGTCTGCTCCACACGGGGCAATCCTTGAAGTGCAAAATGCATATTCTGGAGAGAAAATAAAGAATGTTCGTGACTAACATTTGGATGAGATTTTGGAGTAACTAATGATAACATAGCAGAAGATCTATATTAAAAATTACCAACCAAACAACCATAATAACAACATTAGCAATATTCAGTTAAAATATATTGGATCTTTCATCTTACTATCCAGACTAAGCTTACTTGCAATATTTATGGCCACATGGTACACATTTGCTGCTTTCATATAGTAAAGATCGACAAATTACACAGCTAAATAGTCCTATTTTAAATGACTGGGAATCATATCCAAAGGGGCATTTTGGAGTTTCTCCTTCATTTGAGTTATCTTCCTTCACTCCCTTAGCCTGGTCAGAAGTAGAACAAATGTTTTTATCTTCTTTCTGTCCTTGGTGGATCTTTTCTACCATGTTTTCAGCATTTTTTTCAGCTGCTCTTGCAAAGGGGCATACAGAAATCATTTTTGTGGCTCAAAGAAAAGGAGTCTTCTAATGCCAAGAACCTGCACGTTTAACCTAAAAATTTCAGAACCTATTCAGATACTAAAGAAAAAAAATAGATTTACCTTACAGTTCAAGGCTGTTAACAATACTTCAGGCTTCAGAAAACACAATTCTGAAGCACGTGTGCATTTTATATGGAGAAGAATTAAAACTTCCAAGAATGAATGTAATCTTGGCACAGAAGTTTGGAAAAAAGCAGCTATATGCAATACAAGAGTCTACAAAAGTAAATTATGAAAGTTCTGAAGTTAACACCATCTTGCTTAGAAGGATAAAACATCAAGAAAATAGACAACAAACCCTATTGCATTAAATCCTTCAAATCAAAATAGGGCCCTAACAACATTCTACAAATGAAAGATGTTGTTTCCGTTCTAGAAACCATACCATTCCCCTTCAAAGTTCAATAGTTGTCAAGCTCCATGATCCGGTAGAATAGACCTACACCCAAACTTCGACTATGGATTCAATAAGCATCCCTAGGTAAAAGCTTCCAAGCAATTTTAAAAAGAATTAGGAAAAGAGAAAGCAAAAAATAAGAATACTTGCCTTCTACAAATATGCATTTTAATAGCTAAAAACATTCAACCTCATAATAGACCTTACAAGGAACTCAAATAAAAATTTATCAGAAGTTGCCACAAATCCAAAATTGCTCTCTTTATCTGATCAAATAATGGGTGAGGCACAGAAAAACTGACAGACCATACCAAAATCCAAGAAAAATACATTAATGTCACAACAGCAATATTCCTCTGGACATCAGAACTCAACGTATTTGACAGAGATCGAGATGAAATCAGATTACTGTTCCACAACTGGCCAGTTTAATAGGTTCAAAAATGACAGGGAGATATTCCTCAATAATAAAAAAATGGTATTCTACACTTACTAATGAAAATAATTACAATAGTTGGTGTCAACAAGAGTTGTCAGTGTCAATTCTTATCATAAGGATTGTCTAACATAGTATGCATCTAATTATCATCAAATTTTTTATTAAAAATCTTGGGGATCAGAAAATAACATTGTTGCTTGTATCACCACATGTAGTTATAAATACTAGTGCTCCCCAGGGATGCATCCCCCGCTCTTGTATCGCCACAGTTGAAAGAGGGGAGTAGGGCATCAAATCTTCTCCATTAGAGGTAAGTTCTTCATTTTGCATTTGTTTTGCATTTGTTTTGCATTTTTTCAATTTTTTTACCACATAGGAAGGGCATTGTGAGTTTATTTTTTCTTTTATATGAACTTGCAGCACTCTTTTCAATTCTTAACAAAAAAATATCATGAGCAGCAGCAGTGAGAGTGGTAGTGATGATAGTGAGGAGGTTGAGGTTCAAATGCATGAAAGTCAAAGAAGTAGACCTAGAAGGAGAACTCATAGAGGTATGGTAGCCACTGGGGTTTTTTCAGGGAGTGGGAGTGTAGCAGGTCCAGCAATTTCAAACCCATTTGAATGTCCTTCCGAATTCCTCAAAACCTATGCAAAAGGCCCATTTAACCCCACAAAACCTCTATTACAATTTGCAACATGAGTTGATAAGGGTAAAGAAAAATTTTAGGGGGGAGTAGAGAATGGCTTTGTCATTTGTGTGAAAAAAAATATAAAGGCAGCTATACAAGAGTCTATTGTCATCTTTTGTGGATAGGTGGTAAAGGGGTGAAAGGTTCTTAAAAAATAACTCCAATTGAGAAGATTGAGACAACTAGATTGCATATGGAGGGGGAGGCAAGAAAGAAAGGAAATTCAATGGAGAGTTTGCAGCCTAGTGTGTCATTGCCTATAGGATCCATGGAGGTTGGATTTCATGGGGGAGAGGGTTCTACTTCTATTAGAGGAAAGAATAAATCTAGTGTTGCTAATATGTTTAACACACAATTTCGAGATGTGGTTGATTCCTCTATTGCTAAGTTCTTTTATGCTCATGCCATACCTTTTCGTGTGGCACATTCACCATATTTTAAACAGATTTTCAAAGATATGATAGTTGTAGGTCCTTCATCTATTCCACCTAGAGAACACAAGCTACGCACCACCCTCCTTGATAGAGAATATTCCAAGGTGAGTGTGTTGATGGAGGATATGAGACAAACATGGATAAGGGATGGTTGCTCTATTATCATGGATGGGTGGACCGATATCAAACATTGGCCACTCATCAATATTATTGTTACATGTATAGCTGGCTCTTATTTTCTTAGAGCTATTGATTGTTTGAGGAAAGGGAAGGATGCAAAATTCCAATTTCATATTTTGAGAGATGCCATAGAAGAGGTTGGAGCCTCTAATGTTGTATAGGTAGTGACCAATTTAGCCCGTGTGTGTAAGTTAGCTGGATTGATGGTAGAGGGGGCTTATAAGTATATTTTTTGGACCCCATGTGTTCATGCATTGAACAATACCTTGAAGGACATTGGGAAGATAGATTGGGTGAAGACAGTGCTGTCAAAGGCTAGAGATGTGCAAATGTTCATTTGCAATCATCACACTTCACTTGTTTTGTTCAGGACATTTTCGAGGAAGGAATTCCTCAAGCCCGTGGACACCAGATATGTGAGCTACTTCATTTTGATATAGAGGATGATTGAGGTCCAAGAGGCTTTAAAATTAATGCAGAGTGGGGTAGATGGCAAGAGGCAAGCACACCATAAGGAAGAAGTGTGAAGCAAAAAATCCTTGATTATGATTGGTGGTCCCCAATGAGGTAAGATAATTTTAAGTTGCTGATTTTATTATCTAATTTTTAAAGTATTAATTTAATAATTTTAAATTTATTTATGTTTTTTAATTATAACTTGTAAAATCTTTCCATTCTTTTTGAAGATTTTAATTTTTGTAACTTGTTTGCACATGCAGATATGTTAGCTCCTTCATTGAGCCTATTGTGTGAGTAATTCGATATGCTGATACTGACTCTCCTAGCCTTGGAGAGATTTATGAGACCTTTGATAGCATGCTTGACCAGACGAAGCAAGGACCCTTCGTTGGGATTTTATGAGGAGCATCATAGGCCCATTATGATGCAAAGGTGGAACACTATGTACACCCTGCTTCACATGGTAACCTATGCTCTCAATCCCAAATGTTATGCAACAAGACCTACGAGAGTGTTGCAAATGGCTTTGTCGTTGCACCAAAAGATCGACCTATTAAAGCCCGATACAAACGCCAAATTTATACAAGATCCACAAGAGGTGGTTAAGCCATGTCACGATTTATACATGCACCAACCTATCCAAGTGGACGAAGGCACCAACCTTGCAATAGAGAGTGCCTCCATTTCATGATGAAGAGGTGAAAAAGGCTTCATGAAGGCCCTTAGGAAAATGTATACTGAAGAGGAATTTGCTTTACTTCGCACATGGTGGCTTGCATTTGTTAATCTTCGTGGTCCAACCTTTAGCAAATCAGAGACGAGGTTGGATAGAGCTACATTAGCTCAAACAAACCCTATTGAATGGTGAATGTGGCATGGCAAGGATGCACCGGAGTTGAGGGTACTTGCCATTCGCTTTCACAAGTTGTCAATTCCTCTGCTATAAAGAGGAATTGGTCCACATATGGCTTCATCCAATCAGTCAAAAGGAACAACCTTACCTCTAGACGATTGAAGAAGTTGGTGGTTGTACACAGTGCTTTACAACTACAAGATCGACAAACTCTTTAGGATTGTCAGACTCCAACCTTACGTTGGGATGTTGATCGAAGATGCTAAACAAATCGATGAGGAGGAGACATAGGAGGGATTGGTTGGGGCTCCATTGCTTGAGGCAACCCCTTACAGTGGTAGTGACTCAGACTCAGAGTTTGATTTTGATATAGACCTACTAGTTGCATCTGCTGATTAGGGACAGCGATATATTTTCTATGCTTTTGTCATTTTATAGTTAAAACTTGGAGCCTTTGGGCATTTTGCATAATTCTCATATAATATGTAATGCACATTAACAATGAAAGCATTTGAATTTTGTTAATTTGTTTGTCGATTCTCATGTGAAATCTCAATTCAAGTCTAATGTTATGTATTAATCTTCTACAATGTCTATGACGAATGCTTTATCAATGTTATAAAATGAATATTTGAAATTTCTCTATATTTTCAAAAATTTCCCTATTTTTTTACACGCCATCCCCTGCCGTCCCCTAAAAAATGACCCAAAAGTACCCCCGCATCGGAAACACATCCCGTCGTCCCCATCCCTGAAACTTGGGGCGCATAGATAAATACGAAATACCCATCATTAACTAATGAAATTCAAAAAGCTCTAATTTCTTCAAATCATTTTATGTTCCATTGTTGCTACTGAATTTCCTACTGCCTGCTAATTATTCTGCATCACAAAGCCTTTGATCTTGCCCTGTGAAGGGGAGTTGCATCTTGTGGCTCTCTGAAAGTGGCAGCTCCACCTCCAACCAACCATTCTCTTTTCTTTTAAGATAGTTCTTAGATAAATGAAGCAGTGGCAATAATGCATTTGATTATCCGCGTACATCATATCTTATAAATTTTGTTACATAGCATATTTGACAATTTAAAGAATTTCATCCTTACGCAGCTTTGTCAGAAAATACCTCCATATGCCATTTTTACAAGTTACAAGGAAGCATGCCCCGAAAAAGGCTATGTTGCCAATTCAGTTTTGGGTTTGGCAGCTTGCCAAAAAGAATAGCCTACCTTAGTGCAACTGCATGTGGAAAATCAATACAAATCATCATAGCGCTCTTCATTGAGAGCAATGTCATGAGCTGGTTAGTTGGAACCACAACCAGTGTCAGTGCTATTCCCACTGGCTGCACTATGCAAGTTCTGTGTAGCAACCTTATGCCCCTCAGTGACACTCATCCAGATTGAGAATCGTTTTGCTATTTTTCATCAAAAATATGACATTTTTTTGTCCCAGGCTGGTTCTCCCTGGGTTTGCCCATGGTGACATACCCAGTCTAAATCCACAGGCCCTCAGATGTACCTGGGCCAAATCTACAGGACTGGAGCAGGACCTTAGGCAAACCCAGGCTGAGCCTGGACCAAGATCAGAACCCGGTCAGGATCAGTCCAGATCCTGCCAGGGTTCTTGCAGAACCCAGTAACAGAGGAAAAGGAAAGTTTTCATGTTGGCATTAAAATTGTTACTGGTTAGATCCTGTGAATTTTTTTCCATTATGAGATTCAATTCAGTGTCCAGAAAGAAGTTCCAAGTTGCCTAGAAAAGTGTTTGCCAAAATCAAATTTCTCCAGTCACACTGGAATTTAATAGCACATATGCATAACCATAGAATGTGTACAAAAACAGAAGTTGCTCTGCTTGGTCCTAAACTTTAGGAGAAATAAAATCTGATAATTAGAATTTTTTCTCTTCTGCAACTTTTTCTCTGATGCATTCCATAGTGCATGATTCAAGAGTTTTTGAAAATTGTAAGGAAGCCCTTTTTTTCTTGTAAATGGTCAAAGTTGCAAAAAGGATACCATTCTATGCTCTCTTGTACTTGAAAGAGGCTGGTAGAATTTTAAATTTTCTTTAATTAAGATTTTAACCTGCTGTTGAAGGCATGTTCAATGGCTTTCTATAGATTTTTTCTGATCTCATTTAATTAAGTATTAACCTGTTTGCAAATTATTAGTTTATGCTCTGCTTAATTGCTAAGTGATTTCTGGCTTCGATTGTGTGCGAATTTTTTGCATCAATGTTTCAGATCACACTCCGTGATCCATCATCAAGATTGTGGAAACTTGATCACGGAGTGTGATCCGAAACATTGATGCAAAAAATTCGCACACAATCGAAGCCAGAAATCACTTAGCAATTAACATTATGGATTGTGGAAACTTGATATCATTAATTTATGCTCAGTTTTTCAAAAGCTTCTTCATTTTCATATGCCTTCCATGGAAAATCTCATTGTCACTGCAAATCAGATTGCTTCTTCCACTTTAAGCCTAATTCATCTACATTACCTTCAGTGGACACCTTGGATTTACTTTTCCAAGTGTCAACTGATCCGTTTACAAATAGGTCCAATTCTAAGTGTTAAATTGTTAACACAACATTTTGAATCTTTTGACTACTTTTTCCTATTCATGGCTCTTTCTTGAGGTCTTTTACAGACATATGGAGCGAATTTATTATAGTTAGAGAAAACTACTCCAGCTGGTTCCTTCATGTCTCTTCAGCTGTTCGGTCTTGTTTTTTCCTCGATGAAGACATTGCTGTTGGGTGTATTCTCTGATGTGTAAAGACATTATTTTTGGGTGCTATTCTTGCTATCTGATGTATATGTGTACAGTTTCTTCTTGCAGTTTTTAACTGCAATCTTTTATTTGTAATCCGCATTCCTTCGATATATAAAGAAAAAAAAACTAACACTAACAGTATAAACCGGCTTCGGTGGAAAAAAGCCTGCACATTATCTTGATGATGATCAAAATCTAGGCCAGAAAATAGCCACATCTTCAATATCAAAAAATTAAGTAGATTGTCCATTCTAAGGGCTACTTTGTTCTGGCTTCTGAAATTCAATTGCTCACAATAAGTGTTTTGAGATAGCCAAATGCTATTCAGAAATTCCTATCTGACTGGACCTTTATAATCCATGCCAGCGAAACATAATAAATTGATCTACATGCTAATATAGTTTAATCTTGGTTTTCACAACGCATTAACTGTTGTCTGCAATATTTAATTGCAATATAGTCAATATCACAGCCTTCAAAATTTTAGTTGGCTAGGATGGGTTCTCCCGATTTGATCAACGAAAATAAAGAACTAAAGCTTGAAGTCTAGCATTTATCCATTGAGTCAATTCTTATGGTTATTTTCTTGATGAACTGCAACAAAAGTGGATAGAAGGAGAAATGTTGATAAAGCTTTTGTAATTCTAGTTCTGACACCCAACCAGATTACTATTTTTTTCTCAAGCTATAGAGTTTTTAGTTGAAGTACCTGGAAAACATTTAATTTATGAAATAATATGTAAATTATTTTGTTATTTTGGGGTTGGGACCTTGTTAATAGAACCCACATGTATCTGGCAAAAAACCAATTCAATTGAAGATCTGATTCTTCCATGGTTCAAAGTGTTTAAAATGAGCTTTCAGAAAAGCTCTGTGACAGTTTTAAGATCTTAAATATCACAGTTTTTCTAAAAGTCTTTCTCTAAACAGCTGACCAAAAGCATGAGTTTACACACGATTCACTGAATTTTACAAGAATAGGTCCAAATTCTATTCATTGCTTTTTTGAATAGTCCAGGTAACAAAAAGACTCAAGACGTTTGGATCTTGTTGGTGTTTCCAACTAATTCCTCAGTAACCTCTAAAGATTAGGCATGTCTTATGCTTAAGGCTACTAGGAGATTGGCCAACAAACAGAAAACTGTTTGTCAAAATAATTTTCTCTACACTTTAGGCTCTGCAAAACCTAGGTGGGTTCATCTTATGATATCATTTATAAATTCACAATACAATGGAAAATGATATCTAGCAGATTATCTCTCATACACATATAACAAGAATTTATACAACAAAATTACCACGGTCTTTGATATCCTTGCACGTATTCAAGAAAAGCTAGTATGAGATGTAAAATAATTAGCAATATATTATAGATGGCTTGATACTTGTTATTTTATGATTCTGTTTTGGGATTTATGAATGGAGTTTCAATCTGATTAATGCCTATCTAGGGTTACAAAGTCCTAGAATCTCATAAAATCATCACCATAGCAATTTAAACATATTCTAATAGTCTGTAAACTGTTATTATCTTATAATAACAAAACTAAGTAATGGCTTATAGCATGATCCTACATAATAATCCATTTGTAATCACAATATCTTCTGCATTTTACTGAAAGCAATTATCCCATTCATTGAACAGAAGCTATCAATAAAAGTACACAATGCAAGAAATTTGCAATGAAGAAATCAATAATTCTTGATTATTTCATTCATGAAAATATTGTTTTACAAAGTTGGAGACAATGTCATATTGAAAAGCATGTATTCATATATGTTTTTATCAAAATGTATTGCTGTTATAGAGAATATTATAGACCTTGACACAAAAACCCTAATTACACTTTTCAGACTAAAAGACTTGACTCAATATGCAATTCCCCAACCCTTTACGATGATACAAGCTCCTCCTTTATGGAACAAGATAAGCACGCAGGCTTGAGGAGAAAAAAGACACTTGTCAAGAATGACAACTAGAAAATTTCAGTTACACCCAGGTGGTGCAACAACTTGCTAACTAAAGAGATTCCCTTTTCAAAAGAGACAAAAGAGAACAATCCTTGAAGCCATTTGAAGAAACCAATTTGCTCGAACTGTTGATGAAGATAAAAAATAGTTGACACCTCTTCAACTGCTTGTATCCTCAGAGAAATTTGATGAAGACAAAATTGATGACCAAGCTGAGTTGGCAATCTGATTCATTCCTGATATTTTTCCACACATGAAGCATATGTCTCCTTTGATGGCCAATTGAATTCCAAAATTTTGATTACTTTATTCATATGTGCTATGAATTTTGCATCCAATATTGCTCTTGTTTCCTTGATAAAAATGTCTGAGCTTGACTCCAACCTTAGTAGTTTATCAATGATGTTATATAGCATACCAGAGTCTAGATCATCATTAGCAAAGATAGAAGTATATAAGGCAAAATATTATTACATTCCACTTATCAAAGGCTTTGATTTCCCCCTCCCCTTCCAACTCTTCAAAATGATGTAACTTGTTCTTGAGTTGGATATCCAATTTAACTTGAAATGTAGATACCTAATTTAACAACCCAAGAAGTTCAAAGGTATTTGGTATCTTCTTAGGGACATCAAGACTGAATTTGGACTGCTTGTAAATTATTTCCATAGAAACTACTCTAGGGATCCAAGTACTCATTATTTCCTCTAGCTTCTCCTTAGGTTGCATATAGCTGATGCAAGCTTTTCTCATATTGTTGTACCTAGCCAATGTGTCTTCTTATTTATGAAGGATACATGATAACATGTGACCTAAAAGATCATCAACTAGATTAACCGTCTTTTTACTTCCTCTTTTGCCAGCTTTTCTGTCTCTTTACTCTGAATCAATTGCTCCTTCAATTATTTTATTTTCCTTGATAGTATCTCTCTATCCTGAGCTGAAAACTCTATTGAGTTTGATTGTGGCGTAGAGAGTTTTGGAATAATGCTTGGTGGAGGGGGAAGAAGTGACCTCACCTTGTTGTATTCTTGGAACAATTTAATATGATCCTTCTGAAGCTTGTCATAATCTGCTTGCAGCAACTCCACTAAACAATGTAGTACTTACCACTAATGATGTAGCCTGAGGTGCAGTGGTATCTGCTAACCTTCTAACAATAAGATTGCCAGCATGTTCTCTAACATTATGTGCAGCTTGGGCTTCTAAGTCTGTAGAGCAATTGCACATATTGCCAGAGTTTCAAATTTTGTACTGAATCCAGAATCAAAGTATAAATCATTTGCTTGATCCTCTGATGTCAGTACTTCTTCACTTGTGTCTTGCCTTCTTATAGTATCCAATGCAATGGCAAAGGCTATGTCGCATCCAGGTAGCAATAGACAACCACTATCTTGCACAATTCTTCTTCCTTCATCAGGAGTAATATTGTTTACATGAAAATCCACCTCCTTCAGAACCTCTTGGGTTATTTTGTGCATTTCTTCCTCTGTGGCTTCCTCTCTCTTCTTGTTCAATTTTTTTGAGAAATGATTCCATCTTATTATTGATCAATAAGTCCATGAATTCCTTGGACTTCACAAATTTGTCATCTGAAAGGAATTCAGTGCATGCCAAAGCTCTTACATCATTCATTGTATTCCCACCTGAATTAGTATTTATCAACATCCTATCTTGAGGGGGATAGTCTATTTGGACTCTTGGTTGTGTTGCAAGGATCTAATTTACCTCATCAGGGTCTAGCATGTTCTTCCCAATTTCCTCTGTCTCTACATAATCAATTGAGTAATCTACCAAGGGTTTGACACTCCTTGACCTCTGTGGGGGAACAATCCTAGGAGCACTTGATGCTTCTGGCAAATCAGTTGGAAGCATGGGTTGCTCAACTTCTCTTCCCTTGGCCTTTCTTCTTCTCTAATTGGCCTTTGAGCTTCTGTATGAAACTTAGGAGAAGATTAGCCACATTGTCAAGCATAGTTTGTATTTTGACAATGGGATCTTCAATTTCTCTATAAGCTCCTGGATAATTGGGGTTGCTTTTTTTCTTTGCTCTTCCCTGTTTAGAATTGTCACCTATGCATTCTTTCTCTTTTGCACCTCTGAATCTGAGACTGCATTTCTGATTATGTCTTCAGCCTTGTCAAATTCATGATAAAAATGTGCCCCTCTTGCTCTTTCTCTGACATGGTTAATGAAGTGCTTTGGATCATAATTTCTCTTTTTATCAATTTTCATCCTGCAAGTTTGTAGCAATGGATAAGTCAACTCTAATCCTTCCTTGGCCATAGTCATAAAATCAGCAAATGCAATTGTAGAGGCCAACAGTGATCCTTTCTTGTTTGCCCTTAAATGTAATTTATCACTTTCATTTAATTGCCACATTATTTCTAGGAAAGCAATTATGTCAGGGAAAATCCTAGGAAGGATGTGAGGCTACACCTGAGCTCCATATATTCCAATGATCGTGGTATTTGAGTGGAGATACTGGTCTCCCCGATTATGATCAATGCCAACCTCAAGAGTTCTTTCCTTAGGTCTCAAAAAATTCATTACCCTCTCTGACAATCTTGTGACACTCTTGAATCTAAAATTGTCCATTACTACTTGCACAAAACATCTCTCAAATACAATGTAATTCGATGTTGGACAATGCATGTCTCATATATGTGTCCATCCCTGGACAAGTAGTGGTAGTCCCTCTACATCTTGAAACTTTAAATGCATAATAGGGCGCCATATGGGTCTCCTACTGTATAACAAAATGTGGTCAGAGAGTGAGCAGGTTCCCAACCACATTAAAGCAGGTTCCCAACCGCATTAATGCAGAAAACAGAAGTTGTGTGATGATCTTGTAGTACAACTTATGATATACAAACACCAAGGACCCACGGATGGGGCAACTGCTGCGACTTTTTTGTTCCATGTGGTTCCATGCAGTCTGCTAAATTGAACAATTGTGAAAAACCAGAATCTTTGCATGTTGCCTAGGAGGGAGATTTCGAGAAGAGTCTAGCTATATGGGCTAAAAGATTGCTGCACATACTAGAGAAATTTTTAGGACTATTTCGTCCAAATGACAAGAGAGTATAATTTTAATTTTTAAAATATTTACGTCACATGCATTACTGCCAGTTGTTAGAACAAACTCTGAAAATACTGTGGCCCAAAAACGTTTAAGTCCTCTATCGGATCACTTCATCCTTAAAAAATCTCCTAAATTTTCTAAGAAGCATCTGCTGTAGCCCCTGCAGGGGACCGCTATGTAATTCCGTTATATAATAAGCTCTCTTAAATCAACTCAATTCTGTTATATATTCAAATCTAACCAATGTTTACAAATCTTAAGAATATGATTTATTCAAGCTTACTTTAAACTGTGTCAATGGTGGCCTATAACCTCGCATAAAACTTAAGCAAAACAAGTCCACTAAACGCAGCAACTGAGACCTAAAAAACACTAAAATGAATACCAAGATAAATTTTATTACAAAAAAAAACCAACCTGACGAGAATCGGAAACAAAACCACTGAAATCAAACTTCCTATCTAGATTTTTCATGAACTCCTCGATGAATCTGTAAACCCGCTTTCAGCCTAAGTTTCATTATTTAGATTGGATTTTAAGGACTTTTACTTGAAAATTTCACTTCTGCATCAAAATTTTGCCACCTACGAATTATCTACCAGACACTTGAATTATTGGGAGAGATTCTTTTGGGAAGATATTCCAAGGTCTTGTATGCAAGATTAAAACATTTTCAACCAAAATATACAACCATGATAATATCTCTCGGACCACTTTCCTATCATTTGTCTTTTTGCAAGGGAAATATCTTAATACTTCACATTTTAAAATTCTTTCGTGTGTATGTTTTTAGTTGGTATTCGGTATTCCATATTTAGGGGAGAGGATCCAGTAGTTGAGCACCTTAATTTTGTTCTTCTCAAAATCCTACGTGGAAATTTAAAAAAATTCTCATTTTTTTACAGCAGCTTGTTTGGCAACACCCATGCTTATAACTAAGGTTTGAGGGCCACATCATCAAATATGATGCCACATCAACATGTTTTTTGTTGAGGCATCCAAAAAGGTCCAAAAAAGTGAGACCGATACTTGTGCACTAAATCATGTTTTATTAGTGTGTTGATGTGTCATCACATGATTTGTTGTTTTTTAGATCTAAGGAAAACATATTATTCAATTATTGGTAGTTATCATCAACACCAACAACTTTAAAGTCACAACTATTGGTTCAATATTGTAAAAAATATTGGGCATTAAATCAACAAATGCTATAACAACTATTGAAACATGCTCAACTACTAGATCATTTCCCCTAAATCAAAAAAAGGGGAATCTTATAGAGAATGGTAGTAGGCTACTATTTTTCAATGTGTTGATTTTTTACGTTCTTTTGGTAAAAAATCAGCATGGCAATGAAAATGTAAAGAAAAATCTTTACAAAGGAAGCTAGAGCTAAATAGGAAAATGCTAAATTTAAATCTAGAAAATATAACTATTCAAACTTCCATAGCCACTATTCAAATGCAACTTCACAAACTAGATATTTATAGGGGACAAGGAGTCAAGATCAAGGCTAAATTACATTGGCTTAAGGAGGGTAATAAAGGCTCTAAGTATTTTTTTAACTACTTAAACTATAAACATAAAAAGGAGCATATTGGATCAATACAAGACGAGAATGGAAGGGTTTATATGAACCCAAAAGTGATCAAATGTAAGAGCTGAAGATTAGCTCGATACCCAAGAACACCTGCAAATACAATGATAAACCTTCCACAAGAGGATATGCAAGAATATGAGCTTGTTTGATACTAAGACCTCTCAAATGATGAGGTATGAAGTATGATAAAGTATGATACAAATAAGTACAAGCACCTTCCTTATATAGGCAAGGTAGAGATGTAGTATGTAATATGATGTTGACATGTGTCATACTCTTATGACAATTAACTAACTACCTAGTAAAATGTGAAGTCTAGATAAGACTTCTAGAAAGAATCTTATTTCCTATGCAAACATGTGAAGGGGGATGGCCCCATTATAACTAATTACCTAGTGAATGCAACCTAGGAATTAATTAAATGCCTAAGTAAACTTATGTAAGTGTAATTAAATAATTAATTACACCAAACCCTCCCATAAGTGCAACTTAGAGAGAAAATGATAATGCAAATGATGATACAATGATGGGTCCCAACTACATGGCCATTTTAGGTAGCCATGTACAAATGATAATGTAATCTCTTACAAACGGAGCAAAGGAGAAAACCCCGTGGGAAGAAAACTCCTCTCCAAAAAAGAGATGAAATGCAAATGAGGAAGGATGGAGGACTCCATGATACTCCCAAGTACACCATCTGTCACATAGATATATTACAATCAATAGCCCCCCCATAGGAGGGAAAGAGAGGGACTATGTAGCACCCTCCCACAATGTGTAATCACCTACAAAAATGGCAAGTGCCTGAAGACAAAACATGATCCAATGTCAACAAAAAACTCGTCTCCCTTTCAAAAGAAACAAAACCAAGTACAAATGAAAGGATGCTTCCCATTCTAGATAGGAATTGAAGGAAGGAAGGAAGAATATGGATGATGATGATGTCTCTGAAAGTTGCTCATGTGCCTTCTTACTCAAGATAGATGAAGATGACACAATCAAATTAGGTACATGCCCAATCAATAAAGAAGGTGACAAATCAGGACTATTCAAAAATTGATGTTGAACAAGATCTAAAGACCATGATGGTTTGACAACAGTTGTGCAATGGTTGCCATCAAATAGGGGATTTAACCCCTTAAATGTGTCCCCCAAATCTAAAATGAGAGACTCCACAAACAAGGATGCAATGTTTGATAGATAGGAATCCCAATCAAGAAGACAATGAGATACTAGTTGTAATGAATCACTGGACATGCTCAATGAATCATCACCATAAGATGAATGGTCATGCTGAACAGGAATTATGGAAACCTTAATCAATGACTCTGCATAATGAATCATTAAAGGTGAAGGTACATCAAATGTCTCTAATGGAGAAGAAGCATCTAAAGAACCCTCGTCATCCTCATCTAAAGATTCAAAGTATTCCAAATATTCAAACTCCCACATAGTATCTGCATCATAGGGTATCCTGTCTAAAAAATGAAGAGGCATAAGACAATCTAAAACAAGATCATCTAGGAATGGTGAAGAATTAGGATCACTATATATCTCCCAAATTTTAGTCCAAAGAGTATGAGGCAATCACAATGATCAATAGATTTCAAAGCGGCAACATCAATATTCATTGCAATGACTCCTAAGACATGATCCATTTTGCAATTCCAAGCAACTTTCTTACTATTAGTATCAGGAGGGGGAACAAGATTATACAAATGTGGCAATAAATGAAGTCATCAGAGATGTTTAATGATGTCATCTCTCCATTATTTATAGTTTCCTCTTTTCAACATAATCAAAGAGGGATGAAATGAAAACCCCATAATGAATTGTGATTGATCTCCACAATTACAAAGACAATAACCTTCAATATCAAATAGAAATTGCAAATGAAGTCTTCCCAAACTAATAGAACCTCTCTAGGAATTTGGATGTCCAAGTAATCAATCAAAATGCCAAATGTGCAAAATACTAAATAGATAATACCTAGTGTTGAATCTGGAAAAATTGCATGGGCACAATGGAAGAGCTCGCAACTTGAATCACCAAAATCGGAGAAACTGGCAGAAAGTTATGAGCTCGAAGGTTGAAATGGGAGATATAAATTCAAATGGCTATAATTTGTACCTATAGAAAAATCTGGAAAAATGGCCTACACCACTGCGAAGTACACAAAACTAGCTTTTCGACGATATCTCATTTGCGAAATTTTGATATCGTGGTGAAAAGTTATGGCAAGGCTAAGTAGGCACAAAATTGAAGGATAAATGGGTGCAAAAAAAACCTGCAAATACAATGATAAACCTTCCACAAGAGGATATGCAATAATATGAGCTTGCTTGATATTAAGACCTCTCAAATGATGAGGTATGAAGTATGATACAAATGAGTACAAGCACCTTCCTTATATAGGCAAGGTAGAGATGTAGTATGTAATATGATGTTGACACGTGCCATGATCCTATGACAACTAACTAACTACCTAGTAGAATGTGAAGTCTAGATAAGACTTCTAGAAGGAATCTTATTTCCTAAGTAAACATATGAAGGGGGTGTTTATAAGGAAAAGTAAGGGGATTTGCATCAAAATGATTTGATCAAAATGATGAACCACTACTTCTCACTGTAAAACATGAAATTATGTGTGAGATATGATGCAAATAACAATAAAAAATAAATCATAACTATTATAGCAACAATAAGGGAAGTTTTGAGAGGCTAGAATGATGTGTACCTTGTTGTAGAAGGTTGTTTTTAGGTCACAAAGGAAGTTCATTCGCCTTTATTGGCAAATGGGTCCCTATTAGGGTTTTTGAAATTGAGATCTGGGTTCTGTCCCTTGATGTATGCACTCTTAGATCCTCGATGATCAGCTCCCGAAAACTTGAAACAAATTGCGTAGCCTTGTTTCTATGTTCTTGCAATGTGAATGACAATTTTGCAACTTGACAACTTTGACAATTTTGCTCCAATCTTGTTCTTCACTTGATCTCCAACCTATAAACATGCAAACACACATTCAAGAGGAGAAAAACTTGTTGATTGTTAGTGAATAGGGGTTTGCCTCAGTCAAACCCATTTTAGGTAATTAAACCAAATGATGAAATAATGAAATAAGGACATGAAACATGAAACTTGAAATGATGTTACCTTGGAAGATGTCTTGGAATGTAAATTTGTAGTCTAACATGAAGTGGCCATGAAGAATGTAGATCTTGATCTCAAATTAGATGTGAAACAATGCTTGCCAATAGATCTTCAATGCTACATCAACAATCTTAGCTCAACAACATGCTTGAATGCACTATGCCTTTGACATGATGAAATGACCTTGAATTGTTGCAATAAAACTTCACTAATCTACCTTTGAATTCCTTTGAAATGCTCTATGATGTTCTTGTGAATGTATTCTTATGATCACTTGAACTTGCTAGGTCTCTTAGGATGCTTGCATAATAAATCTTAGGTGAAACTATGTGAATTAACCTTATATTTATACTAAATCTAAAGATTAACCCCGAAATTCAAATAATTCAAGCTGACACCAGATCTAGGATTGAAAATCATTATAATCCTACCACAATTAAATTCAAAAAGGGGTGTCCTATGTGAGGAGGACCCATTCTCCACTAAAGGTGAATGGGTCCTAGCACAACTTTCTAAGACCATGCTTTGGGGGGAATGAAATAACATCAGAAACCCATTTCAAAAATGCCAAGAAAGGGGTGTCCTATGTGGAGGACCCATTCGCCAGTAAAGGCAAATGGGTCCTAGCACCATTTTCTAGGACCTCAAATTTTCCAAATTAAATTTCATGCAATATTATTATTGGGTGTCGAGATAGATCCTTCGGAAAGTGTAATTAACAAGGCTTATATTTGAATTAATGGGGCCAATTAAGCTCAATTAACCATAATTAATTAATAAAACCCTAAATAAGTGTGAAAGTGTAATACAACACTTTACAACACCATAAATAAGGCATAAATTTTACAACACCCTAAATAAGGCATAAATTAAGTACATTTTATTGAAAAGGGCCCTAGACTTAGTGTGAATGTGTAAAACACATTGCAACCCTAAATCAAGGCATAATTAAGTTACTCTTATGTCAATTATTCCCAAATTAAGCATGAAAAAGGATTACTTTTTTTTTATGCTACATGGGAATGGCCCCATTATAACTAATTACGTAGTGAATGCAACCTAGGAATTAATTAAATACCTAAGTAAACGTATGCAAGTGTAATTAGACTTTTATCTTGTTTACTTGGAGTTGTGAATCAAGGATTGTTGGGGCCAAATATTAATAAACATGGTGTATGATATATGGCTCGTAACAAAAGCCTAGGGATTGATGGGTTGTCAATTGAATTTTACCAAACTTTGTGGCAACATATTAAGGAAGACTTTTATCTTGTTTACTTGGAGTTGTGAATCAAGGATCATTGGGGCCAAATATTAATAAAGGCTTAATCAAGTTTCTTTCAAAAGGAAAAAATATAGACCTTATTTTTGGATAGTGGCCTATCACATTGGTCAACATTTCCTATAAAATTATTGCTAAAGCCTTAGCTACTAGGCTTAAACTGGTGGCTAAATGAATAGTTAGACCTGAGAAAATAGGGTTCCTTGGCGATATATTTATTCTTGATAATTTAATATTGGTTTGGAAAACAAATTAATGGACTCAACAATCAAGGAAAAATGTTTTATTAGTTAAGCTTGATTTTGGTAAAGCCTATGATAAGATGCAGAAGAGCTTTATTATCAAGAAGTTGCAGTAGTTGGATTTTGGTCCCAAAATTTGCAAGCATGTTCAAATTTTATTTAATGATGCAAATTCTCAATTGGTGATAAAAAACTGAGCGTGACACATTTCCTTTACAACATTTGATCGAATAGGGATGCCCATTAATTGGACATTTCTCAATGTTTTAGTTGTTGATGCTCTTGGCTTCATTATGCAAAAATATAATCAAATGAACCTGATTAAGGGAATTTCTATTCCCAACAATGTAGTCGTTATAAACTCTCACTTTGTTGATGACAATTTTCTTTTTATTCAAAATTCAAAATTAGAATTTAGGAATGTTTTACAAGTTTTAAATTTTTATCATGATGTTTTGGGTTCCAAATTGGATCATCATAAAACTGAATTTATAATTATTCAATCTTATTCGATTCCACAATGGATTCCTAAATAATGGAAACAAATTAGACATGGGAAAATTACATGATACCTTGGTATCCCATTCAAATTGGGGGTTAATCTTCATGATATGTGGAATTGGTTTATCACTAAATTGAAAAATTAAATCTACAATTGGGAAAATAAATTCCTATCATTAGCTTACAAAATACAAGTGATAAATTAGATATTTTTGGCTTCTCATGTTTATTACTCCTCATGTTGAATGCCCTCTAAAAAGGTTATGAAGATTTAAATAAACTCATTCAACAATTTATGTGGACTAATTGGTATAGAAAAGTGGGTTCTAGATCCTCCTCTTGGCTACACTATATACAACCTAAAAAAAGAGGGGATTGGGCCTTTTGGATCCCAAGACACAAGGGATTTATTTATTTGCTAAGTTGATAATAAGAGTAGTGTTAGTAGAAGAACAATCGAAAGTTTTGGTGCATCATCATATTTCACTTGTTGCTATGAACAACAAGTGGCAAAATATGGGATGGTTGAATAAAATTATGCTTGCTCCCTTTTTGATGTTAAACCCTCTTTCTCGTTGCAATCTATATGGAAGGTTTGGCAACAAGTTTGTAAATTTCTAAGTTTGAGGAAGGATTCCTTGCAGCATGGTTTTAGCTTTGTGACTTCTATTTGGTGGAACAGGCTTGTTCAATGTCACGGGCATCCACTTTTTGTCACCTTTCCTAATCAAAATCATTATCTATTCAATAAAGGGGTGAAAAAGTTTGGTAATATTTGGGATTTCAATTCCCTTGACTAGGCCAGCTGCCAAGACTCCAAGAACTTCTTTAATTTAAAGAACGGGTCTAAAAGGTTCATGGATTTTGTGAAATCATTGATTCCTATGGAACTCCTTATGAAATTTTGCACATATTTACATTGCAACTTCTTCAAGGACTAGTTGTGGCTTGAAAAATATACTTTCTTAGGTTTTCCTTTGAAGAAGGTCTATTTTAAGCTTCTTCTAAATATGAAATTGAATTCAAGACTTAATAGAAAATGGATTTTAGATTTCAATAAAAGAAATGGAGGATTCTAAGTGATCAAATTTGGAAGTCCAAGGTGGAGGAAAATGCTCAAGTTTTGGCCTAAAAAATATTGCATCATAAGCTAACTATAGAGAACAAATTAAAATATTTGAAGATACAATCAACCAAGTGTCATTTTTGTCAATGCGGTGAAAGCTTAAAATATATTTTTGGGACTCCTATAGAGCTAAAAAAAGGAGCATTATATTTGGCCATTTCCTTGCTATTTTTTATCATGTTTTATGCTAGAAAGAAGTGATTTTAGGTATTAAAATTCATTAAAATGTAGTTGTTGATACTATGAGACAGTGTATTTTGTTGCATGTATGGAAAATCATATGTTTAGCAATGTTTTCTAATCATATTTTGCAATATTCTAAATTTCTACTCTAACATCATGTTTCAATTCATTTTTTATGTTCTCAACTAAAGAGGGGGCACAAAGAAGATGTTGAGTACAGGGTAAAAGTACAAACCTATGTCACACTTTATAAAGGAATCAACCAACAGCAAAAAAAGTTTTGAACTTCGACCATAAAAGTGGTCTTTATGTTTTCAATTTCAAAATGATGTAAACTAATGAAATGCAAAAATCTTGATGAAGTTTATTCTTCTAATTTTTCAGATTTTTTTTTTTTAAATTCATTATTTTTTTTATCAATTTAAGAACATATTTTGAAATGTTGAAAATTTTAAGAAAAAGTGACATTCAGTTGACGCCAAGAAATAAATTGAAAAAAACTTCATTTTCCCCTAATTTTTTTCTCCAAATAGGTAACTTCAATATCTAGTGCATGGAAAAAAATAAAATTTTGATGTATATTTTTCTCGTAATAACATTTTAAAGTCAAACTTACCAAAATTTGATAGATTTCATTTGACGTCAACTATTGTCTACTTTTTTAATCATTTTCAAAAAACAAATTATACCCTTTTGAAAAGGATTCTCTCCTCTACTGTACCATATATTTTTCAATTTTTTTAATATGTTTTATTATTTTTAAAAAAATTTAATCAACCTATTTTTTAACTTTAAAAACATCTTGCATTATTTAAATATATATACATATATATTAGAACTAATCAAAATATTAAAAAAATTACATATTTGGATTCATCGTTGTGAGCTCTATAAAAGGGTATTTTTCTTTTCTTTTCTTTTTTAAATCATTCTGACTGAAGAAATACTTAGTTGAAGTTGAAAGTTTCAAAAAACTCTAAAAAAAGTTGAGTTGGTTGCCAAGCAGGATGCCTACTAGACAATTTTAGTCAGACCGTTTTCGACCGAGCATGTTCCGGTTGAGAGGTTTTTGGTTGAAACCCTTCTGATCAGAACATACTTGGTCAAAATTTTGTCGGCCAAAATATGTAAGGCCGAAAACATCCATATAAATACTTCTTTTTTTAATTCAAGGAAATTTGGAAAAATACAAAGGAAGACTTATTTCAACAAAAGAAGACTTAGTTCAACAAAAGAAGAGCTATTTTTGAAGGTACATTGATCTTCAACTTATAATTGATTATGTCACTCTTTTCATGGGTGCATTTGAAGTTAGTTTTCACTATTTTTTATTTGAATATGGTTGAGAACTAGGGTTATTAGGCTATGGTGTACACATACAAGGACCCACAATTTTGGATCATTCAAGTGCACCTACAAACTTGTACTATGAAATTTGAAAACATATGCTTCACTTCACCTAGTGTGTTTTAGATAATCATTATAAATTTTACATAACTATCTTCTTGAGGCATTAGTCGTGTCCTCATTTTATGTGTTTTTACACAATCATGTTTTCCCTTACACCTCTTCTCTTCTCTACTTTTCATTTATTTCTCATGTGTGGGTTCCATCCCTTGTTCTTGTGCATAACTCCTTCCTTGTATCATGATCTACTCTCATGTGTTCACCCTATCCTTTTACATAATGTTCCTCACACCCTCTCCTTTTGTGCCAATCCTCTAGAATCCCAAGAACACCTATTCATATATTGGACTATAAAAATTCCTTATCCAACCTATTGTGCCCCTACATCAAACTCCTTAGGTGTGAAATAATACATGAATCCTTATTCACAAATGAGATGAAGTGGTAGTTTCACTCTTCAAACTTCATCAAGATTGTCTCATCCTTCCCTAGACACTCATATTTTAGCATGATTAATATGTTTTTTCCTTATTTTTTTCCTCAACCTCACCTACATGGCATACACTAACCTCCTCTATCCAAGTCCATTTCCTTCAATTGTTCCCAACTTTTCGCTATGAGATCATGCCTTGTTTTCTCTCCTTTGACCTTCTTCTCCATCCTTACTCCTTCCTTTGTCCAACCTCTGTTACTAGGGTTTGAACACTTCACTTATATACCTTTTTTCTCTTTGATGTATTTTGTGGACACCTTTGTACCTTCTTGAGGTAGTTTCCTCTATGTTAGTGAAATTTTCTTAGGTTCGAGTAGTTCTTGTAGCACTTATGTGTTCCATTCTCCTTCCTCATTCCTCTTTGTTGAGGATCTTCTTGCATTCTCTTTTATTCTCATGCCCACTCACTCAATTGGATTTGTTCCATGTGGAATTCTTAAGTTCAAGAATCTTTCATTTCATTTGTTCAACTCCACTTATAGAATCATCTCCCACTTTCTTTTTCTTGCATGTAAATTCATATGCAATACAAAACCTCTTGACAAGTTAAAAATTCATTTTTCCTTTTCCTTATTGAATCTTTTTCCAATTGTATTTGTTCCATGGAATTTTTAAGTTCAAGAATCTTTTATTTCATTTGTTCAACTCCACTTATAGCATCATCTCTCACTTTCTTTGCTTGCATGTAAATTCATATGCAATACAAAACCTCTTGACTTTAAATTCATTTTTCCTTTTTCTTATTGAATCTATTTCCAATTGTACTTGTTCCATGGAATTCTTAAGTTCAAGAATTTTTGGTTTCATTTGTTCAACTCCACTTATAGCATCATCTCTCACTTTCTTTGCTTGCATGTAAATTCATATGCAATACAAAACCTCTTGACAAGTTAAATTCATTTTTCCTTTTCCTTATTGAATATTTTTCTAATTATATTTGTTCCATGGAATTCTTAATTTCAAGAATCTTTGATTTCATTTGTTCAACTCCACTTATAGCATCATTTCTCACTTTCTTTGCTTGCATGTAAATTCATATGTAATACAAAACCTCTTTAATTTAAACTCATTTTACCTTTTCCTTATTGAATCTATTTCCAATTGTATTTGTTCTATGTGAAATTCTTAAGTTCAAGAATATTTGGTTTCATTTGTTCAACTCCACTTATAACATCATCTCTCACTTTCTTCGCTTGCATGTAAATTTTCATGCAATACAAAACCTCTTGACAAGTTAAAAAATCATTTTTCCTTTTCTTTATTGATTTTTTTCCAATTGTATTTGTTCAATAGAATTCTTAAGTTCAAGAGTCTTTGGTTTCATTTGTTTACCTCCACTTATAGCATCATCTCTCACTTTATTTGCTTGCATGTAAATTCATATGCAATAAAAAACCTCTTGACAAGTTAAATTCATTTTACATTTTCCTTATTGAATCTTTTTTCCAATTGTATTTGTTCCATAGAATTGTTAAGTTCAAGAATCTTTGATTTCATTTGGTCAACTCCACTTATAGCATCATCTCTCACTTTCTTTGCTTGCATGTAAATTCATATATATGCAATATGTAAAACCTCTTAACTTTAAATTCATTTTACATTTTCCTTATTGAATCTTTTTCCAATTATATTTGTTCCATGGACCATACACTTTACATCGACTGGATATTTCATTTTGTGTTTAAATATATTTAATTTTCATGTTGGTTAATAATGCTCATGTATACTTAGATTTGATTTGTATTTTCCCACCAAGATAAATTTAATGTAATGCTTAGGTTTGATCCTATGTGGCTCAAGAATGAACATAAAATTTAATTCAAAATCAAAAAATTAAAATTATCTTTTCTTATTAGCTCTTTTAGGAATTGACCTAAGTTACATGTTTGCATCAATTATTTATATTTCTTGGTATTTAAAGACATTCATTTGTGTAATTAATTACATCCAATTTTTTAAATACAAAGAGCAACCATTCTAGGAATTTTTTTATTTAGATAATGTAAAATGGGGACCTATTACATCTCAAAACTTGTCATCAACCTTATGCATTTTCAAACGTACCATATATCATAGTAAACTAGGTTGCAAAAGGTTCAATGCTTACAATATATATAATCTACACCTCAAAGGATGATTCGTGCACAAGTGCTAAATAAATAAAATCAGAAGGTAAAACATGCTAATAAATAAGAATCATAATGTGATATAACATGACATATGACAAACCATAATGTAAAATATATATAATGTGACTTGACAAACCATGTGTAATGTGATGTACAAACCATAATGTGAAATGTATGTAATGTGACAAATCATAACAAGAGTTCAAACCAAAATAATGTACATACATATAACATGACATGAAAAACCATAATGTGACTTAAACCATAATGTAAAATGTATGTAATATGACAAATCATAATAAGAGTTGAAACCATAATATTGTGTCCATATAACATGACATGACAAACCATAATACATGACGTAAACCATAAAGTAAAATGTATATATAATGTGACTATGAATGGTGAAGTTAGATCTCCACAAACACAAAAAACAATCACACAATTAGTCCAATATGCCAATCTAGATCAACATTCCCCATAAGATTCATTTGAGATGAAATGAACAAGAAATAACATGAAGGATACAAATAAAAAATCTATCTAATCTTGCTCAAATCAAAACAAACTCTCAATCCCATGGGGGAATTGGTGCCATTTTGATGTGAAAAATGGCCCTTTCCCAATTCCTTGTAAGCTTGAATGATGAGAGTTGATGAAGATTTGATGCTCCTTGGTTGAATTCCTGCATAACTTAGCAATGAAAATGTGAAGATGGATGAACAATGGATGAGCAAATTCAAAATTTGAAGATAATGTCTTTGCATGAAGTTGTGATTCAAATGCCAAATGAGAGCCTCTTATTTATAGATGAGAGTAATGGAGAATGAGGCAAAATGGATGAATGTGGGACTAAAGATAAACCAATGATAAAGCACCACTTATCAACATGCTATTGAAGAGAGATGGAGCACATTTTGGGCAATGTGCAAAGAGGGGGAAATTTGAAATTCAAAAGATGGCTTGAAAGATGAGATGAAAGATGGAGTTAATATCACTTGGCTCAAGAAAAGGACATGTAAGAGGCCTTTAATGCCTTGTTGGATGGACACATACTTTTGGGGGGAGATTTCAAATTTGAGGAATATTCCATCATTTGATGCCTTTTTGAATGAAAAATGAGATTTAATAAATCAATTAAAATGATTTTCATGAGCAAGTTGCAAAAGCTAGAGGATTTGATGGATTAAGATTAGGATTAATTAGGATTTGATTAATTAAGATAGGATTTAGCTGATTTGACATTTTGATTTAGATTTTAGGATTAATTTAAATCAAAATGAGAAGAAAATGATTTAGACTTAATTAAATAAAGTTTGATTTATTTAATTAAAGAGAATGGTGTTAGTTTTAAATTAAATAAAGATAAATTTATTTAATTTAAATGAGATGACTTTAGAGATTAATTAAATAAAATGAATTATTTAATTAAAAGAGGGACTATAGGATTAATTAAACAAAATGATTTATTTAATTAATAGGAGATAATGACTTAATCAGATATAATTAATTTATTTAATTAAGAGATGAAATGTGATGAATTTAATTAAATAAAAATTATTTAATTAAATGATTAGTAAAGGAGATGATTCAAGATGAACTAGTATTAGTAATTAGGATCAGGTGCACGAGATCAATCAACATATTTTACGTGTCTATAGTGATAAATCATAATAAGAGTGAACCACAATGTTTATAACACATGTGGGTGCATGTAAAACAACTCAAAATGAAGGATATCTAGTATGGATAGATGAATCTAATCCTTGCCTTGATCCCTCTCTCGATCCCTATCCTGATCCAGGCTATCTCAATCCCTGTCCTGATCTAAGTTGTCTCGATCCCTATCCTGATTCAAGTTGTCTCGATCCTTGTTTTGTGCCTTGTCCCAAGCCCTGCACAAGTTCAAGTACATGTAATTTAATTTAATAGACACATGTGTATATGTAAAATTATCTAAAACTTACAATGTACAAGTTCAATGTGTGAATGTATCAAGTAATTTAAATTTATTATTTAAATGTACCTCACGTGAATAATGCATGGGCTTGTCAACAATGCTCCAAATCTCCAAATTCTAGAAAACCACCACATAGTTGGAAATTTTCAAATAAATGGTTTCAATCAAGAGTTAGAACTAATTTAAAATAAATTTTATTTAAAATATATGTATGTAAATTTTTTGAACACAATTTATATACAAATTATTCAAGTGCATGTCATGCATCATTGAGGACTCTACCAATCCCACTGATATCACAAGAATGCAAAGACACCTCAGGGATATTTGTACATGGTATAGTATTAATGCCAAAAAGAAGTGCACTATATGTGCCACGAACAAGATTAGCTAGCGAATTAACCTCAACATGAATTGGAAAATGTTGAGAACATGAACAAGCTGCAAGAGAAATAGAAACATGTTATGCAGGGGGGCCTATAGGATGGTTTGGAATATCTTGTGAAGTTTCCACCCCTGGATCGTATGTGTAGTAGGATGTCAACGTCTAATAAAGGCCAATACAAAATCTAGAGGGATCCCATGCTCCTCACTAATGAACTGGTAAGATGCTAGTTAAAATAAATGAAAATAGGTGTTTGTGAAGGCTTTAAATTTGGGGTGAGCCAAATAGCACTTTGGGGAGAAAGATGAAAAATAGTAAAACAACTCCAAAATGCAAGCTATAAAGTGAATCTAGAAGATTAACCTCAATTTTGATGGAACCAAAAGTTAAAATGAAAATCTAAGAATGGGAAAGTAATGTGTACCAATCACCAAAAGTGCCTTTTCAAAGCAAACTAAGGACTCATTTTCCCTATGGTGAATGGGTCATGGCTAGGGCTCTGTAAAGTTTGTTTTTGGGTTCTCTTTTGTTGTGTCTGCACTTCCAAATTCTCAAATCTCACAATTGGACAGTTGGAAATAAATCTTGTAGGTCAATTTCCATGAAATTGCAAGAATGATGACAACAAATGCAACTTTTAAAACTTTGCAATTTTGCTTCTTCAAGAGATCTTCACCTAAAATTTGCAAACACACATCAAGAGGGGAAAATGTTGTTTTGTTGGTGAATGGGTGTTTGCCTTGGTCAAACCCCATTTTGGTAATTAATCCTTGTAATGAAATGAAATAGCATGAAGGAATGATGAATGAAAAAATGCAATGTCACTACTCATCAAACCCTTGTTTGAACCTTGGAATATGGATTTTCAACTTGCATGAAATGTCTTCAATGGATGTGGATCTTGATATTGAAACTTGATTTGAAACAATTCCTTTAAATGCTTGGATGGATCTTGAACACTACATCAACATATTAGCTCAAATAACATGCATGATGCAAGAAGACTTTGACATGATAATGGATCTTGATTGTTGCAATAATCTTCACTAATTATTCCCTTGAATGCCTTGTAATGTTCTTGATAATTCCCACTTGAAAACTTGGAGTTCTTGAATCAAACTTGCTAGGTGAAACATAGTGAAATGACCTCTTATTTATACATATTTTAACATTAATTCTCGAAATTCAAATAACACAAGCCGACATGTGAATAGCCATTTGAAGTCATTGAAATACTGCCAAAAACATATTTGAAATTAGGGTCCTAGGTCTAAGTGAGGACCCATTCGCCCTTGGGCGAATGGGTCCTAAGTCACTCACCTAGGACACACATTCTCCATTGTTAAGTGTTATGTTGTGGTATTAATGAATGTCAGGTTTTCCTCTTTAAAAATTGCAATTAATTAGGCTTGGATTTGAATTAAAGGGTCAAATTAAGGAAAATTAAACTCAATTAATTAATAAAGCCCTAGATAAGTCTAAAAGTGTAAAGGTACACCTTACAACACAAAAAATAAGGCACAATTATGTCCATTTTATTTAATAAGGCCCTAAACTTAATGTGGATATGTAAATACATATTACAACACTAAATTAAGGCATAATTTAGTTCATTTATTTAATATTATTAATTCCCAAATTAAGTGTGAAAAGGGATACTTTTTCCTACACTACACTAGTAAATTAGTAATGGAGACTACACACACATTACACATAGTCGTGTCACTCATATGGGCCACATCTGATGGCAATGCTAGATCGACACGAATAAATGGATCATAAGTACTATATGTAGCCTTAGTGGGAGGAAGGATAATCTGCGACCATAATAAGTATCTACCAACATGTGATCATATGATATCTAATCAATTTGTGTGGTAATGGTGGCAATACTATAAAAAAATATTAGATTTGGTGGGGCTTGTTGTTGTAACCCCTACTGTTGCTAATTCCAAACATTTTGGAAAAACCAAAAGGTTTGGACCAACTAATGTCCTCTTGTTGACGGGTGGTGGAAAATTTGGACGTCTATATTCAAGTTTGTCGAAAAACCTACCTTTGGCCTATCCAACAACTCAAGAAAAGATGTGTAGTCCACATCTATCTGTAAATGAAACTCTACATATAATTGTTTACAAAAATAAAGTAGAAGCTCATCATTATGAGGTCATCTAGGATGAGCTACCAACCATCTAGGATATATAAGTGGAGCAACAAGCTCATCTATACACTTAGTAACTATATATCCTCTAATTCTAGCTTTTCCCTTATAAAAAGGGAACATGTTATGCACATTATCTTGTGAAACTAACTTACTAATAAGTTTCCATTTCTTTGTGCTAGTAACACTCTTGGCAAGAGACAAATAAAACTTCTCAATGCTAACATTGTCATAAGGATTATATGATTGAATGACACCAATCATACATAAAATATCGTCTCTAATAGTGACTAATATGTCTCTACTGGACATATTAGGGGAGTTATAAATGGTTTTATTTAAACATCTCAATGTATTTTCTAATCTCCTAATACTCTCCTCATAAAATTCATTCTAGTCTAAGCATTCTCCTCAGATTGAGGAGAATGGTGAGAATTTGAGGAGAATGGTGAGATCCCCGATCATCAGCCATATATATGTATATAAATAAAGAGATCAACATGTCATTAAATCAAAATATTTAAATTAAAAATTTATCAAGTTTCAAAGTTCTAAAACATATTTTAATTACAAATTTATCAAGTTTCAAAACTAAAACATTTTTAATTTATATACATCTAATGAGATATAAAGTTATCTCTATGAAATAGAACCTTCTACAAAGAACAACATAAGAAATGACAACTCCAAAGAGACAATTAGAAAATGATGTGAAGGTGCAACCTAGAAAATATTGAAGAAGGTTATGAACAACCCATATGATTCTTTAGTGACCCTTGGAAGGGACAAAATTAAGGTATTCAATGATGGAGAAGCATGCATACACCCTAGTTAAAGTTATTAAAAAATATATACCATATTTGATTGGTGCAAATTCATTGCTTGTGTGCCATATACAACTATCAAGGATATAATAACTTAAAGTTTTGATGCCTTTTGCATAATTATTTTGAAACTTGGCATTGAGCAAAAATGTTGTATACAAACCACCAAATTAATATTGAAATTTCATGATTGGTTTTGATGCCATTTGCATAATATTTCTGGAGCTTGGCACTTGGTGAGAGTTGGCTTTGTTCATTTTCTAGGATTATTGAGTCAAAATTGTGCGCTTGGGAACTTGGAGAGTGTTGGGTAATTGGATTCAGTTTGGAGAGTTTTGGTTAGCTAGATTCATTTGCAAAATACTCCTGTCCCGCTTTTCCTTAACTTGATTATGTAATTGGTTGGATATTTGTAACATGCCAATTGTTCATGCAAGTAAAATTTCCTAATTTTTCACTTTCAACTAAATAACTATGTTTCATTACCATTTCTATAAAAAAATTATTTTCCAAAAGAGAACAAATGAGCATAAATGACATAACAAATTCCAAGCCTTGATTTCATTTCCAAAATAATATTTCACATATTACAATTTTTCCAAAGATTACATAAATAGCTCAATCAAGCTTCAAAGAAATAGATATAGATGGTCCAAGAATCTCCCTTCAAATATTGGTTGCCAACTGAGGAGGAGAATGGTGCAGGGGCACCATGAGAGTTTAAATTTGCAAGTTTTATAAATAAGGTCTTTTGATAAATTTTGGTGTGTCAAGTCTTTTGTTAAGAAAATAAGGTCATTGTAGACCCTTTGAAATGTTGAATTCATTTAGGGGGTCAGTTTGAGTCCATATTATCATATTTTGCAAAATTGTTAGAATTGTTGTCATGAAAAGATGTAAAAGTGCAAAGTAGGAATGCCAATAGTCAAATGGATTCAAATGGTCATTTGAGTTAGTTTAGGTAGTTTATTTTTGGAGGGAGAAGTCTATAAATTTTTTGGTAACTCAATGTAATCAGATTGATGAAGTTTTGATTGAAGAAAACATTGAAAAGCTCTTAAAATTTATGTATTTTTCCATAAAATCTACTACTCTTTTGATCTGTACGGCTCCGTATAGTTTTCCTTTAGACTAAATTTCATTTAAATTGATAGGTATATGTGCTCATATTATTCTAGAGTTGGTTTGAGTTATTTTTATTAATTTTGAAGAATTTGGTGGACAAATTGCTATAGTTGGCCAGAGAAATAGGGTTTAAGGTTTTGATAGACCCAAAATGGGAAATTAAGCCATTCCACCGGTGAATCTTGTAAATTATTGGTGGAATGGCATAAGTAGATATAGGATGATGTCTTTATGTGGATTTTGAGAGTAGGGGAGGCTTTCTATGAGTTTTAGAGTGATGCCCTAGTTGTGGTTTCTTGTATTTTGGCTTGAAAATGGTGGTTTTAGATAGGAGTTTGGTGAAACATTGTTGATAAAGGTTGGGTAATGGATTTTTAAGCATGTGCATGCATATCTTGAGGTTTTGGAGGCATTGAAAAAGTGAGAAAAGGTCTAGAATGGTGATTTCCAATAAACCCTCTTGGAAAGTGGCTTAAATGAGGGTTTCAAGGTTTGTTGACTTAGAGGTCGCTTTTCTAGAAAAGAGTGTTGGATTTGGAGGTTTTATAACCTGGTAAAAGACTATCCAAAGGAATTTTGGGTTGGAAGGTTGTTTAGGAGAGGGTTGCTTTGTAAATTTGGGCTAATTGGGCTAATTTGGGCTAATTAAACCTGTTCAATGTTTTAGTCCAATTTCAATGGAGTTGTTCCAAAACAAGCACATTAGGTTTTGAGATATGTTAAAGAGAAGGGTAATGGGTGTCTGAAATACCTTTTCCTTGTGGGTTTGAGGATTTTTAAGAGAAATGTGCACAAAATCCATTGTTTGGATGGCTACAAGGGAAACTTGAAGGTTTGGTGGAATAAGGTGAAGTTGTGACTGTATAACTTGAAAATTTGTTGTTTTTGGTTTGAATTGTGTAGGGTTTGAAACTACCTCCATGCTCTACATTAGATAAGTATCACTCAAGTGTTTTTCCGCCAACGACAGACTCAAATGTGGTCCCTCACACATCTATCATCTGATAGATGACCCTACCATTCAACTAAGAGATTGGTAGAGTAACCTCGTAACTACAACCACTATGAGCTTAGTGTTGTTCCCTACATAACTAGAACTTGTAGACACTACAATCCTGAACTAGCATGCATAAAAGGAACATAGTGAATTGATAGTGCAACCAAAGGAAATCACACTACTTTGGCCAAAGTATTCTCACTCAGTACTTCGAGTGATAGTCATCCTATTCACATATGTACTAATCTAGCTTGATTTGACTTTAGGCCATTATATTCTATGCATAGGTAATTTCCTTCAATAGGTTTAATCATTAACCTCAGAAACAACCTATTCCCTTTTTCCATAACACAATGGCATCTCTACCAATAAAGCATAAACATAAGTTATCCCCTTCAATGGATATTCTAATCCCAGGTATAACATTTTGCTTTCTAAGTCTAAAAATTAACTTTTCATAAACAAATTAACAAGCTATTCCCGTTTCATCAATCCTAGTATATAATACTATTGATGATAAACAATCACTCATTAATATGGAGTAAGTACAAACACTCATAAGGAAATCATATCAACAAGACTCTTTTCCTTTCCAATAAGCAGATAGATGATTACTCTTTTTCAAGCAATCAAATGCAATTCCAAATAAAACATTCAATACATTTAATCTTTCAGAAAAGAAAAAAAACATAAAGAGAATATAATCTCATTCCTATTAATCACTTTAATCCAATTGACTCACTAGTTCTTAAGCTTGGATCCCTCTTAAAATCAGCTTAGCAAAAAATCCCTCTCAATTCCTTTCACTAATATTTCCTTACAATTACCTCTTATCAAAATAGGAATGTCACAAATAAAATGCAACAGAATGGAGAAGTGTAATAATACGTAGTAAAAAGTGTATCCAAATGAGGTAAGAGTTCCTCATATTTATACCCAAAAATTAGCATCTACAGGCTAGAAACAAGTCCTACGAAATGACATTTCTTAGCTCAATTCAAATCAACTCAGCTTGATTATCAAAAGGTGGAAAATTCCTATCTCAATACTCATCCAAACAAAACAACAGGTTGACTCTTTTCTTTCCAACATGTTGATTGATTCATATATGCACAAGTTCTAATCTGGAAATTGACTTATAGGTTTAAGAGACTTCTATTGATTCATTGAGTTCATAATATGGCACCAACAATTTACTATATTCCCTATGAGTTAGCTTGTTTTTTTCATAGAAGAATAAGTCAATACTCTTATTAGGGCGGGTGCATGAAGTTGGGTACCAATTTTCTGGCCACTTTTGAATTTTTTTTAAAAACGCGCTCGCGTTATAACGCGAGCGCATTATAACATGCACACGTTATTTCACGTTAAAAAAAAAGAAAAAAGTGAAAGTACTTGCCTTGGAATACCAACCCAAAGGCTTGGAGGGCATTCCCAACAAGGCCAGAGACATGTTTTTGCAAATTCTACAATTTTTCACATAATCGGGTTCGTGCTCACCATCAAGATTGCATCTAGTTCAATATCGATAAAATCGAAAACATGGGTAATGTTAGGTTCTCTCTTAGCTATCCAACGATGTAATTTTTTTCACTTTTTGACAATGTTAAGCCTTTCATCCATAATTTCTTTTGTTTGTATGTCTGTTTTTTTCCAAAAAGCAATGTTTGGTGTTTTTTTTGTTATAAATTATCCGTTCATCAAAATTTCAAACAAGTTACATTTTTAGAAACTAGACTCTATTCTACAAATTTTAAAAAAAAAGAAAAAAAAATCAATTATTTTCAAAAATTTGTAGGGGAGCACGGCCAAAATTCTGCTTTTCAAGAAGTGACTAGTTAGAAAATTAGTAAAAAATCAAATATTCATTAAAAAATTATCAGAAAAATTGTGCATCAACTAGATGTTGTTAGCTAACTTTTAACTATAGCGATTTTAAAAATACTATAAAAAAGTTCACCGTGCTTAGGTTGTACAAGAGTTGCTATGTTATGTTTTTCTGATAAAAACAACACCAATTTGTGTACATCTCTCTTTTGAACCCCTTAAGCTCAACCATTTTCAAAAAAAATTAGTAGTTTAGAAAGTAGACTCGGAGCACTTCAATCCTTGTTTTTGTTCCATCTCAAAATTTTGAGTGTAACTATCCTCAATTTCACGTCCAAGATCAGCATTTCCTGATTTCAGAAAAAAAGTGGCCACTTAAGCCCCCTTTTTGGGAACCATCTTGGTGCACTTACCCATTGGTTGCATTTTACTTGGCTAACTTGGTCATTTTCAAAGCATTCAACACTTAACATATGATTCCACTTCCCTTTTTATAGACTCTGCACATTGCTTTGTATAGTGTGAAACATTTTAACATTATGTTCTATTCATTAAATATGAACTATGTGCAACAATTTATAAACTTATACATTTCCATTGCATTTATCAATGATAATATATGCGGTTTAATCATTTAACATTGCACTATAATATGCAATGCTATATCTACATTTTATTAGCCATAATATATATTCATCAAGAATCAACCATAATATATATATATATATGTACATATATATAATCATTGTTAAATAGCATTATATGCTATATGTATATAAATATATATATTTTCCTTGACAATAATTTTGTCTAAATAATCCATTTGTTATTCGAATGAATGAGATCAAGTTAACATTTCATATATAATATCGTATGTATATACATAGATCTATATTCATGTATACGTACATATACATATATCGACATACTCGTATGGACATTCCTATTTGTCAACACATATGTGTTTATCGACATGTGTATATGTATAGTAATAAAATTGTACCCCTTGTGATTTCGCATACATTCTTGCATCCACTTTAGTGTCTGCTCCCCTAGAACTTGTGTAGGCTCATTTTAGCCCCTACATCAACCTTTTCCCCTCCTAGTATGCTCTAGCACCTATTTTCAGTAGCTACCCTTCACACATCAGCTTTGCATCGAACTTTGTGATTTTCTTGTTTGCTTCATTTTGGAGCATGACATGTCTAGACACTAGCACGCTGCGCGGACGTCTGCGCACTGTGCTAGAGTCCTGTGGAATTTCAACATTCAAATGATCATTTCTATGCATGTTTGCCACTTTTCACCTCCTTTGGTCAGTGGTAACAACTTGAGATGCCTTGTAACTGCCTGGGAAGCTTCTTTTCCTTCCTTAAATGCTATCTTTTCACTTCATTTGTAACTCTTCTTCTATTTCTAGCTTCACTTTAGCTTCATTCCAACTTCTAGTTTCCTTTTCCACTCCTTGGAACCACCCTTTGCAACACTCTCAAGATTTCAAAAGCTCATTACAACAACACTCTTGGCTCTTGCAGCTCTATTGCTCTCCTCATTTAGCTTCCTTAAGCCTTGCAGTTATATCTCCCTTATCTCACACTTGTGAGCATCTTGGGATTCCATACCTTCTTCCTATTGCATTTTTACTTTATGATATGGGTTCTCCTCCTCGAGTGAGGATTGCTTTTATCACTCACACTTGGTGGTGAGGGTTCTACTCCTGAAGCAGGTTTTCCTTTCACCACACACTTTATTCATATCTCTCTATCTATCTGGATGTCCGTGGAGGTGGGAACACCAAAACGAGGGTTTGACTGAGGCAAACCCCTATATAGCCCCAACACTTTCTCCAAATATTATGCATGCATGTTTTGAAGACATTCACTTACTAAAGGTTTCATCACTTGCATGGTTGTAAGAATTTCCTTTCTTCTTCTTATCTTTATCAGTTCTACTTCACTCTATTTCAATTATGTTACTTTCCTGCATTCTAAGATTTCTTAGCAATTAGAGTAGAAGTAGCCACTTTGTCATTTTCTGTGATAAACTCACTTTTTGGTTTGTACGAGACACCACCTTGCCTCCAGGACACGAGCACGTCGTGCTTTCGTCTGTATTTTGCATTGTCATCCTTTGGCTAAGAGCTTGTCATTTTGTCTAGAGAATCTTTGTGACTTGATCTTTCTGATTCTAGAACTTTCACACTATTTCTTGAGGTAGTTTAGGGAAGTTCGCCCTATGAGGCTCTCTGAATGAAGAGAACTTGTGACTATTGAATCCCCCTTCTCTACATTTTGGTGAACCTGACATGAAGAAGGATATTTTTTAAAAAACTAGGAATTTATTTACCCCTACTTGGTGGGGTCATAACATTTGACTTGGTGCTCGAAATTCAGAATCATTTGCACCATTGGATAGGTCTCCTAGAGAACTAGTTCAATCCCTAAAATATTGTGCCTTCAATAGCTAAATATTATGGACCGACACAAGTTCCAACCTCAAATTCTGCTTTGAAGACCTCCGAAAACGTGAATTACTAGAACATAGAAAATACCAAAAAAATCGTAATGAATTTAATATCTTCTTTTATTAGTTTAGCATATAATTTTATTCAAAGTGTTAATGGTGTTTCATTTCATGCATGTGATGGTGACTTAGCTTTTCCTATGTCACTTGATATCTTCGATCCTTCTCACAAAAGTCCTCTGGCTTTAGAGGATATTTTGTCGCAAGAAGATGAAATCATTGATAGCTTTCTTAATGTTACCCTACCTTCTCTTAATTCCAATAGAGATGATGCATTTGTGAAAAATGAATCTATCCTTCATTCCAATGCACTCTCTTCTAGAGATGTTGCATTTGTGAATGATGAGTCCCAGCTTTGTTCCAATGCACTCTCTTCTAGAGACGTTGCATTTGTGAATGATGAATCTCATCTTTGTTTTGATGCACTCTCTTCCAGAGATGATGCATTAGGGAATGATGAATCTCCTTCCACATTTGATCTTGTTTGGATCGATGTTGAGAATATGTCTTGAAATTATTCCACTAGTTGTGACGAGTTCGTAAACATAATCTATGTCTCTGTCACCCCTCAAAGGCCTAAGAGACCAGTTATTTATGTGACTCCAACTAGTCCTTCTAAAAGGATTTGTTATATTGGTGGTGTTCAATTTGATAGCGACTCTCCTAATATTTCTATGGCTCCCTCTTATAGAGCGGTATCCCATACTTATAAGAATAGTATGAATAAACAACCAATCCTTCCTCAAGCACCTAAATCTATGACTAAAGCACCCAGTGATTACGATCTTGGCGAGCAACTCCAAGTTACTCCAACTAAGATCTCACTGTGGGACTTGCTTTAGTCTGCTCTGGTTTACCAAGGTATGCTTCAAGAAGCCTTGCAAAAGATCCTCTTGCCTTCTTCCGCTAGGGCGACAGATGCTAATGTGTTGATAGCTCATATTCATGTGGATTCATCAAATATTACATTCTATCCGTAGGAACTCCCACCTTCGGAAGCACATAAGCAAGTAGACCCTCTAATGATTATAGTTAACATTAATAATACCGACATTAGACATACTCTCATTGATTTTGGTTCAATGCTCAATGTATGTAGCATTGATCTATTGCCTAAAATTAATATTGATTCATCTTCTCTTAATGCTTCTTTGATTGTCATTCATGGGTTCGATAATGTCGATCGACAAGCCCTAGGCATGATAGTCTTTCCTTTGAGGTTGGGACCTGTCACTATACCCACCCTTGTATATGTTATGGAAGAAAAGTTACCTTATAACCTTCTTCTAGGTAGACCATGGATTCATGCTATGGGTGTAGTCCCATCTACCTTGCATAAATATCTTAAGTTCATTTGTAACAATTGAGTAGTCACAGTTAAGATTGACCCTGAGGCTATGCACTTATGTGAGATGGTAGTTTTTGGTTAGGTTTCGGTTGTGCCTACTCTTATTCCTTTAGTTTCTTCCAATATGTCAATGTTTACTCCAGCAGTACCTACTACAAAGGATACTCTTGAGATAGATGTCCCTAAAGAAAATCCATCTGAAACAAGGAATACTAAGTCTACTCCTTCTACCTCTGCTCAAGAAAATGCATGTCTTGGTGATGATTGGGGTTCCTTAGACTTTATAGACTCTTTCATTAGGGAATATAAAGTTGACCCGATCTACTCAAACCTTCCGATAACTTCATCCAAACCCGCTATCAATGATGGTTACTCTTGTATATCACGGGGTATTGTGAGCAATAGTTGTAATATCCTTAATGTTGATCCTCCTCCTTTTGAGGAAGATGATCACACTTCTATTAAAAAGGTTAATGTTGGTAATTCTGTTAGGAAAGATAATGGCGATCTCGTAGAGGAGTATGATCCCCTTTGTCGGAATAATACTCTCCATGTAGATCCTCCTTTGTTTGCTATCTTCATGCCTTCTTCTTCTAAGCAGTCAAACTTTTATCCATAAGAGAAAGGTTTTCTTCCTACTCCTCATTCCTTATTCGAGCAAGAGCATATCTTGTTGAGGCTTTTAAAAGCCTGCTTAATCACTCTTCCTTCTCATACACACAAGAAATCTCATGAACATGATAAAGAAAAACATTCTTTTGTGCATACCATTGAGTGCTTGGCCATTCCACTAGTGAATGCAAGGCCTTGAAAGATAAAATACAACAACTTCTTGATTCAGGAGCCAACAAACTCCCGTTTGATTGATGCACCTGCCTTTTCTTCGCATGACAAGTGATATCAAGATTTACCTCTATCCTGTATGATCTAAGTATCTTGCATAGTTCTCCTTCCCTGTATGTTGGGGGAAATGATAACTCATTTTGGAGATGTGTATCCTTCTTAAGGACCCCCTCTCTTCTCTATGTCTTTCAAATGAAGTGTCCCTTGAGTGGAACCCTTTTTACTTTTGAAGGGTTCCTGAGGGACCTCTTTGAAAGCTTTTCTCCTTCAAATTAATTCATTCACATCTAGCTTGGGGGTGGCCTGACTAGACCTCGTTTTTCAAATAGCGCATCCCTTGAGTGGACCCCTCTTCTTTTGAAGGGTTCTCAAGGGACCCCTTTGAAAGCCTTCCAATTTATATGATAAACTCACTTTCTAGTTCGTACAAGATGCCAACTCACCTCTAGGATGCCAACGCGCCACACTTTCATCCATATTTCGCGCTGTCGTCCTTTGGCCGAGAGCTTGTTAGTTTGTCTAGAGAATCTTCGGGACCCGCTCTTTCCAATTCTAGAACTTTTGCATTGTTCCTTGAGATAGTTTAGGGCAGTTCGCCCCATGAAGATCTTTGAATGAAGAGAACTCGTGAGTAGTGAATCCCCCTTCTCTACAGTATATATATGTATATATGCACATATCTCATATTTATAGACATTCAATTATACAATCAATCACATATATAATTGATATCTTATATATACATGTGATGTATATATACAGATATACATACATGTCTTATTGTCCCTTCGATATCCCCATTCCCATAAGGAATCCGTCTATGAGCGTGCGTAGGTACGTCTACCTATGTATTCTCATATATGTATTATCTCACATGTATGGGTTATCATCGACATGCACATGTATATATATCTCATCGATCAAGTATAGCTTATACAAAGAAGAACTCACATTCACCAAACACTTAACACAAACCAAGAATGCTCTTAATAGAAATCAAGATCCTTCCTAATGCAAACACAACATAGTAAAGGATGACTTACCAATTCCCCAAACTATGACTTGACTCAACCATTCTATAAGTGAGTGTGTGAAAGCTCAGTTAGGTTTCATTACAGGTTACCTGACCAAGTTCTTCTCCTAAGTGATACTCCCCCTTGCTTCCGGAGGATTGAATCTGAATTTGCATCCAACTAAACACATTTTTCATAGTAGTTAGTCGTTCATCACAACAAGAATTTGCATTATGCATTTCATAGTTAGAATGCCAAATTCAATAACCATTCATTCCAGATATCCATTTCATTATATAATATCAAATGAAATAAACATTCATTCCAAATATCCATTTCATTATATAATATCAAATGAAATAAACATTCATTCATAATTTTCCAATGATTCAGATAAACAAAGTGCAACCATATGTATTTCCAATCAAAATTCCAAATACATTCACATATGCAATAATTTACCCTATCATAGTAATTGTAAATAGGTAAATGCACAATGGGGTGTAACATACTCCCTCCCTTGTGAATCATCATCCCCAATGATTTTATGTAGCAAACATAAATTAAACTAAGCAAACAAAACATTGATTTTCAAGTACTTTCAAAGTATGTAATACATATGGAAACTTTTTCTCTATTTCAACATAATCTTCCCAAGTGGCAAAATCTTTTGCATATTGCTCCCACTGGACTTTGCACTATAGAACCTCTCTATTATGCAAGCCCAACTTATGCGTTTTGAGCACCTTGATAGGATCGATTGTTACCACTCTGGGATCCTGTACCTATAAAGCATTCCAATCAATTACATTATTATCTCCTAGTATATACTTCTTTAGGTAAGAAACGTGAAAGACATTATGCATCTAGGAAAAAGCTGGTGGCAACACAATTTGGTAATCTACAAGATTCACTTCCTCAAAAACCTCAAAAGGACCTACATAGAACAAATCTAGTTTGGATGACTTTCCAAACTTGATGGAACTTATGAGGTTTAACCCTTAACAACACCTTATCACCCACTGCAAAATTATTGGGTAATCGCTTAGCATCTGCATAGATTTTCTGCTTATCATTGGATTCAACTAGCCTTTGCTTAACAATTCTAACATGTTCCTCCATTTCAACCAACATCTCTGGCCCAAGACTCACCCTATCCTCAAGCTTATCCCAACTTATAGGGGTTTGACACTTTCAGCCATATAATGCTTCGAAAGGAACCATCTTAATTGCATAATGATATTAATTTTTATAAGAAAATTCCACTAAAGGCAAGTAATCTTCCCACTTGTATTGTTGATCCATGTAATACATTCTTAGTAGGTCATCGAGTACTTGGTTCACCCTTTTTGTTTGTCCATCTGTTTCTGGATTATATGTTGAACTTATATTTAATTAAGTTCCAAGTACAAAAAACAAGGTTTGCCAAAACCTTGAGGTCACACGTGCATCCCTATCTGAGATAATCTTCTCAAGAATACAATGCAATCTACACACCTCTTGAATGAATTTCCGAGCTATGACAAAAGCTCCATCAGTTAGATTCCCAGGTATGAAATGTGCTACCTAAGTAAGCTTGTCCACAACCACAAGAATGGCATTGTGCTTATTCCTTGACATAGGTAATCCTTGCACAAAGTCCATACTAATGACTTGCCACTTACTCTCTGGAATATCATGTGGATATAATAAACTTGTAGGATGATGATGTTCAACTTTCACCCTTTAATATTCTAAGCATCTAGCCACAAATCTAGTAGCGTCCCCTTTCATCCCTTTCCAAAAATATAATGGCTTCACAACAACCAACATTTTTGTCACATCAGAATGTCCAGAGTATAATGCTTCATGAACTTCATTCCACAAAAGATTCCTTAACTCTTTAGAGTTAGGCACATACATTCTTCCCTTATACCTTAGAAATCCATTAGGTTCAAAGTGAAATCCCTCATACCTTGCATCTTGTAGATTGCTCACGAGTGCTTGCTTAATTTTCTCATAGTACTCATCCTCCTTGCATTTTTGCAACACTTGACCTTTAAAGTTGGTTTGGATTGTCACTATTGAGGCAATATGTCATCTACGACTTAAGGCATTGACAATCCAATTTTACGTTCCTTTGATGTAGCTAATAGTGAAGTCATAATTAGTGTGTGAAGCCTTCTATTAGTACCTGCAAAACAACATGAGTAAACAAGTTAAACAAGGAATTGCAAGCTAAAACAAGGATTCCCCATGAAATTCATTAACATAGCTCAAATTAGGAAAAAACAATGAAAAACACAATGAAATAGCAAAATAAAGATTGAATCCTAATTAAGCAAGCAAACACATGATCCCATGGGGGAATTGGTGCCAATTTGATGTGAAAATTGGCCCTTTCCCAATCCCTAAGATGCAAGCTTCGAATGTTGAAGAGATTGATCCACTTTGTTGATGAAGATTTGATGAAAGCTCCAAGCCAAATCTACAAAAATCCTAGCTAAGAACTCAATGATGGGTGGAATTCAAGAGATATTTGAGCATAGTAACTTTGCTTGGATTGTGGATGGATAAATGAGGATATGATCTCTTTATTTATAAAATTCTAAGATGGATGAATGTCCAAATTTGAGCAATGTGGGACTAACATTCATCCAATGATATGATGCCACTTGTCAAGCTATGAATGGATGATGGATGTGCAAGATTTGGGGTTTGTGCCAATAAATGCCAATATTTGAAATTCAAATTTGTTGAAATGACATGCAAGAGAGAAAGAAAAATGCAATAAATGCCACTTGGCTCAAGGCAAAGGACATGTAAGATGAATTTATTGCCTTGTTGGATGTACATGTTGACTTGGAATTTTTGAATTCAAATTGAGAGAATATTCCAAAAGATGCCTTGTGAGGAAAATAGAGATTTAATAAATGAATTAAATCTATTTTCATGTGCAACTTGCATTATCTAGAGGATGTGACATGAGATGAGATTAAATTAATCAAGGGTTAATTAATTTAACGGAGATTAGATGATGTGACCTATTTGACTCAAATTTATGGATTTATTTAAATCAAATAAGAGAGGAATATGATAAGAGGCTAATTAAATAAGGATTTTGATTTATTTAATTAAAATGGATGTGTTAGATTAAATCAAATAAGGTTTTAATTTATTTAATTTAATGGGTAGACTTTAGAGATTTAATCAAATAAATTGATTATTTAATTAAATAGGGATAATTAGATCAGATGGATTGATTTAACAAAAGAGATTGACTTGATTAGATAAAATGATTTATTTAATTAAGAGACAAATATTGATGAATTTAATCAGATAGGGGAATTTGATTAAATGGTTAGACAGAGGGATGATTCCAGAAGAAACGATGTTAGTAAGTCAAGATCAGATGCACGATGTCAATCAATATATTTTACGTGTCTACAATTAGATATCAACTCCAACCATCTGCTTTTTCGTGCATTCAAATTAGGTTGGGTAAACAAATATTTTAAACTGTGATGATCAGTCTTCATCTCAAAAGGTTTTCCCAACAAGTAATGCCTCCACATCTACAATGCATGAACCACTGTTGCTAACTCTAAATCATGCGAAGCATAATTTTGTTCATAAGGTTTTGGCTTCCTTGATTCATAGGTTATTACTTTCCCTTCTTGCAATAAAACTCCACCTAAGCCTTCTCCTGATGCATATGTAATAACAGTGAATTCACCATTAGGATCTGGTACTTTCAAAATTGAAGTGATAGTCAACTTCTGCTTGAGTAGATCAAATGTTGCTTGACATTTTTCTATCCACTCAAACTTCTTCCCTTTCCTCTACAAAGAAGTAATAGGAAAGGATATTCTAGAAAAAAATTCCACAAAATTTCAATAATATCCTGCCAAACCCATAAAACTTCTTACCTTAGAGACATTTTTGGGCACTGACCATTCTAGCACTACCTTGATTTTGGCTAGATCAACTGAAATACCATCAGCTGATATCACATGCCCAAGGTACTATACTTTTTTATGAAAGAAGGTACATTTAGAGAGTTTTCCAAACAACTTATGCTCTCTTAGTCGTTAAAGAACTATCTCTAAATGCTTGCAAGGATCCTCCTCATTATTGGAATAAATTTGGATATTATCCAAGAAAACTAAAACAAACTTATCTAGGAAATCCCTAAACACGTTATTCATTAGGTTCATTAATGTTGTCAATGCATTAGTAAGTTTGAATGGTAGGACTATAAACTCATAATGCCCGTATTTGGTTCTGAAAGAAGTCTTAAAAATGTCTTCATCTTTGATTCTCAATTGGTGGTATCCAGATCACAGATCAATCTTAGAAAACACAACTCCTCGTATTTGATAAAAAAGGTCATCAATGCGTTGCAATGGATACTTGTTCTTTATTGTAGCTTTGTTAAGCATCCAATAATCTATACACAAGCACAATGCACCATCCTTCTTCTTCATGAAGATCATTGGTGCTCTCTAGGGTGAAACACTGTGTCTTATCAATCCCTTAGATAATAATTCATTTAGCCGTACCTTAAGCTCCATTAACTCAATTGTTGTCATCCTATAAGGCACCTTGGAAACTAGTTCCAATCCTAGCACTATATCAATGGAGAAATCGAATATTCATTTAGGTGGTAGTCCAAATAGTTCCTCTAGAACCACATCTACAAACTTTCGTAAGATAGGATATTTTTCCATATCCGTCTCTCTAGTTTCCATCATTTCACCATATTCCATCTCCTAGTGGTCCTGTGGCCCACAGTAGACAATGCCTTATTGAGAATTGAATTCCTTACATTCTTCAAGCTTTTCCATATTTACTGGAAAGATCTTGCATCCTTTCTTCTTGGCCCTATGCAATTGCATGGCGGAGATTTGACTCAGCTTGACTTCCCTAGGTATTCCTTGCAGCTTACTTGGTTACCTAAATCATCCAAACACTCTACAATTTTGGCATGATAGTCTACCTTGGCTCTATGCTTCCAAATCCATTTCATTCCTAGGATAACATCATAGGATCCTAAGGAGGCTACGTATAGGTTTACCTCTATAGAGAAACAAGGAAGTTCGATCCTAGCTTCGAACAAACATTGTTCCACCATTTCTCTTGTCCGGTTTGCATATTATACAACCCATGACTTTTCCATATAACCAACTTTCCTAGATATTTTCTTTTCTATTCTAGGTGAAACAAAGTTTTCAGTAGCTCCAATATCTATAATTATGAAAATAGGAAAACCAAATAAAATACCTGGAGTCTCCACTAGAGTAATTTGATACTCTGCTTGATGATTGTCCAAGGCAACATGAATCTTCTATGGGAATGTTTTTTGTTGGGAAGGAAGTGGGTTTCCATAAGGTCATGACCCAAAAGGCTTATTGGACAATTTATAGCAAAGTGGCATCCCGTTGATGGTCCTATATTCCTTGTAGATTCACTAGGTCTACTAGCATTACCTCCAACATTGTTGACATTACTACCATTCAAATTATTCCTTTTGTGTTCCTTCCTTGATTCTCTTCCATTATTTCACCTGGTCCCTTATCCCCTTGCTTCTGAGAATCCTACACTCCAAACTTCTTTGGAGTAGGTTTAACTTGGGATCCTCATAACTTCTTATAGTTTCTATTCTCTAGGCGAATGGAGATGGCTTTGAGATTTTTCTCTTGCTTAACAACCTTCTCATAAACTAGATCCATAGTGGTTGGTCCATGAACATCTACTTTTCCATGAATCTAGCTATTAAGCCCCATAACGGATTTCCTAATGTAGAAGCGTTTGTCCTTCTTATATATTGGTACATAACATAACAGACGGGTGAAATTTTCCTAATACTCATTTATTGACATCTCTCCTTGTTTCAATTTTTGAAAATCAATGAGTTTCTAGTCATAAAAGAGCTGGGGTAGCCATCTTTTTTGAAATATTTCCACAAACTTATTTCATGTAAGTTTCAAAGAACTAAGCCTAAGTTCCATTTCTTACTCATCCACTAGTTAGAGGCTTCTCTCGCTAACTGATAGGCTCCCCATACCACTTTTTTGACCTCATAATAGTTTCTAATCTTGAAATATTTTTCCATTTGAATTAACCATGCCTCAACTTCTTCCCTGCTGGTGCTACCTTCAAATTTTGGTGGGGTTATTTTCGTCATGTCCTTGGAAAGTTTAGTTGTTAAATGCTTTCTACTAGTTCCTTTAGATTGAGAGTGAGATTTCTCATTCTCATGTTCACGAGTCTAAATACGATCGTGATAATTCTCTCCCTCATCTTCATTTATAGGGACTTCATTAATCGAAACTTCTTGTTTTACTCTTTCTTTTTCTTTTTACTTCCTACTCATTATTTGCCAACCTTTCATTGGTTTCGTGAATGATAGCCAAAATTTGATCCAATTTGGCTTCAACACCAGACCTTGTCCTACTTCCTGACTCCCTCTAGGATTCATCCTTGTTCTCACCATCCTTTGCAAGAAAAGGGTTATACCTGAAGGTTCATCTTTATTAGATTCAATCATGTTCTTACCATCTTATGGAAAACATTTAAATGAGCATTCATTCGCACATAAAATAAATTTCACATAAGATTTGAGCACAATATTTTTGGTAAACACATAATTTTATTTATTCACAAGGATCTCAATATCCTTTCATTTTACATAGAGTGACTATTCAAATAGTCAAGTGGATAGTATCCCTTAGATTTGCTCTCAGACACATAACTCAATGGGGTATACCCCACATATTTTTGTTCATCTCTCATTTGATCTTTGCTATCCCAAAAGGGTAGTAACCTTCGGATTTATCATCCAATACATAGTTATGGGGGACATAACCCTTTGATTCATTATTTGAGAAAATTATAATCACTTCCAACAAAGGAAGGACTCTAGGGTCTCTAAATATGAATGTTGGACTGACACTCCCTTCCAAGGGAATATCCCTAGAAAGTGACAAGGAATCAGACTTTACTAAAGAAAAAACATCAAATCCAAGCTAGCCTCTCCTCTAAATACTTCAATGTAACACAAGGAATATTCATCCTTCCAATAAAAGGAAGAATTCAAAAAGAAAGAGTTGAGGGGAATTACATTATTCATATTTATTATATCAAATCAACATTTATATTTATCTCTTCCTACATTTAGATCCATCATGCCTTATTCTTGTAGTATCAACTTTCCTTATTCTTGTAGTATCAACTTTTGACCTCTTTTTTCTATTATTGTTCCTTTAGGGAAAAGGAGGGACGAAGATTTCCTTTTTGCTTCTTATGAAAACTACCTAATTTTATTTAGAATCTTTAAATATTTATTTGAAATTTAATTCACTTAATTTAAAATACTTGGAACTAATTGCTCCCATCTAAATTGACTTATCAAGTTCTCTAATAAATCTCTTGGATAGCTCATAAAAGGAATATATAACAAATGAAGCACCCAGATCATCTAAAATATAATATAAAATAGATAAAAAGATAGGATAATGACCTAGGTTTAAAATTACTTTAATGATTAGTTGTGAATCATCTTTCCTTACCTAATAATACTTTAGTTATAACCTTAGTTATTTGTGTAACAAACTACCATTCAATAATTAATAAATTTATCAAATTTATGTAATTTTTTTAATAAAAAATATAATAAGAATAATGACATGATCAAAACTAAATAATTAATAATAATTAATAATATTAACACGGATGCATCATCATGAAATCATTAAGAAACAATTTCTTTTCAATAAACTCACCTCATGCTTATATTCAAATGCAAATCTATTTGTCATGTACATAAGTATTTCTTCCAAACAAGTATACACTTGTAAACCTATAATTTGTACATCCTTTCAAGTATATACATGGTAATACAAAGAGTCTCTATATAATCATGTCTTTGGAGATCTTCAACTACAAGAGGGAGAGAATCATCATAGTGTTTTCCCTTCAACCATAGATCAATAGTCTCTCACACACCTTTTAATTGGAAGTGGCCTTACCCTTCATGAGAGTATAAAATAAACAAATCTACAATCATATCATGCCATACAAGAACTAGTGTTGTGTAATGACCCCATTGCATACAATTTATCATACAACCCTAGATATGCTCTAGCTAAGTATGAAAGCTCTATCTGAAATGCAACCTATCAAACAAAATGAACTAATAAAGAAACAACAATTTGTATTACTTTGGCCATTTTTTTAATATAAATTCATAATAATATATGGAGATGTGTGTCATTATTCACACTCCTCTTCCTCAAAATTTTCATTAAAATACCACATTATATTTACATTGATATGATGTTATGAAATAAAAAATATGGTAATCAAAAATAAATTCCACTAACTAGGGAATATTCAAATCATGACACAATTGAATAATTTTCATACACTAGGAGATGCACAATCTCAAGGTTTTTCTTTTTAATTCATTGAATAACATGACATTTCCCTAGTTTAAATATGAAGGGTTGGTATTATCAAACACTCATACCTATATACATTCTCATATTTGTATTTATGTGTGTATGTGTGTGTATGTATATATGTACGTATATGTATATAGATATGTATATGTATATGAATATACATATACATATCTATATGCATATGCATATATGTACACATATGTATATATGTATATTTATTCTATCATCTGGTGAACTAGTGCACCTTAGAAATTAATGGCTACAACATACACTATCCTTTTATATGGAAAATAAGTCAAATATGAACGTAAAAATTAATATTTAATCATATTGGCCAATTAGTATCTTTATGTGTCAGTGTGAATAAATATCTTGTACCTAGCTAATTCCTAGCAAGGTGACTTATTCACATGTTAAGTTTACTTAGGTTTTATGGGAGTGATCCATAGAATGCATAATGATAAGAACTATATATTTAGTGTATGAAATGAGCTACAAAAAATAATAAGGAAATAGCTATAGAAATTATATGAGAAAATCTATAAAAAGTATATGAACACAGCTATAGAAAACATATGAAATGGGATCTAGTAGTAGAGCAATAATCTATAATAGTATTCATAAAGAGATTTACATTCTTAAAAGGAACTTTTATCTTTTTTCATTTGATAGTTTTATTCTTTTTCAAAAGAAAATAAAATTTTCACAATAATCTCTATTGAACTATTTAACCAAAAATATTGAAGAAGAAATATACATCTAACCTAGTAAGAATAACTTCTGATGTGGTACAACAATTGAGAATCCTATTGGAGTGTCAATTTTTGCAGCCTACACACACCAATCTTTTTGAGATAACTTGAGAATTTGAATTTTCCAGGATTAACCAATGCATGCAATAATAGAGATTCAAGAACATTGTTATTTTTCATTATCAAATCTTCAAATACTTACAACGAAAACTTCAAAGAGAAACAAAGATCTAAAAATCAGCTACAAGCATGATTTTTGCATTCAACCTCTAGAAATCTGCCACAAGAGTCTTCCAATTAGTTACAATAGCAACAAAATCTACCATAAAATATTATACTTCATCCATGGGCGTCCCTAGCTAGCTCTTCAGGCGATTTCTCTTCAAACCCATGAATTTTCATTCATTTTCCTTCTGCTATTCTATTTTTCTTAGTTAGACATGGCTTTCTCCTTGACATTATTATTGCATTTAACTTCCTTTTCCCTCTTAGGCATTTCCATCCTTCCTGATTCAATTTTTGACCAACAATTTGAATTGTTTTCTAAATTAATTCTTTCCACTACCCCCTCCACTAGGCACCCAGATTCCTCCACTCCTCATTTATTGTAGATTTTTAAATTTCAAGAGGAGTTACAAATGCCAAAAATGGCTTCCTCATGCCTAGGCATTGGAATTTTTTCTCCTCTAATTTGGTGAAGCAAAATTTATTTATGAGCCATAAAACACATGAAAATCAAGCCTTTGGTGTCACCTATTAAATAGGTATTAGAATTTAATTTTAATATGCTAGAAATGTGTGAAAAGTGCCCTGAAATCATGCATGTAAGACCAAAATAAAATTTCACAAAAAAATCAAATAAAAGAAAATATAATTCTTTTTGTGTGGTGTAGGATTGCTCGTGCACCAGGATGCTCTTGCATCAAACAACATGGGTAAGAAGAAATGTTTCATGAGTTGATCTCATAAATATTTGTAGATCATGTGCTTATTCATCATCCATCATTCTTCCTTATCCTCTTGCTCTTTCTTCCTCTTCACCTTACTATGTACCTTTCTATCTCTCCCTTCCTTTATCTTTCTTCTCTTTTTTTCTTTCATGAAATTCACCTCACTATACCATGGTTCATCTTTCCATCCCAATTTATCATTCTCAACACCTTGTTGTATTTCAACTTGTAACCTGTTATTGTTGCACTCTTCCACTTCTCTTTTTTCATATCCTTTTACCATTTCATTCTTACAAAAATTAGCTTCATTAACAATATTGACAAAATTTGATAAATCAACAATTACCTCTATTTTCTTCCTCACTTATTGCTGCAACCTTTTCTCCTTCAAAGAGGCATGTATCAGCCACAACCTCTTTCTTTTCATCATCTTCTTCTATCATTTTTCTCTTAAATAAGTTTTCTAATTTCTTTATCTCCTCTTTCAATAAGAGACGATCTTCTTTTTCATCATTCCCTTTTTCAAATCCAGGACTATCAAAATCCATTTTCTAAATTGCTACAACATTATCCACAACTTCATCTACCTCTTTTTCATGTAAATGTTCATTAACATAATTAAATGGTACCTATTTTTTTACTGATGTATCCTTCTTCTTTTCACCATTTTCCTTGTCCTTGCTAAATCTTGCAAACAAAACATCTTGAGATAAAACAAAATATTTAAAATTACCATTAATTCCATGATCCATAGTGACCATTTTCTCCTCTTTCTTGTCCTCAACCTCTGTAACTTTATGACACATTGGTAAAAATTCTATTTTGCATAGCCTCTATTATATCCGATCTGAAATGGATATCTATTATCATCTCATAAATTTTATTTCTTACGTACTGCTTCATAGCTATCCACACAATTGGTATTTTCAAAAAAATCTTCATTCTCTTTTTCAAATTCATCTTCACATTCAACAACTATCCTCTACCCAAAAAGAAATTCTAGAATACACGCCTCTCTCTATGCACCTTCTACCCAACCTTAACCTTTTTTGGAGGACAACAATAGAATCACATGCTACACCCATATATCCTGGTACCAAACTACCTCATGTTCAATGCTGTATCTACACACTAAAAAATACTAGCTTTGATACCATCTAATGCAAACAAGAGCCAAGTATCCTATGGGATTGTTGGTTCTTGCAGCATCCACACCTAACAACATGCAAACTCACTTTTAAAATAATAAAATAAAATACATGAGAACTCAATTAAAATTTCCCAGCACAGGTAATGACAACAAATGAAGAAACAAATGCTTATTTTTAATTAATTAAAATGCTCCAAGAGTTTGCAACAATAATTTCCAATTTCAAGATCTAAACTAATGACCCCCAAAAAATCTACAAGAATGATTTTTTCCTTCATTATAAAAAATCTGCTACAAGTGACATACAATTATCTATAACAACAACAATCCACTTCCATTCCCTATTCTTTTCACTTCTAAGTGCCCCTCTTTGACATTACTAGTAATTTCTCTTCACAAGCTTCTTGTTTTCACTAATTTTCCTTTGTTGGGCGTGGCTTTTCCCATCTCCTCTGCTGAAAATTTTCCAACTTTTTCCTCCTTCCCAGGGCATCCAAGATACTCCAACACTCTCCTTCATTATTTGACATAAATTTTTAAAAACTCTTTTCTAAATTTGACTCCATTATGCCACTTCTCCACCACTAGGCACCAAGATTCCTCCTAGCTAAACACTAAATGCCAAATTCAATTTACAGGAGGAGTTACAAATGCCAAAGAAGGGCCTCCTCTATCCTGGGCTTGGGGCTTCATGTAACTCCCAAAATTTTAATCAATTTCAATTTCCAGCAACTCCATTCCCAATTTGAATTACATTCAAATTCAACCTAGATGACCTCAATTTCAAGGAATTTGAAATAAAATGAAATTAATGATTGCAAGACACAACCACAAGCCTAAATAAAAAGAAAATCAGAGGAACAAAAATTAAATATTTTTGGTGTGTAGGATTGTCTATCCACCCAGATGCTATTGCATCAATTATCCATATATACAGGGTCTATGAGAGTCCTCTTATTTTAAAACTGTAAAAAAACTATGAACAACTGTCAACTCTTTCAAAAACATAGGAAGAGGACCAGGTCTTAACAAAAAATAACAAGTGGAAGTAAGAGTGTAAGAGTCTAATAAGGAATCTACACCAATTAAGAAGACTATTATAACTAGAAAACATTCCTAACAAGGCAATCTTTATTATAAAATTTTATCCCCTATTAGAACATGCCTCTTTTTCCTCTCATAATATATTGAAGGGATGGAATGACACATGAATATTCATGTCCACATCATCATACCATTGCATGCACCATCTCCAGGAAATACACAGGATATTTTTAGGGCTCATCATCCCCCTAACTTTGCTTCTTGCTTGTCCTCAAGTAGCTCAGGGTCTTTGGTTGTATTGCAATGCAAATTACATGTAGTCTACTATACTAGTGACCCCTTCACCCTGCTCTAGGTAGAACCATTTTTTCTATGTTATTTTCTCCAATCTAGCCCAATCTGTTGCCTCCATCTCCTCCCTTCTTCATGTCCAATGTGGAATTAGAAACAAGAGAAGAGGAGGATGGAAATTTAAGGGGAACCAAGTGATATTAGTTTTAAGGGAGTTTGTGATGTATTTATGATCTCTTTTAACTGCTACCAAGTAGTTGAAGATTGAATGAGGCTCCACATTTTTTAGCTCTGGTGTTAATTCCTTCTATTTGTCTTGAAGGAAGTTAAGTGCTTCTCTCCTTGTTCTTGCTACTAGTTCTTGAAATCTTTAATATTCCTTCTCCTTGAATTCTATAATTCTTTTCTCTACCCACCTGGTCAATCCATTCTTCTATCATCCTTCTAGGATCTTCTACCTCCACTTTGATAAGAAGGGGAAACAACTTCTCCATTTCATTCTAATCTCTTTGTAGTTGTCCTTTGTTATGTTCATTCCTAATAAATGAGGGAATTACCCTAATTCAAACATCTCCCATAAAGATAAATGGGTTTCAAGAATAATCATAAGGAATGGCCAAATTATGCAAGTAAAATTCACACAATTGGTCTTGCATATTTGGGGTGGCCTATTGGTATGCTTCCAAAAAAATATAGGTGAAGACAGTGAAACTAGAAGGTGGCTGATTAGCTGACTAAATTGAAAACTTAAAAATTTCTCCTACAAATATAGAGAGTAAACTCAAGCAACTGGTCTGCATCTCAAGAGTTGGCCTATTTTATCATCCATTTATTCCAATTTTATTTTTAATTTCCTAATCTTTGCATCCTTCCTTTCAATTTCTCTAGTGTGGGTTGATATCAATTATGATTTTTCTTTATCCTAGTTTTTTTGTAACTAAGAAAACTCCTTTATTTTATTCCACAATTTAATCCTGAGGGTAACCACAATAGGGGTCCTAGACATTCTTAGGGGTGCATTTTGGTTCATAGATTATGGAGTTCTCTTATTGATCTAAAAAATGGCCAACTATGCCAAATTCTCCAAACCCGATCCTTACTACTCAAAAGCATGCAATCTTTTTTCCTAGTCATGAATCCTACTATCTAATCCATTCTCCCTCTATTGATATCCTTTGAGTTGTTCTTCCAATTATTTTATCCTCTATATGGCTTCTTGCAATTATTTACTCTCATATTTCCCTTTTGAAAATAATTCTTCTTCTTTTTCCAATAATGACTCTTCATCATCCTCAATAGGTGAAGCAAATCCTTCTTCAAAAGTTGGGCTATTTTGAGGTATATGCATTTTCCTTGCTGTAAACAAGTATTTAGAGTTGGAGTCTAAGTTGCTTCTTATATTCATGTATTCCAATGTTTTAGATGTTGTCGATCACTAGACACATTTTCTTTATGTGGGTTTATTTAAAACTCCACTACAACAACCCTTTTTTAGGCTTAGCCTTCCCCTTTGTAGATACCTTCGTTTTGAGGTGGTGTGAATTCATTTTGGGTTGTACTGACCTTTTTCTACCTCTTTTTGGTGTAGAGGTATATGTTGCACTTTTTCTTTTATGTTTCTTAGGCTTAGAAGGGCTTCTAGCAGGGGTCAAGGCTTATGATTCCACCAGTGCTATAGGCTACTCCCTAGAAGTTGTGAGTTGTGTCTCCTACACCTTTGGCTCCATGTTCTCACCGATGTTGTGGGAAAGTGACGCAATGGGTGCTCGAAAGAGGGTGCACGTTCCTCTTTTGCAACTATAGAAGGCTCATCATCTCCTTGTCGTCTGTTTATTTCCTCTAACCCGAGCCTCACAAGAATGTCATTATTATTGTTGCAAGTTAAAGTTCTTTGCAAGACATATTGGGGAATTGAATTTTAAGACTCATTTTGATCAACAATGTGACTAAACAATAGTGCAACAAAGAAGATTGGTTCCTTTTTTTATTCAAAAAAATCCTCTTTAATAAATCATACAAGAAATTGGGAACATTCACCAGCCTTTGATGGCATAGGTGACTAAAAATTTAAATGCATTGTATATAAAAGAGATTGCTTGTCATCATAGGTTAAATACTTAACTATATAAGAGAAAATAAAAGCCCATAACCATGACAAGGAAACTATTTTTCTACCTTATGCTAAGGAGTCCAAAATATCTCTTAGTCATGTGAAATCATTTATTATTGTGATTGCATCATCTCTTGTTGGAAATTCTTCTCCTATCCTAGGTAACCCAAAAAAAAATACTAATATTGCTTTCAAGGCATCTACTTTGAATCCTCTAATTGTAGCCTCATTATTTTGTAATGTGTTGGTGAATTTTTGTGTCATGACTTCATTGTATTCTATTAGATAGAGGAAACAGTCTAACCACCCAACTTGTTGAAATATTGGTAGACACTATTGGTGTTCCAATATTATATTATGTGTTGTTGGTTCTCTTCTAATAATGTCGCCTCCTATTTTTGTAATCTTATATCCTCTATTAAATGAATTTTGCTTCAAAATATTCCTCAATATGTTTAGTGCTTAGTATGCTTGCTTCTTTTTGAATGCTACCACCTTTGTGTCTAAAAATTATTATGACTTATGAAGGGAATTGAGGATTGTATGCAACTCTCTTAAATTTTTGACAAATAAAATTTGGAATTTTTTTTTGGAAATGACAACTAAACTAGTTTTTCTCCCCCCAACTTAATGTTGTTATTTGTTCTCAAATAGCAAGGTATGAAAAGGATGGAGAGATAGATTGCAAAGTACTAGAGATATTTGATATGATAAAAATTAAATGTGTGCATGATTGTGAAGTCTAGAGAAAATCAATAGGATTGAATGTTAATCATAGTTAATAACAAGAAAAGTACCTAAAATTGTGTTGTGAAAAAAAGGTGGTGTGTGTGAGGTGAGTTGAGTGTCATCATGCAACTACTTGGCAAAAAAATTGAAATGATGGAATTAAATGGAAGTATTATGGGTAGATGTTTTGTATTAAGAGCTAACTAAAATAATTGCATGTGTTCAAAATTTTTGAATATTGGAAAGGAAAGTTGCAGTGTGTATGTGACTATTAATTACGGGATGAGATGATGCATGGGATGTGTGGTGGAGTGGAGTTGATGCATGTCGAGATGATAGAAGTGATGTGTAATGGAAAGTTTTAGTGGTTGCAGGTGTAGTGGTAGTGAATTAGAGGTAAGTGCTATGGGTAGTAGTAGTAGTAGAATAGGTCCCTTTTTGAAACACCTTGAAGTTGTTGCTACAAGTCTCATGAACTTGTTGTGCACATCCGAAAACAACTATTTTTTATGTACATAGTGCATGTGTGTGCATGCAGGATTTTATTGTGAAAGTTTATACCTATTACACATTAGTGGGTGAGTTGGTTGGCTCATCTACGAATGTATAACTTGATGTTTTGACCTTGTCTAAATTTTTTGCATATAATGATGGATTTGTATATGGTATAATTGTTGTTGCAAATCATGTAGAAAATCCTCCTTATATAATGGATTTTAATAAAGCTTTAATCTATGTCCATTGACTATTAAGGACAATTGAACTAAATCTATGGTAGTTAGTTGGACCCTCCATTATGAAAAACATGCTTAATTTCATAAGGGCCAAGCCACCATGTTTGTAGTTTTCCTTTGTGGTCTTTATATCATGAATCATAAAGCAATGTCTAGTCTCCTTGATTGAATTCCTTGGTTTTAATAAACTGGTCATGCCATCTGATTCTTTGCTTTTGCATAATTTGTATATGATGGATTGGTTCCATCCTTATTTAATCCAAAATGTTGAGATTGTGTAATATGTCCTTTTGTGTTGTGAATAGGTCCATTCCAAGCTATACTACTATTTAGAGTGTTTTATGCTCAAATTAAATTGGAAGGACAACCTTTTTCCCATACACCAATTCATATGGTGTGAACCCTGATGTGGTCTTCCAAGTCATCCTATATGTCCAGAAAACTTCAGGTAATCTTGTTTCTCAGTCCTTCTGATGTAGTTGAACTATCTTTGTTAGAATGGCTTATATCTCCCTATTTGTGACTTCTACTTGCCCATTGGCTTTTGGATGGTAGGGGGTTTACTTTCTATGTTTTATTTTATATTCTTTTACTAAATTTGTAATTAAATTAGAATTAAATTGGGATCCTTAGTCTGTAACTATCTCCCTAAGCACACTGTACCTCATGAAGACTTCTTCATAAAGGAAATTTGCAATATTATCATATCTAGAAAATTGTAGTGCTTTAACCTCCACTCATTTTGTCAAATAGTCAATATAGGCTAGAATATATTATTTATTCTTGGATGTGGGAGAGATTGACCTTGTAGTGTAGAAAAATGTCATCGTTTACATTTTTACAATTAACTTGGGAATGATTGACCTTAGAATGGACCTAATGATGCCTTAATCTAGTGTTGTAATGTATTTTCTACATTCACATTGGATTTAAGGACCTTTTAAGCTAAATAAACCTAATTGTGGCCTTAATTTAATGTTGTAAGTATATTTATTTATACTTTCACATTGATTTTGGGCCCTCTTGTATTTATGACCTTAATATCATCATTAATAGGCCCCTAAGACCCTGTATTGTGTATCTCGAGGCATATTTTAACCAAAATCCTAATATAGACATCAAATAAACTTAATTTCTTAACACCCAGACACTTTCTCTCTCCCAAAAGCCCCTATGGGACACACACGCCACCTTGGGCGTATGAGACCCATATGCCACAAATGGCGTATGAGTTCCATTTGACCTATTTTTAAAGTTTTGAGCGGGAAATCTGGGTTTTAAGTTCAAATTTCATGAATGTCAGCCTGTGGGATCCAATTAAAGGGATATTAGATGGATTGCCTATATAAATGAGGTCTCAAATCATTATTTCATTAAGCATTCATGAAATCAAGTCAAGCACTCAAGAGTTAAGCATTCCAAGACTTTACAGATCATCAAGAGAGCATTCAAGATCATTTCTAAGGCATTCAATGACATGATTCTTCATCAATTGTTGCAACAATTCAAGATCCATCATCATGTCAAGGATATCAAGCATCAAGCATGTTTTTGAGCTAATGTTGTGATGTAGCATTGAAGATCCATGTACAAGCATTGTTTCATATCAAAGTTCATGATCTAGATCTACATCCTTCATGGCCATTTCATGTTAGAATTCATATTTACAAGACATCATTCAAGGTATCATTGTTCATGTTCCATGTTCCATGTTTCATGTTTCATGTCCTTATTTCATTATCTCATCATTCAGTTTAATTACCTAAAAGAGGTTTGACCTAGGCAAACCCCTATCCTCTAACAAACAACAAATCTTTCTTCTCTTTGATGTGTGATTGCAGATCTAGGTTTCTTGGAGCTCAAAGATCCCTTGAAGATTAGGTTACAAGCTTGGAGAAAGTTGTTGGATTTGTCCCCTCATTTGCAAGGTTGTTATCTTCACAAAAAGTCACTTACAAATCCGAAATCAACAATTTCAGATCCGAAAATCAAGTCAAGGAGAAAGAGAAAATATTGAAGAGTAGATCCAAACTCTAATTCTCTGAAAAAGTAGAATGAGACTGATATGCTAGAAGTGGTGTATGAGTCCCACTACAGGCATTTTTCAAGATTTTTATAGATCTAGAATCTATAGTGCCAAAAATTAGTTCCAGACCAAAAACCTTGATTTGGGACTAATACGCTAGAAGTGACGTATGAGTCCCAGTGTGCTCTAAATCAAGATTTTTCAATAATTCAAAGTTGTTTCTAGGTCTTCACAACTTCCTAGGTGCACCATTATGATTTCTTTCCTTTTTGTTCTATTTTGTATGCATTTCTAGGTCATTCATTCAAGTTTCATACATCACTAGGCTTTAACACTAGATCTTTCATTTCATTAGTATTTCCAAGCCCTAGCTTGGTGGTGAACCCCTTATTAGTCTCTAATCCAACCCTAGGATACCTTATTGCAAGATCTCTTTCTCCCTCTCTACATTTAGATTGAGATCTCTAAGGTGTCCTTGAGTGTAGCAAGTGTGAAATAGGAACCCTACCTTTGTGCCATATTCCTCAAAGGTGGGGAGTACTATTTTTTATGCCACATTTTGGTGAACCCAATGTGAATACCTCTTTTCTGATTTGGAGCGCATCATCATCCTAGATTTAGCATGCATTGAATTCACATTAGGTTTTGTATACTTAATTGGCATCTAGGGTTTCTAAATATTGCATTAGTGAAAGTGCATATAGGTTGCATTTTTGCATCTTGCATCATTTAATTTCACCTAAAAACTACATTTGCTCTCAGCCTAGACATCATCCTAATAAAAAACATAACATTCACACAAAATTTGCTGAAAACAGTGCAAAAACCCTAATTCGAGACTCATTCGCTAATCTGGGCGATTTAGTCCCAGTACAAGGTATTTTTCCTACTTTATAGGTATTTTGTGTTGAGCATTTTTCAATATTCATACCCCTAAAAAACCCATATTGGGATTCATATGCCCCTCTGGGCGAATTATTCCCAGATCAACCCTGAAACTGCCTTTTACAACACTGAAAAGCTTGTTTTTGAACTTCTGTTTACTGTCATTAGTTACCTATTTTAGTTGGATGAGTTTCTATTACATGCATTTCATTAGATCTAGCTTAATTTGTCTCATTTCATGCATTGCTTAATTTCAAATTTTCATTTTCACATTGTTACATAGAATAATCAGTCAATTATCATGTTCAAAATTTGAAAATTGCATTATCCTTTTGCATATTTTCTCTATCATTATTGCATTTCAAATTTGTAGGACAATCATTACATCATGTTTTCATTACAAAAACCTATTGTTATCATACTTCATGTTCTACTTTCAAATCTTGTTGAGTGTTGTAAGAAAGTTTTGTTAAGTGCATATGAATATGAGGTCCTTTCCCCTCTCTTTTTGTTCGTCATTGATCCCTCTCCTAGTATCCCTTCTAAGAGTGAGGTTAGTCTAGTGAAACAATCCTTGGGTAATTATAAAAATCACATTTTTTCTTCTCCTAATATCTCTTCTACTTGTGAAGAAGATATTGTAGTGTTAGAAGAAATAATTGATGAGAGTTTTGAGAACCCAAGTTATTTCTCTCCTCTTACCTCTCCTATTAGGCAAGACATTACTAAACAAAAGGACATAGTGATAAGTAATCATGATGATAAAATGAGACTAAAAGAGACCATTGAAACCTACCTACATTCATCTCCCAACATCTTCTCCTCTTGTGATGATGATGAGGATTGTTGTATATGGAGCCTAATCAGACTCGAAGGTTAAATTTTCCTCACTTTTATCGATGTGATTCCCCCCCAAATTATTTAATGGGGGTTTTGGGGCAGCGCCCCTTGCAGGGTCAAGGGGCAACACTCTCGAAACCTCTCACAATTTTTTATTATTTTATAAAGGCATCGGGTGTTATTTTTTTCTATTGTTTGACATAAGTCTTGATAAAAGGCTAAGGGTTAGGGTTTTCATTGACATTGTATTGTAGCATTGGTAGTGGTATTGAGTTGCAAGTATTACTGGTTGTAATCAGTTCTATTTACTAGATAATAATATTGGACTCTTTGTTGGTGGATGTAGCCCGAATTTGGGTGAACCACATTAAATATTGTCTCTCGCTGTTATTATTTCTATGTTTTTCATTCCTTTGTTTAATCTTTATTTGCATTTAATTGATATTTTTTGCATGCAATTCCTAACAAGTGGTATAAGAGTGTGTTTGATTATCGTTTGCAGGAAAGTCTCACTGTTGAGTGGGAGTCTCACAGTTAAGTGGGAGCAATGGCAGACGAGAGTAAATTGAAGGTAGATAAATTTAATGGGCAGAACTATTAGTTATGGAAGATGCAGATGGAGGATTATCTCTATCATAAGGATTTATGGAGGTCGTTGGAAGGAATATCCAAGAAACCGACAACAATGAGTGATGAGGATTGGGATCTTCTGGACATAAAGGCACTGTGAGCCATTCGTTTATGCCTAGCACAATCGGTGACATTCAATATTACAATAGCAAAGACAACTCAAGAGTTGATGGAAACCCTGGAAAAGTTATATGAAAAGCCTTCCACTTCGAATAAGGTATTTCTTATGAAGCGTTTATTTAATATGAAAATGGTAGAAGGTGGGTTAGTTGTTGATCATTTAAACGAGTTTAATACGGTTACCAGTCAATTAACTTCTATAAATGTAAACTTTGATGAAGAAGTTAAGGATCTTTTGATTCTTTGTTCTTTGCCTAAAAGCCGGAATAGCTTGGTAATGACTGTTAGCAATTTTGTTTCTAGTTCAAATACATTGAAATTTGATGATGTTGTTGGTGTTATTTTGAGCGAGGAAATTCGTAGGAAAATCTTAGGTGGAACATCCACATTAGGCAGTGTTTTGAATGCAGAAAGCAGGGGAAGAACAAAGGAGAGAGGAAACAATTCTAGAAGTCGTGGGAAGTAACGAGGAAAATCAAAGGACAAAAGGTCCCAATCTAGAGACAAGAATGATTGTTGGTACTGTTGTAAGCCAGGTCATTTAAAGAAAGATTGTTGGTCTCAAAAATATAAAGAAGGAGGAAAAAAGGAAGGGAATAAAGAGGAAAATGTGGTAAGTAATAAATCTAATGAGGATTCTTTGATTCTTTCCCTTAATAATGTTGATGATTCTTGGGTGTTAGATTCAGGGGTTTCATTTCATGCTACACCCTATAGAAGTTATTTTCTTGATTATGTCCAAGGGGATTTTGCACTGGTTTATTTGAGAGATAACAAACCCTATCAGATTATTAGGAAGGGAAGAATCAAGATTAAGTTGCAGAATTGGAATCATTGGCTACTACATGAGGTAAGGAACATTCCAAGGTTAAAAAGAAATTTAATTTCAGTAGGGCAACTAGATGATGAAGGTTGTGTTGTTACATTTAGTGATAAAAATTGGAAGGTTACAAAAGGTGCCTTAGTGGTAGCAAAAGGTGTGAAAGTAGGCACCTTATATCTTTTTACAGGTCATACTATTCCTTCTACTTTAGCTATTGCAGATAAAAATCAATATTCAGGAATAGTTGTTGCAGTTCAACATGAAGAAAATTAGATAGTTGCTATGGATTCTGAATTAGCACTGTGGCATAATAGACTTGGGCATATGAGTGCAAAAGGTGTGAAATTAATTCATTCAAAGAATGTTTTACCAAGTCTAAAATGTGTTAATATGGGTTTTTGTGAAAGTTGTGTGTATGGAAAACAAAAAAGAGTTAGTTTTCTCAAGGATGGGAAGCAAAACAAAGATGAGAAATTGGAGCTTGTGCATATGGATGTATGGGGACCAACTCAAGTATCTTCTCTTGGTGGTTTCTTGGTATTATGTCACTTTTATTGATGATCCAACAGGGACAGTATGGATTTATTTCCTTAGGTAGAAATCTAGTGTATTTGAAACTTTTAAGAAATGGAGAAGCTTGGTTGAGAATGAGACATATAAAAAGTTAAAATGTCTCAGATCTAATAATGGTGGTGAGTATTGTAGCAAAGAGTTTGAAGATTATTGTTCCTCTAATGGTATTCATAGGCAAAAAATGGTTCAAAGGACTCCACATGAAAATGGAGTGGTTGAGCGCATGAAAAGAACAATAATGGAGCGTGCACAAACTATGAGATTGCATGTTGGACTGCCTTTAAATATGTGGGAAGAGGTTGTAAACATTGTTGTTTATTTAATCAATAGAGTTCCCTCAAATCCTTTGGGTTGTGGTATTCCAGAGGAAGCATGGATAGGCAAGAAGGTGAGTTATTCTTTTCTCAAGACCTTCGGTTGTGAAGTATTTGCACATGTAGATTCTGAAAATAGAACCAAGCTTGATGCAAAATAAAAGAAATGTATATTTGTTGGATATGGCATTGATGAATTTGGCTATAGGCTTTGAGATTTTGAAAGTAAAAAAATTGTGAGAAGCAAGGATGTCATATTCAATGAGAAAGTGTTGTACAAAGATCAATTGTAGTAGCATGAGAAGAAGGAAAATGATTATGTAGTGCTAGATGATACACCAAACAACAATGTTCTAGTGGTTCCTCATGCTCTACAACAACAACAACAACAATAAATACCAAAAACTCTAGTGAATGTTAGACAATCTTCAAAGATAAGTAGACCTCCAGAAATATTTTCTCCCTTTTTGTATTCTATTTTATTAACTAATGTTGGTGAACCGGAATGCTATGATGAAGCTATGCAGGTGGATACCAAGGTCCAGTGGGAGCATGGAATGGAAGAATAAATGGACTCCTTGCTAAAAAATTAGACTTGGGAATTATGCAAGTTGCTTGCAAGTAAAAAGGATTTACCAAATAAATGGGTTTATAGGCTAAAAGAGGTGGATGGAGGTAAGAAAAGATTTAAAGCCAGATTAGTTGTAAAAGGATTTGCACAGAAAAAGGGTATTATTTTGATGAAATCTTTTCTCCAGTTGTCAAAATGACTTCTATTTACATACTGTTTTAAGTATTGTGGTTGCTGAAGATTTTCATTTAGAATAGCTTGATGTTACAACAACCTTTCTCCATGGTGATTTGGAAGAAGAAATATACATAGAACAACCACAAGGATTTGAGGTCAAAGGTCAGGAGAAATTCGTGTGCAAATTGAAGAAAAGTTTATATGGATTGAAACAAGCACCTCAACAATGGTATATTAAATTTGATAGATTTATGGCTGAGCATGGCTAAAGTTGGTGTAATTTAGACCATTGTGTTTATTTTAAGAGGTTAGATGATGATAACTACATTATTTTATGTTTATATGTTGATGATATGCTTGTAGTTGGGTCTAACCTGAATCACATAAAGGAGTTAAAACAATAGTTAGCAAATTCATTTGCTATGAAGGATTTGGGGGCAGCAAAGAAAATCCTTGGTATGAAGATTACAAGAGATAGGAAAAATAGAAAATTGTTTTTATCTCAGGTTGATTATGTTGAAAAGGTGTTGCAGAGATTTCATATGGAGAATGCAAAAGTTGTCAACACACCTTTTCTCAGTCATGTTAAATTGACTAAGGATATGTGTCTAAAGACACAAGAGGAGGAAGAAAAAATGTCCAAGGTACCATATGCTTCAGTTGTAGGTACTTTAATGTACACCATGGTATGCACAAGACCGAATATTGCACATGTTGTAGGAGTTGTTAGCAAATATATGAGTCATCCCAATGTTGAGCATTGGAATGCGGTAAAATGGATTCTTAGGTATTTGAGAGGTACATCCAATAATTTTTTATGTTTTGGGGGCTCTAATACTGATTTAAAAGGCTATATTGACTCATATTTGGTAGGGGATATTGATACCAGGCGGAGTAGCACAAGTTATGTATTTACTATAGGTGGGACAACAGTAAGTTGGATCTCACAGTTGCAAAAGGTGGTTGCTTTATCCACCATGGAGGAAAAGTATGTAGCTACAATAGAGACAAGCAAAGAGATGATATGGATGCAATCTTTCATGGAAGAATTGGGAAAACAATAGGCCAACAATTATTTGTTTACAAATAGCCAAAGTGCCATACATCTTGCAAAGAATTTTTCCTTGCATTCAAAGACCAAACACATACAATTGTGGTATTAATTCATTCGGTTGGTGTTGGATGATGGAAAGTTAAGGCTGGAAAATATACATATAGATGGCAATCCAGCGGATATGTTTACAAAGGCAGTGCCAAGGGAGAAGCTGAGCTCCTCTTCTGCTTCGGTTGATCTTCAAGACTGAAAACAATAAAATCAGAACAGTAGGGTCTAGGGTGCTTATTTCCACTGGGAGCTACAAGGTCAATGGTGTTATGAACAGTCTCCAAGTGGGAGATGATATGGGGTGGAGTTTGATTAGTCTCCAAGTGGGAGATTGTTGGTATATGGAGCCTAATCAGACTTGGAGGCTAAATTTTCTCCACTTTTATTGATGTGGTTTCCCCCCAAATTATTTAATGAGGGTTTGGGGGAAGTGCCCAAGATAGGGTCAAAGAGCAGCACCCATTGCGGGGTCCAGGGGTAGTACCCCTAGCACACTCCTTGTCGTGATACAGGGCAGGGTTGAGGGGTAGCGCCCTCAAAACCTCTCACAATTTTTTATTATTTTATAAAGGCATCAGGTGTTATTTTTTTCTATTGGCCAACATAAAAACCCTATTCTATAACCGACATGAGTCTTGATAAAAGGCTAAGGGTTAGGGTTTTCATTGACATTATATTGTAGCATTTGTAGCGGTATTGAGTTGCAAGGATTACTAGTTGTAATCAGTTCTATTTACTGGATAATAATATTGGACTCTCTGTTGGTGGATGTAGCTCGAGTTTGGGTGAAGTATGTTAAATATTGTATCTCGTTGTTATTATTTCTATGTTTTTCATTCCTCTGTTTAATATTTATTTGCATTTAATTGATATTTTCTGCATGCAATTCCTAATAGAGGATATGTTGGTGTTAGATAAGAAAACCTTTAAGATCTATGACAACCCTCTTTATGCTTCTTCCCCTACCTATCTTATTTTGGAAGATATTATCGGACAAAGGAATGAAAATATGGACCATCATGACAATCACATTTATTCTTCTCCTAGTATCTTTCCTAGTCGTGCAAAAGATACTTTGATGTTATAAAACACAACCAATGAAATTCATGAGAATCTTATGTGTCTCTCTTCCCCTAGGGAAAATATTATTGAACAAGAAACCACCATCATTGATAAGCAAGAAGATCCAACCATTGGTAACTCCATTACTTAGGATGAAGTCATTTTAGAAGAACCAACCTTTGAATGCCATGAACACTTAGTTTTTAGTTCTCCTAAAAAGTCTCCTCCTAAGGAGGATATCATAGTGTAAGAAAATGTGAACATTGATATGTCTTTCAAACACTGAAGCTTCCCTAGATGAAGATGATGAAGTGACATTAGACTCCTCTTCACTAAGAGATCATGCAAATAAAGATAAGTTTTTTGAGGATTTATGGCTGACTAAATGGGATGCATCCATGAAGTGAACTCCATAATGATCAACAAAATAAATATTTATAGCTGGTGTCAAGCACAAATCACTCCTTTCAAAACATAGATTTTCAGAGTTTTCTGAGACAGACAGAATGAAATACACAGGATGAAGTGGAGAGTGACAAGAAATACAGGTGAATCTTGTGATCACGTTTCTAGCTGCATTTACGGGGATCAAAAGTTGAACCTATACAAGTTGATGCTAATCCTTCACCTACAACATAAATATTTAATGATAACTAGGGGTTGGTAGATTTTATGCCTTGTTTCAATAAAGAATCCAAAATCTCACTCTCAAAACCAAAGAGTCATATACCAACTATTCATTTTCAGATACAAGTTCTAATGACGATTGGGGTTTTACACCTTCCTTTATAGGAGAGTGTGAAATGTCACAATCTAAATCAAAACAACCTGTGTTTCATTTGCTCAACTTGGTTCTACAACATTACCCCATGGTGGTGATGGGGGCTATGTAACTCCCATCCCTCATGAGGAGACGATGTATAACTTTAAAATGGATTTGTGTTCCCATGAAGAAGCCAATCCTTCTCAGAAGCATAAACACCCTTCATCTAAATTGAAAGATTGTTATGGTATTGGATACAATAGATCCCTCCTACACATGGATACAATGAGCACATGAAGCAAACTGACATACCATACTCTTTCAAGAAATATCTAGGTTTACCACCCTTATCTCCATTTTCATCTAAAGCCTTATCATTTAGTGTGTATGACATCTTGCACAAATAAAGGAACATATTCTACTATTGATCAAGAGAGTATCTTGTCGAGACTCCTCCAAGACCGTTTGATATCTCTCCCTCCAAGAACATGAAATACATTTTACTACAATAATTCATTTTGCACATATCACAGAGTTCATGGTCATTCTACTAATGAATGTAAGGCTTTAAGCAACAAAATTCAACATCTTAGGGACTGTGGTTCTCTCCCTTGTGTTGAAGCACCTAGTTCCTCTAATTGAAACTTATTTTCATCCTATTCAACTCATCCTTGTCCTACACTAAGTGTGGGAAAGGGGTTAGGTAGCCTTGTCCTTGTATGTCACTTATTGTTGTCTCTTTCGGCTAGTTGACTGCCTTTCATGAACACATAAGAGCAAGCTTGGGATGTGGAAGAAATTCCTTAACTTGACTCACATGTGACATTACATCGGCATTCAGGTTTCATTGTGCGATTTTCTTTCTTCTTGCGATGTGTCCTCTTCTTGGTGGTATCATTGGGTTTGATTTCCTCAAAGAGCGTGATATTTCTTTGACTTGTCCTCTCTTGGAGAAATTAGGCACAATGTTCCTAAGAAGAGATCTTACATGAACCAAGAAAAATCTCTTTGAACGTACCTTACATTAGTTTGCATTAGCAACATCGGTTATATGGCCACCTTGCATAACACACTTTGCATGCCTGTGGAGCCATCTTGTCTGTTCATGAGTTACAAGCATACGAAGCTTTGCTTGCCTCATGAAGCTCGAAGTTCATTGTTGCGTGGCACCTTATCAAAGTTATCAAGAGGTATAACTTTGGTATGGTTTGATGAGAAACCAATCCGAGGAATGACTTTCCCTTAGCCACTCATGCGTGTGTGTGAGCTCACATACCATCCAAGTGTGTATGTGTCTCACCCTTTTGGATTACTCACCCAATGGACAACTTGAAGTTTCATTTCCTTAGAGTGAGCATGTATCTTTGGACAAACATATGAGATCTGATCCACATAGTGTTGGAAAAACGTTCGAGGCTTGATCCACCTCTTTTTATTTTTGTTTTACTTTATTCCTTATGTCATTGAGATTGCATCTTTGTGTATCTTGATGCTGCATATCGTACACCTTGTGTGTGTCCTTTTGTGCTTATATTGGTTCAACATAGGATCTTGGATCCTAGGGGCTTGGCCACCTCCTTTGATCTTTATCCTCCTTTTTCTTCCACATTGGTATGCTTGGACCCCTCTTGAATGTCTACTTTAGTGTGAGTTTGAAGCAAGTTCATCCTCTCACTAAAGTGGGGGCTAAATGTAGTGTAGAAAAATGTTGTCATTTACATTTTTACACTTAACTTGGGAATGATTAACCTTAGAATGGACCTAATGATGCCTTAATATACTATTGTAATGTATTTTCTACATTCACATTGGATTTAAGGACATTTTAAGCTAAATAAACCTAATTGTGGCCTTAATTTAATGTTGTAAAGTATATTTATTTACACTTTCACATTGAGTTTTGGGCTCTCTTGTATTTATGACCTTAATATAATCATTAATAGGCCCCTAAGACCCTATATTGTGTATCTTGAGGCATATTTTAACTAAAATCCAAACATAGACATCAAACAAACTTAAATTCTTAACACCCCGACACTTTCTCTCTCCAAAAATCCCTTGTGGGACCCATACGCCACCTTGGACATATGAGTCCCACTTAGGTGGGACCCATACACCACAAATGGTGTATGAGTCCCATCTAGGTGGAACCCATATGCCATAGATGGCGTATGAGTCCCATTTGACCTATTTTTAAGGTTTTGAGTGAGAAATTTGGGGTTTAAGTTCAAATTTCATGAATGTTGGCCTGTGGGATCCAATTAACGAGATATTAGATGGATTTCCTATATAAATGAGGTCTCAAATCATTATTTCATCAATAATTCATGATATCAAGTCAAGCACTCAAGAGTTGAGCATTCCAAGACTTTACAAGATCATCAAGAGAGCATTCCAAATCATTTCTAAGGCATTCAATGACATGATTCTTCATCAATTGTTGTAACAATTCAAGATCCATCATCATGTCAATGATATCAAGCATCAATCATGTTGTTGAGCTAGTGTTGTGATGTAGCATTGAAGATCCATGTACAAACATTGTTTCATATCAAAGTTCATGATCTAGATCTACATCCTTCATGGCCATTTCATGTTAGATTTCAGATTTACAAGACATCATTCAAAGTATCATTGTTCATGTTTCATGTTCCATGTTTCATTTTTCATGTCCTTATTTCATTATCTCATCATTTGGTTTAATTACCTAAAAGGGGTTTGACCTAGGCAAACCCCTATCCTCTAACAAACAACAAATCTTTCTTCTCTTTGATGTGTGATTGCAAATCTAGGTGTCTTGGAGCTTGAAGATCCCTTAAAGATTAGGTTACAAGCTTGGAGAAATTTGTTGGAGTTGTCCCCTCATTTGCAAGGTTGCTATCTTCATAAATAGTCATCTACCAGTCTGAAATCAATAGTTTTAGATCCAAAAATTAGGTCAAGGAGAAAGAGAAGAGATTGAAGAGCAGATCCAAACCCTAATTCTCTAAAAAAGCATAATGGGTCTGATATGCCAAAAGTGGCGTATGAGTCCCACTACATGCATTTTTCAAGATTTTTGCAGATCTAGAATCTATAGTACTAGAAACTAGTTCTAGACCAGAAACCCTAATCTAGGATTGATATGCCAGAAGTGGCGTATGAGTTCCGGTGTGCTCTAAATCAGGATTTTTCAGTAATTTAGAGTTGTTTCCAAGTCTTCACAACTTCCCAGGTGCACCATTCTGTTTTCTTTCCTTTTTGTTCTATTTTGTATGCATTTCTAGGTCATTCATTCAAGTTTCATGCATCACTAGGCTTTAACATTAGATATTTCATTTCATTAGTCTTTCCAAGCCCTAGCTTGGTGGTGAACCCCTTATTAGTCTCTAATCCAACCCTAGGATACCTTATTGGAAGATCTCTTTCTCCCTCTCTACATTATGATTGAGATATCTAAGGTGTCCTTGAGTGTAGCAAGTGTGAAATAGGAGCCCTACCTTTGTTCCATATTCCTCAAAGGTGGGTAGTACTATCTCTGATGCCATAGACCCAATGAAGTCCAATCCCCATTTTTCAAATGGTGAATGACCAATTGTGGCTAGAGAGGTATTTCATCGGTACTAGTAGGTCTACCCATCCTTTGGCATCTATCATCCCTCCTTGTCTATTTAACTGCATCTTTGTGAAGTATAATACAATAGTAACTAGTAGTTAAGATCGATTTGTTCACTTGGCTACAAAGTGACCTCCATAAGGTTCATCATGATAAGCTTTAAGGATATCATATTCTTCATCCTCCATTATGCATCTTCTCATTATGTTATCTAGCTTTGTATGAAAGAGATAACTAGACACCCAGGAATAAGGGAAGTTGTGTTCTACCAAATGATGCTTTTCTCTAGGTGAGAGATGTGGGGGTGTTCTTCCTACAACCAAGTAATTAACTATTTGTACATAATAAGGTGTTTGCTTAGAGAGGGAAAATAAGTGTTCATTTGGAAAGGAATCATCCACTACTTCTTTTGTTGATTTTATTTGTAGCCTAAAAAAAAAATCAACCACCATGTTTGCTTTCCCTAGTTTATCCATAATTGTTATATCAAATTCATGTAGTAACAATAATCATCTAACAATTCTTCGACCAACTATTGGTTTGTTATTGTCGTGTGGTATGTATGAACAAAGAAAAAATATCCAGTGATATAGTGTCTAAATTTGTTGATGACATATACCACTGCTAACATTCTCTTCTCAATAATAGTGTAGTTGAGCTCAACCTCCTAAATATTTTTATTGGTGTAGTAAATTACATACTTCAAATTTCCTTCCTTCTATCCTAGAACAACACCTATGGTAAAATTGGAAGCATCTGTATGTATATGAAAATCAATTGTCTAGTTAGGGCCTCTCAAAACAAGGGTCTTTATGAAAGATGTTTTGAGGGATTCAAAAGTTTCCTGGCAAGCAGAGGTCCAGTCAAATTCAATTTCTTTAGATAAAAGAACAAACAAGGGGCTGCTATTTTATTGAAATATTTAATAAATATCTTGTAATATCCTACATGGTCAAGGAAACTCCAACATATTTTTACTTTTGGAGAATAGGCAGAGTGGAAATTACCTTTATTTTGTTAAGATCCACCTATATCCCCCTATTGGACACAAAGTGTCCCAAGACCACTCCTTCAATCATCATTATGAAGCATTTTCATGACTTAAAGAGAGGTTGTGATCTTGACACCTTTCAAGGACTTTCTCTAAAAATTTTAATGCTTCTTCATAAAAGTTCCCATAAGTGGTGAAGTCATCCATATAAATCTCCATGGAGTTGTACAAAATATGAAAATATTCTCAATACTACCTCTAGAATGTTATAGGGGCATCACACAATCCAAATGGTAAGACTAAATTAGCATATGTACCATATGGATAGGTAAAGGTATCTTTGTCTCAAGGTCTTCTCAAGATATCTTTATCTAGTTGTACCCACTAAACCCATCTAGTAAGGACAAGTATTTCTTCTTGTCTAGTGAATCCAACACTTGATAACTAAAAGGAAGAGGAAAGTGATCCTTCCTTGTGGTTGCATTTAGCTCCCTATAATCTATACATACTCTTCGTTTACCTCCTTTTTTGGTACAATCACTAATGGAGAAACCCATTGACTATCTAAATGGGATAAATGAAACTTGCATCTAGTAATTTGAGCAATTCTTTTTTCACTATATCTCACATAGTTGGGTTCATCTTTCTTTGTGTTGTTTGACTAGCTTGTATCCTTCATTAATGTAAATTATATGCATACATAGAATAGGATCTATGCCCTTCGTGTCATGATATTCCTAGTCAATTTTTTTTGTGTGAAGTTGCAGCATTTTAATTAATGTTGATTTCTATGAAGTTGTCAACTGGTTATTGACATTAAGTGTTTTTCCTAGTGTGATTTTCATGGTTAAGCAAAATTCATGATAGAAGAAATGTCTAGCCCTGAAAGATTGAGATTGCAACTATAGGGAAGTAGTGTATGGAAAAGCTAGGAAGTGGACTTAGAGGCATTTGTAGGTATGATATTATGTAAGGGGTGGTCTAAGAATGCTAGATAGTAGTGTTGCTACGGGTCCCTACGATAAGATTTTTGCATAATTTAGGCAAGGAATTCATCTTCATCTTGAATTTCAATCATTAGTCTATGCTCTATAGTCACGAGTCTTTGTAGAGAGTATTGGTCATCTTCTGCCAAGGTTGGCCATATATTTTGTTTCAAGTTTACATGTGGTTGTGTAGGTAAGTAGAGGACCAATTTTTGAGTCACTTTCCCATTGGAAATTATCATGTTACTAGACCTACATCCATTAAATGCATCTATAGTAGCTAGCCATGGTCTTCCTAAGATTAAGGGATATCCTACAAGGTCTTCTTTGGGTTGAAAAACTATAAAGTCTACTGACTATTCCCATGAATCCATTGTGATAACCAAATCCTCAATAATACCCTCTGGCTTGACAATAGACCTATCTATTAATTGTAGAATAGTAGGTGTAGGTCAGAGATCCATCAGTTGAAGTTGTTGCATTGTTTCTATTGTAATTACATTGATGGATGTTCCTAATTCAATCAAAGTGTTCTTGATAAGTGTTCCATCAATCTGTACATCTACAACAAGACTCCCAAGATCTGCATATTTGGGACAACTATGCTATCTAACATGTTGTCTGCCAGTTATCCTAAAACATGGATAGGCTAGGGGTCTTTCCTTTTCCTGCTTGGATTTTTTAGGTACAATTCTCTTATAGATTTTGTGTATATTTGTACTTCTTTAATGACTTGTATAAAGGGTTTCTTTACACAAACATTCTTGAGTTGGCTCAAGAAATCAAATTTGGGCTCAAAATGAATTTTTGTGTTGTTAGTCTCTATGGAAATAGTGGTTCCTTATTTGTGATGTCTTGATGTGTCTTACATTGTTTAAGTTGTATTAAATTTTCAGTGGTTTCTATTGTTGGTTCCTCATTTGTAAGTTATTTGATATGAGGATTTGATGGTCCAACAAGTACCCTTCCTGAACGAAGGTGGACATCACTTACCTCAACCCCATAGGCTGGGTACCGAATGGATTCATTAGTGTAGGCTTGTTGAAAATATTATTGTTAGGATTTGGTGCAGGTTGAGCTAGCAACTGAGGTGCTCTTGGTTGTATTGGGGCTGCTATGGTTGGGTTTGGCATTATGACAAATTTTTGTTGCTGCAAAGATTGTTGTGGTTGTGAGTAGCTAACATTTTGGTTTTGTCATTGTTGGTTCCCACACCATTGTGGTGGCCATTGGTTTTATAGGGGATGCCACTAGGAATTGTAGTCTGAGGCTTGGTATGGTTGTGTTGGCCACATCCCCTATTATGGAGCCCAATTAGATTATTGGGACACTAGCCATGATTGATTTTGCATGCTATTACAGGTTTGATTATTCCAATTAGAGAAGTGTGTCTTACCACCAGGAAAGGACATATTATAAGACAAGGGATCTTGAGGAATACCTTATCTTAGACCACCCTACCAGAGACATCAATCCCCAATTGAACTTGTAGGCACCAACCTACTAGAGACACCAATCCCCAATACAATAAACTGAGCACCATCTCTACAAGTAAAACACTAGTCCTACAAATATACAATGATAAAGTTTGTGGACCTTCAATGCAACCTACACATCTCATACATGTTTTGAAATAGCTTCAGAATCTCTTCCACACTCCTTATGATCTTCTGATAATGGTGCACACTGATTGAGATGCTTTACACAAGCTCGCACACTTGTCTCCTTGTATATTCACTCACAACCTTCTCTTCAATTATACTTCATATTATGCACTTGTACTAATGTATGGTTATGTATGAGACATTACATAAAATATTGCTCCATGTTGGATAGGGGTCCGCAAATAACCAGGACAACAAAAGGTGGACCTAAATTCAAATTTCATGAAATGTGTAACAAATTGATCCAAAAAAAAATTTGTTATTGTCAAAAGAACATGATACTGTGTGCTACCACACAAACCTTTACCAAGTACCATCTTGACTCCTCATGCTAACTTTGAATGCCACATGCTACTAGTTGTTATTGTGCAATTCTCAAACACAAACTGGTTTTGACAGAAAAGCACACAGAGCCTTCTACCACTTCAATCTTTTTGTATGCTAAACATATCTTCCAAAAATACTAGAATATGATAGAACATGTGTAGACATACTCTCCTCTCAAACCATAGAGCCAACAAAACCTTCAAAAAGAAATATTGACATAATTGTATTGCCAGAGAAATCTCTCTACCCTGGGAAACTGAACTAAAACATTTTGATATAGAATTGAAAATTACTTCTATCATAGTGAATAAATGCATGCATGATATTGCAAGCATAGATCAGTCACACATATCTCTTGATACATACCTCTAGAAAAAACACTCCTCAACTTCTTTTATCAATATAGCTAGCAATGCATATTTCTTGAACTCAAAATGATATAATAGTATAATTACCAACATATATAGGTATGATAGTACAACCCTTGAAAAGGTAGTGCCACCTCTAATCATATCACCTTTCACAACCTCACACACCTTTAACATCAATGAAAACCTTGGTTCAACAATCTCCCCCTTTGTCATTGATGGCAAACAACAAAATACTGGCCACACACACACACAAAGACAATGACAAATCTGATATTGAGTTCCATTTCTTCCCCTTAGAAAATATAGTATTTTGAGTTCCACTTCTCCCCATTTGACATCAATGGCAAAGGTCAACAATCTCCCCCTGTGTATTTTTTGGTACTCTACATAATCTGGAAAGCTATTTCCTAGATAGACTCCCCTTGAGTCCATATCACTAGTTGCTTCTAAACATAATCCACAAGACTACCAAGCCTTCTTGTGGGAGGAAGACCATACTCCCCCTAAACTTGTACATCCTTTTGATTCAAAATGAGGGAGCAACAACTCCCATCTTTCGAAGAAACTCAAAAGTCTCCTTAGGAAGTGGTTTTGTGAAAATATTTTCCACTTGCTCCTTAGTTTCAACATACTCAAACTTCACCTCCTTTTTTGCAACCTTCTCCCTTATAAAGTGGTTCTTGATTACAATACACTTTTTCCTTGAATGCATTACCAGATTCTTTGAGATGTTTATGACACTAGTGTTATCACACAAAATATAAATAGGTTCATCAAATTCAATCTTCATCTCCTTCAAGTTTTGTTTCATTCATAGTACCTATGTGCAAGATGAAGCTGTCATAATGTATTCTTCTTTTGTTGTGGACAAGGAAACCAAGTCTTGTTTCTTGCTCAACCATACCCAATATGCATCTGTGTATGTAGTTAGAGTAAAATTTTCACTCTTAGGATACCATAAATCGAAATTAATTGTAGCCTTCATAAATTTGAGTATTATCTTTACTACTTTGACATGAGTTTTTTTTGGTGTTGCTTGAAATCTTGCTACCATTCCAACTACCTACATTATGTCTGATCTAGATGTAGTCACATATAATAAACTACCAATCATGGACCTATACAAGGTCTTGTGTACTGAAGTAAATTCATCATCCTTACTCAACTTACATCTGGTAACATATTTGTTTTGAGAGATAAATATGCCTTTATCCAACTGAGCAATTTGTAGACCAAGAAAGATAGATAACTCACCAAGCATTGACATTTCAAACCCACCTTGCATTGCATTCATAAATTTCTTACACATGTCCTCACTACTTCCTCCAAAGATAATGCCATCAACATAGACAACAATAATCAACAACTTGTCACCTTCTATTTTTATATATGGGTTGCTATCCACAATGCCTCTTTGGAACCCTTGCTACTACAAATACTTTTTCAGCTTGGAATACCAAGCTCCAAGAGCTTGCTTAAGTCCATACAAAGCCTTTTTAAATTTGCATATAAAATCTAGATTATCTGAGAATTGAAATCCTTCTATTTTCTGAAAGTGAGCTTCCTTTTCTAACTAGCTATTTAGGAACATAGACTTCACATCCATCTAATACACCTTGAAGTTCTTGAATGCTAAAAGAGCCAAAAACATATGATTTCCTTTAGTCTTGCTATAGGAGAAAATGTCTCTTCAAATTCAATTCCTTCAACCTTAGCATATCCCTTACACACAAGTTTGGCCTTGTTCCAGATCACTTCTCCATCTTCATTCAGTTTGCTTCTGCATAGGATTTTGGTTCAATTTTTTATAATAATGAAAAATGTACCTATTCATTTGTTCTTCCAATTTTTCTTTGAGTCTAAACCCCACTATTTTTATCTCCTATAATATGATCTTCACAATGTTTCTTCTATACATACCTTGTCGGAGTCTTTGTAGCAGTGTTCTCAAAATTAGTTGATTGGATCTTCATCATCTTCCACTTCTGGAGCATTGGTAGATTGAATTGTCTCATCAATCCTCACATTTTTACTTTCCACAACCCTCTTCAACCTTTTATTATAACATCTATATGCTTTGATTGTCATAGAGTATGCAAGGAAAATACCTTCATCAAATTTGGAGCCAAACTTACCCAAATTCATATCTCTTTTGGTGTATCATTTACTTCCAAAAATCCAGAGATGTTTGATTGAAGCCACCGTCCTTCCTCTCCATAGCTCATAAGGTGTTTTGTTAGACTTGGGTCTGATCTGAGCTATGTTTAGAATATACATTGCAGTTAGAACTGCTTCTCTCTAATACATATTTGGTTAGTTTTTTTGACTCAACATTGTTATTTCCATCTCATGTACTGTCTGATTCTTCCTTTCTACAACTCCATTTATTGCGGAGTCCTAGGGGCAAACAATTACCTTTAGATCCCATATTCTTCACAAAATACATCATACTAGTTAGAAGTGAATTCTCCACCTCTATCAGACCTCAAAATCTTGATTGTTCTTTTGGTTTCATTTTCAACTAATGCCTTGAATGCTTTGAACTTCTCAAATAATTCTAATTTTTATATTAAAAAGGTAATCCAAGTCATCCTAGTGTACACCAATTAACATCATAAAGTATTGTCACCTTGTAGACTCTTTGTCCTCATTAGTCCACACAAATCTATATGGATCAAATCTAATGGCTTTATTGTGGAATATTTCTTAGTGGGAAATTTGGACTTTATCTTTTTTCCCTCATGGCATGGGTTTCAACTTGTAGAATGAGGTTTCTTGACCTTTGGAATATCTCAGACCATTCCCTTTGAGATAATCTTCACAATGTCATCAAAATTGATGTGTCTCAATCTTCTATGCAAGAGACAACTTTCTTCTTTTTTTATTGTAAGGTAGATTTTTCCATTTAGCTTATCGAGATGATATATATCACTATCTATCCTGCTTCCTTTTGCAATCAGTTCTTCGGTACCGAATTTATGGATCTCACAACCTTTAACACTAAATGAAAGTTGGTAACCCTTGTCACACATTTTACTGACACTAAAAAGATTATTCTTTATTCCTTCAACATACAAAACATCATGAGCTTTTGTCCTACCATCAAGACTCAAAGTACCCTTATCGGTAATCTTGGCAACAAAGTTGCTTCCAAGAGTAACAAAATCTCCATCAAATTTTTTGAAATTCATGAACTTACTTTTCTCTCTAGTCATGTGGCTTGAACATCTATTATCAATTATCTGCACATTTTTTTCTCCTTTTGAGCATGTAGAGCAGTTTGAGCAATCATGAAATTTTCTGACTTCTTCTCTTCTGATAACTTCTTCTAGACTTTATCTGACTCAGAACTTTGGTGTTTTGACTTAATTCTTCTTGTTTCTAGTACAGGTGGACTCACAAAATTGTTTTTTGCAATTTCTAGCAACATGTCCAAAATTGTTGCATTTGTAGCACACAATAGTAAAATTATATAGATGTATAAATGCATTATTGTTGACAAATTTATTTATTTTTACATGAGCCTTTTTACAATCCATAGCCTTATGACCAAAATTATTGCAATTAAACAATAACCAAAAAATTAATAATTGAATTGGGTATTGTATCCCTCCCGATCTTCTATTCTTCTTCTGTACTTGAATGAAACTATCATTCTATGCTTTTCTTTTATTACTTGCAATAACCATTTTAGTTTTTGAACTTTCAGACCTGTTATTCCTTGCATAAGCACCCCATTTTATTCTAGAACAAAATGGGCCCCCCTTCTCTTTTTGGTTTTGTTGCCTCTGTTATTTGCTTTGACCTTTGGAATTATTTTGTTTTCCTCCCAATTTTTCCTTTTGTTCTATTTGATTTTGGTTCTATCTTGACTTAAGTTGGTTCTCTTCTTGTTGAAAATTGAATGAAATAATCATAAGCAACAATGTATTTTATTATAATATATTTTGTTTGCTTCTGAGGACTAATGGAGACCTTGTTTCACAGGATTAGATCGTGCACATGATGATATTTCTCAGGGAGCTCAGTTGGAAAGCATTCCTCAATCCAGTTGGTCATAAATTTCCTCTAAGAAGAAAGTCGGCAAGAATCTGCAATTGTCTTGCCGACTGGCATTGCGTTCTATTCATTTGAGGCTCACAGATCGCCCAAACATCCCGGTCGCCGTGATTCTTTATGTGTCTCGCCGACCAAAGGAGTCCTCGCTAAAAGATTTAGCCTTCGACATAATGTATGGCCGAATGGAGGAAGTCCCCCTGAAGAAGGATGCCATCGGGGAAACAAGGTCCCGCTCGCTATGATCTCCTACCGAACAAGAAAGGTCTTGCCGAAATGAAAGGGGCTTAGGCCTAGCTCAGGTTGACTAAGGTGAACTCGATGTGATGTCTCACCGACCCAACGATGTCTCACCGAAGTGGTTCCAGATCGCCCAAGGATTTTTCCTTCGATGTGAGGTCTTGTCGATCCATCAGAGTCTCAGTGAAACAGAATGTCATCGGAGGGATCTCGCCGAGAGAGAGATGGGTTCAGAAAGATGTCTCACTGACAAGGTGAACTCTTGCCGAAATGGAACGGCATCGGGAGAGTGGTTGGCATTCACTATGAGGTCTCGGCGACTAAGAAATGTCTCGTCGAAGGTTCTCCCTTCGGTGTGATGTCTGGGCGACTACGAGATGTCTCGGCGAAACGGAGTGAATTCGGCGAAAGGACTCCCCGACCACGGAGAGTCTTGCTGACAGAATGAGCTCACTGAGAGATTTAGGGCTCGACAAAATGTCTCCCCGACTTGCATTGTTTCACCGAAAGAGTTGTGGTTTTGGCGAAAGGTCCTGCTGACCCGATAGGGTCTTGTTGATACAAAATGAGTTCGGGGAGAATGGAAGGGTTTGACATAAGGTCATGCCGACTAGCAATGGTCTCACCGATGTATTTTCTCTCTTCGGTGTAGTGGAATGCGCTCGATGAAAGGTCTCGCCGACCCAGAGATGTCTCAGCGATAGGGCGTGAGTTCGGGGTGAGGTCTTCCCGACATGGGTGTGCTCGCCAAAGAAAGAAAGGTTCGCTGAGAGGTCTTGCCGAGGGACTGTTGTCTCGCCGATAGGTTTTGTGGTATCGATATGACTTGTGCAGCTCGATGGGAGGTCTTGCCGACCATCTTATGCTACGCTGATGGCTGTTGTGAGGCATAATCGCATTGGGGAGACATGATTAGTGTCTCACCGACATGCGATTCTATTCGAATGACCTTTGACCGCCCAAGAATCTTGCGTGGCCTATGTTTCACCAATCAAAAGAAGCTAAAGGAGTGGCCCATTGGTCCTTTGACTGACTGACTACCCCTATGAAGGAAATCAACAGAATGTGAACGACACGAACTTACTCTGTGAATGAGCTGATGGATCAGCCTGGGAACGATGGTGTTCGAATCTGAATAGAGAGTCGGATGTTGCCTTCCAAGGGAGGTCAACTTGCAGAAGAATCTAGAGTGGGGAGAAAGGCAGGAAGAAGGAGGAAGCCGCGAGTCTTAGGGACAGTTGTGGTGTCTGCTAGCAGCGATGGATCCGCATTAATGACAATGCTTTAGAGCATTCAAGGCAGCTATTCAAGGAAGTTCCAGGATGGACACAGAGGCATGGAGTAAATGCTGTAGTTACAAAAGATCTACAGATCATCCCCAGAACAATCTTTCACCAACATGGACAACGGGGATGCCATTCAACGTAGCATTAACTCTATTCAAAAGATCTGAGGGCCGACCTTTCTGGAGTAGGATATTTTGTAAACCCTAAAACAAGGGCCAACACATTCTTTTTGGGTACACTCTATATATATGGCATTCTTGTCTCTTTGTGAAAAAAAAGTGAGTAGAAGAGTTAGTTAGAAGAATAGAGACAGTTAGAAGAAATAGAGTAAACAGGTCTAGATATAGATTTTCAAGAGTAGGAATTTTCTGAAGGATAGACGAGACAGAGCTGCATCTTGATTCTTTGTAATGGGAGCTTCTTTTGTCTTCTTAGTCAGGAGTTAGAATCAACAGAAGCTAGTAATGTATCCTTCTAGTTTTCTTAGTATAGATGGAAATAATTTGAAACCATAGGTTTTCTGTACACTGGTGATTGTGCTAGATTTGTAAATGTTGCTTATCTATTTCACTAACAGTAGAAGCAACCAGATTTAATCTATTTCATATTGTGCTCCAGAATGGTGTTCATCTTGGGTTAATCATTCAATTTGAAAAGCTTTCAAGGAAAGAAGTTTTCTTTTATGTTTTGTTTAAATAGTGATTTACAATTTGTTGTTAAAATCAACACTATGAATGGATGCGACTGTGTGTTAATCATGAGTTAATTTTGTTCTGCAGTTTTAGTTAAGAATTCCTTGAAAGGTAACGAGTCTAGTTAAATTGGATGAATTATTATTCTTTTTTTGTTCCAAAGCTCTGATCTATCTTTTTCATTTCTTTAAAAACCCCAATTAAAGTAGATTTAAATTCATGCTTGATCTTAGAACAATCCAGAAGCTCAACACTAGCAGGCCCCTTGAACATTACTATTACATTGACCATTGAGCAACATCAGCACAGTTGAGAACCAACTATAAAGACCTTGGGAGCTAAGATATCCATGTGTTTTCTTTCTCTTTCAGGAGAAACAAAATAGCAATATTTTGTTTGCACGTTGTTGTGTCATTGAGACCCGTCAACAAGACCTAGTCTCTTTCACACTTCCTTTAGCAGGCCTTACTGGTTGTTTTGTCACTTTATCCTTTTGATCATCAAATCCAATACTAGTTTTCATATGCAGAGATCTTTGACATCCCAAAATCTGATCCAAAGTCCTAGTACTCTTCCCAAACTTCAATTGCAATTGATGATTTACTTTGTCAAGATCTTTTCTTAGCAAAAAAATTTCTACTTCAAGTTTCTCACATTCCTTGTATTTTGATAGTATCCTTTCAAATAAAAACTTCTTCAATCTTCTTTGCTTCTTCTATTTGAGTCTTCAGATCAATGACCATCTTTCCTGCACTCTCAAGCTTTTGAGATAAGCTATCTTTAGTCTTCACTTCTTTAGCAATCCTTTTCTTCAGTCTCTTGATTTCCTTTCCGGTACAGAGTAACTCTTCCGCATGATCCACTTCTTCATCATCATTTCCAAAATCCATTTCCATAGGATCTTCAACATTTTCCATGGCCATAAATATAAATTTCTCTTTTTCATCTTCAAAGATGTCCTCATCTTCTTCAAACTCTTTTGTTTCCTCTGACCTTTATTCCCTTTCGAAAGTGATTTCTTTCCATGCTTTTGCTCAATATTGTTAGAATCCTTATACATCTACACTTAGCCATAAAATGTCCTACATCACCTCAACTAAAACATTTGAAAGGTAACTTACCTTTATACTTTCTAGAACCTCTCTGTAACTTTTTGACAAAGTTTGCCTCCATTGGATTTGATACAATGTATCAGAGTCTAAATCGACTTGCTTCTTGGATGCTTTGAATGTAACCTCTTTCCTTATTGATTTTTCACTATTGAACCTCATCTCAAAGGCAATCAAAATTCCATGCAATTCAACCATTTTTAAAGCATTTGAATCTTTTTCTTCTTCAACAGTAGAAACTTTAGAATCAAACCTTCTAGGAAGAGGTCTAAGTACCTTTTTCACAACCATGCTTTCCTTCAATTCCTCACGAAGACTTTGATAGAGTTGACAACTTCATCAACTCGAAGCAAAAATGTCACAATGCTTTCTTTCTCCATTTTTAGACTCTCAAACTAAGCTCTATGAGTTTGGAGCATCGCTTCTTTCACTTTGTCATCACTTTCATAGATGGTGTGCAATTTTTCCCATACTTCCTTTGCAGTCCTGCATTGCATAACTTTCACAAACTTAGAATTAGACAAACCACATAAAATAGCATTCCTAGCCTTGGCATTATTTTCACAAGCCTTCTTTCTGGCATGATCCCTTGGAGGATTTTTAGGAATCTCATATCCCTCTAGAATTGACATCCAAATTTCAAGACCTAGGGCCATCAAGAATGCTTCTATCTGAACTTTCCAAAAAGCATAATTTTACCCATCAAAGAGTGGTGCCTTATTTGTTAACAAACCTTCTCGCACCATAGAGTGTGCCATCTCGAATCCACCTCAAGTTAATTAAACTTCTTCAAAGGAACTTGGATCTAATACCAATTGAAGGCCACAAAATCTAGTAAGAGGTGGGTGAATCAACATATCTAATCAATTTAAAGTCTCTTAACTTCATAAATATTTGAACATGAAACTTGAATCTTCACTACTACTAATCAAGCACTTATAATGAACACAAACATTGACATAGGAGAACACCAGATATACGTTAAAACCCAAGATGGAAAAAACCATGGTGAGAATAGCTACTTGGATCTACTATCCAAATCCAGCCTCATAAAGCAAATGAATCTTACAATATGAAGTAGGCACCAACCTACCAAAGACACCAATCCCCGATTAAACTTGTGGGCACTAACCTACTTGGAGACACCAATCCCCAATACAATAAACTGAGCACCAACGCTACAAAAATACAATGATAAAGCTTGTGTCCCTTCAATACAACCTACACATCTCATACATGTTTTGAACTAGCTTCAAACTCTCTTCCATACTCCTTATGATCTTTTGATAATGGCACACATTGATTGAGATGCTTTACATGAGCTCACACAATTCTCTCCTTATATATTCACTCACAACCTTCTCTTCAATTATACTTCACATTGTGCATATGTACTAATGTATGATTATATACAAGACATTACATAAAATATTGCTCCATGTCAGCCAAGGGTCCGTAAATAACTAGGACAACATAAGGTGGACCTAAATTCAAATTTCATGAAACATGTAACAGGTTCGTCCAACAACAAATTTGTTGCTGCCAAAATAGCATGATGTCATGTTCTACCACATGAACCTTAAACAAGTCCTATCTTGAATTGTCATCCTAATTTTGAATGTTGCACACAACTAGTCGTTACCGCACAGTTCTCGAACACCAACTGGTTGATAGACAAGCACATAGAGCCTTCTACCACTTCAATCTTTTTGCATGTTGAATGTATCTTTCAAAAATACTAGAATATGATAGAACATGTGTAGACATACTCTCCTCTCAATCTGCAAAGCCAACAACACCTTCATAAAGGAATATTAAACATAATTGTATTGCTAGAGAAATCTCTCTATCCTGAGAAATTGAACTAAAACATTTTGGTACAAACTTCCAAATTAATTCTATCATAGTGAATAGATGCATGCATGATATTGCAAGCATACAATAGTCACACATATCTTCTGATACATACTTTTGAAATACAAACACTCCTCAACTTCTTTTATCAATATAGCTAGCAATGTATATTTATTGAACTCAAAATGATATGACAATACAATTACCAACACAGATAGGTATGGTAGTACAAACCTTGAAAAGATAGTGCCACCTTTGATCATATCACCTTTGACATCAATGAAAACCTTTGTTCAACATATTCTTGAGGATAGTCACCCATTCTTGATTTGTGATTGGAAACTCGAATGTAACAGGGTCTACTAGATTATCCACCCCTTCCTCTACCATAATGTCAAGATGCCTAATGAGAGTTATCAATAGGTTTGAATTAGATACTAGTGTGAGGGGTAATTCGGTATCGTTGATTCCCTCTAGTGGTTCTTCGCTTGCAACAATATCTTTAAATTCTTCTTGATTTGAGTGGAGAAATCTTCCCAAAGCATCTCTCTACCTCCTCATACAATAGTAAATATTTGAACTTTAGATAGCTTCTCTTGCACACTATTAGTGAGTAGTTTGGGGTCAATTTTGAAAATGTATACTAACTCTAATTGTTGTAATTGAAAACTTCCTAATTTATGAAAGTAGTGAAAAATGAATTAAAACACAATTAGGAATTTTGAACTTAGCACCATCCTCAGTGATGACGCAAAAAATGTAGAGCTTCCCCTTATGCATCTAATCAACTAATGTAGATAGAATACATATGACTTAACGAACCTACAAATCCCAAATTAAGCAGTTCATTATTCAAAAGGGCGCTTCATTAAATTGTCAATAAGGGAATCATAATCTTGAGATGATGCTACTACTATATATGTAGTTGAGAATCCTAGACATAATTAAACAAGAGTAAATTCATCTAAAAGCTTCTTAACTTGAAATAACTCCTATTTGGAAAACAGGTTAAGCAAATACTAGTTATTGTAAGTGACCTTAGTAACTACTAAGGGTCCTTATCCCTTCATAAACTGTGACTAGTGACTCTCTATGTTGCAACATGACCTATTTCAACTAATCACTTAATAGCATTCAAAATAATGTAAATTGGAAGCTACAATTCAAAAATTATAATATAACATTCAACATAATGTAAATTAGAAACTCCAATTCAAAAATTATAATATAGCATTCAACATAATGTAAATTGGAAACTACAATTCAAAAATTACAATTCACAATCTAACTAATAATCTAAGCTAACATGGATTTTGCAGTACCTCAAGTGGCCCTTGCTTAAGCTATTGCAATCCATAATGTCTCCCTTCAAATAGTAACTCAAAAATTCATGAAACTGAAGGATCATTCTTTATTGCAATTCAAACATATACAAAACTTTAGAACATAGTATAACAAGCCTTATATTCAATCTATTTCATACTAATATCTAGCTAGTCAGTGTCTCACAAGATTATCCATACATATAGGGTCTATGAGAGTCCTCTTATTCCAAAATTATAAACAAACTATGAGGAACTGTCAACTCTTCCAAAAATATGGGAAGAGGACCAAGTCTTAACAAAAAATAACAAGTGGAAGTAAGAGTGTAAGACTCTGATAAGGACTCTACACCAATTAAGAAGACTAAAATAACCAGAAAAATGGCTAACAAGGCAGTCTTTATTATAAATTGTTATCCCCTTTTAGAACATGCCTCTTCTTCCTCACACGATTTATAGAAGGGATAGAATGACACATGAATATTCATGTTCACATCCTCAAACCATCGCTTGCATCATCTCCAGGAAATACACGAGTGTTGTAGTTGGCTACCTCTTCTAGTCGTGTTGAACTGACATCCTTCTGCTATAGGTTAAGAATCCTTTTGTTGTGGGTTGACAAGTTCTTTACTGCAAAGGTTAGTCTTATTTCAAAGGTATTTTTATTATTAAAAATTATAATTAATCATAAAATTCTACCAAATCCCATAGACATTAAAAGATCACACATTCATTTATGAATATTACCAATCATCTTCAATACTTTTTAAATACTTAAAGTATTTATAGAGGTTTAGAAATTTCTTTGAAACTTAGCAAAAATGAGATAAAAAAGCATGAAACTAAAGCAATGAACTAGACATTTTTAGGGCTCATCACCACCCTCAATGTATCAATAAAGAGTCATAATGCCTTCCTCATCCTCCCCTCATCTAGAGTAATTTGACATCCATTTAGGTTGAAGTTGAAATTTCTTGAGGGGTATAAAATATTATACCAATCAATCATTATGGGCATAAATGATCTCAATTCACACCAACTCATTGGTGTTCATTACTTCGATAATCAAGAACTAATTCATTTTTGTAGGAATAGATTAGGTTTCGAGTAAGTATTATGAGAGAGGGAAGCCTTTAGAGTTTCAATTAATAGATTAAGGAAGTCAAGGTTTTATCTCTCCTAAATAATGTTTATTAAGCACTTGATTGATAGGTCAAGCAATGAGTGATACCAAACCACTAGACCTTCATATCAAGGACCTTAGGCACCAAGTTGAAGGAAATCAAGGAAATCCCTTAGTGAAGAATTATTTTGCTCCATAATGAACAAGTGGATTGTGAGCTAGTCTTTCTTCACTCAAGGGTGACTAGAGTGAGCATGAGGAGTGAACATGAGCCTACAAGCCTCTGTCAAATTCCAACAATGTCTTTATTCTATCATAATTAATTATTTAAGGTTGGCTAAACATAATTAGTTTGGTAGGATTTTACTCGTGGTTGTGTGTTAAATCAACAAAGACAATATAATTAATTTTTTAATTTAGAAAATGGTTTTGAGTCTAACCCAACTCAGGAAATTGTATCACAAACATGAAAGGTGTACTTAACCAATTAACATGTGTTTCAAACACATGATACAAACTCACTCAAGCAATAAAATATTTTACACTATTGATCCATAGGTTTAATAGGGTTAAGTAACTATTTGGGTACCTTAATTATCAACCATGCTTCTTTATGTGCTCATCGAGTTGACTGAGGTAGTTTAGGTCAACTATCTTCTAATGAAGGAAAGGACTCAACTAATGAGTGTGAGTTACACTCACTTTCAAGAAAATAATCACTAATAATTCTAAAACCATCATCTAACACCCACAAAATAATTGTCATATTTGTAACTACCCATAACAATAGCACAACTACTACTTGATATATGTAGTAATTTCTTTATTATACTGAAGTCACTAGTTTATGCATAATTTCTTATGACTTCTTAGGTGGGTTGAATAAGTTTTCGTCTTCATCCTTATTAATCGTTACTCCATGGATGGTTAGTACAACTTAAGGCATGCTTTTTTCCATAAAAAGGAACACCTAGTTCAATACTAGGTACAATAACTTGGCATGTCACTTGCCAATATCTAATGAACCTATCTTTGCCCTTATTATGGCTCTAGCACTTGTATCTTTAATCATGCTTGTAAGGAAATTAGTGGGCTGCATAATTTCCTCCCACATAATCAATATGTGAAATAAGGATTTTCCATTGATTGCATGTAAGTAATGTTTGATACATATATTTAGAAAGTGTGTTAATTTTTGTATGTTGAACACCTATTTAAGTGTCACATAGGCTTGTTCATTCATATATATTATAACAATATTACGTAATAATGAATCCTCAAATGTCAAATCAACTACCTAAGATGATATTTTATTTTTTCTTTAAGATGGGTAATATTTATTATTGAGGATTTGGATGATAACTTTAATTTTAGCTCAAACCCAAGAACGATAATTGAGAGCCTATCCCATACAAAGAGATTGCCATTATTGAACATAAATTTATAGTTCACATGTTAAGGTCATTTTGAACATTATTTAATTTTATACTATATCAAGTAAGATAATCATCTATATAGCAAGTGGAATCACAATATTTAGATTTTTAATGTTTAATTTGCAAAGACATTAAATAAATCTCTTAAGAAAGATTACCACTTATTACAAACCTTAATTGATCCCATTACCATCTTATTACAAGCAATGATTGAAGAATATATTTAACTTGAAAACTATCTTTCACAAAGATATTCATTGCTAAACATAATTTTGGAATTTACATTTTTAAGATTATACTAGATATTCAATAATATATCTAATAAGATAAACACCCATATAAATATTTAGATTTTTAATATTCAATAATATATCTTTTTAAAAGTGATTACCACTTATAAAGGGCAATGATTCATACCACTACCAACTCATTACTTGTTACAAGCAACTTGGAATCTACTTTGGTTATGCCTTTCCATTCCTACTTTGTTGATGCCGGCATATACGTATCCCGTTGAGGAATACGAGACAAGGCTCAATTTAGTCTTAGCCAAATTTTGGTCGAAGACATACCGTCAAATTTCGCCACATTTATGTGACTGGAGATAACCATGGTGACACCAACATGTTGCATCGATAGATAATTTGGGGTCCTCTGGAAAAATTTAAGGCAGTTAGTCGTGTTGGCCCAAAGAGTAGTTTGGCCGGTTATTAAATTGAGTAATCACGGATTTCCCTACCAAATTTGCGAGGTTATCATAAATTAAGATTGACATCACTGGTCTAAGCAAGGAAGAATAGTATCTTCAATTGGAAACAACCTCATATGATGGCTATTATAGACAAATAGTGAGAGGTCCAATTATTCACAGGACAAGGAGCATGAAGGACGTTTCCGGAATCCTAGTTAGGGAGCAATAACATAAGGTCCAAGCCGTCAACAAAGATGGGGAATGCTACAACAGATTCAAGCAACAAAATGCCGTCTTTATATATTCCAAGTCCTTTATTTACAATAAGATTAAATCTTTCATTAATACTACTGAATATTACAGAATAAACATACAAAATCTGGTAAAATGATCGAGAAATGGCTAAGATATATCTAACCAGTCCAAGAAGTCAATATATGAACCCTGCCTAAATAAGCAATGCCATGAATAAAAAGACATGGCAGAGGAATTTTGCAATAAGCTTCAATCCTATCTCAAAGGACCCACATAACATTTATTGAGAAAAGCATCTTATATACCTCAGTTTTTTTTTTAATTAGTACACAAGCCTCTCCTTATTGGCTGAGAATCCCCAATATAAACTCTTAAATATCACAAGAAGAGGGTGCTATGATCTAAACTTAAAATTCTTTCAGAACTACATGATTCCGAACAATTATTTAAAAGTAAACGGGCCAAAAGACTTCAATATGAAATGAAGCACCCAAAGGCCCTCGTAAGCCTCTAAACATATAGATAAAAACTCTGAACAAACAGTTTGTATGGTGGAGTTGTGGATACCTTAATGCACGTCTGGATCTGTAGCTTCTTATTGATAAAGAACAAGGCTGAAATTGATGTAGTGGTTACATGTCCATTCCACCAATGCATGAAAAAAAAATTTGCTATGTTGAGCTTCTTAATTCTCTATGATGCTTCTTGTACATTTATAAGCGCAGGTTTTTTTGGATTCTTTCTTCGTAGAACTAGATGCTAACGTATTCTATCTAACAAGAGAATGTAAATTATGTTGTGGGCAGCAAATTTTGTGGTATACCTTACACACTCATTCCCTCTTCCCTGTGATCTCACCTTTTCTCTAGAAACTCAATGGAACTTTAGCTCTGTTGAAATCAATATGATTTCCCCTGCAATCACTTCAGGCACTGCAAATTTGATACACCTCTCTTCTAATATATATAGGATACAATCTCAGATACATGTTTGGATGGTAATGTATAGTGCAAGCAGGAGTCAGTATACTGTTTGTACAGTGAGATATACTTAAGTACCAAGCAGGTAAAGTACAAGGCTGATCTGCTATAGCATACTACTGAAAGCTCATCACCTGCAGCGCAAAAATCTCTCTTAGCTTTTTGTATTTTCATTTTAAATCTTTTAATCAGGGACTGTCAAGACCTTTAGGATTTAGGGCCCAACATACCTCTTACGTTTGGATTTTAAAACGTTAGATGAGGAAGGATTGCTGTGCCAGTTGCGTTTGCGCTGGTTGATGAACCAGTTATTGATCTGCTTAAGTTGCAGGCCCGTTTCTTGTACAAGTCTTGCCTTTTCGTCTTCCTGTGAACAACAGAAATGGAAAAACAATAAGCACAACTCTACAATGTTTTGTAGTATTGAAGATAGCACATTACAAAACTATGTCTGGTTCATAAGAGTACTGTTACTACTGTAAACAAAACACAATATTCAGATATCTGGAAACCTCTGTCTCATCCACTCTTTTTAGTAATTTTCTAACATTGCGGGTCTAACTTTTATACTTCTCTTCAGGGCAAACTGGATTCCTACCATAACCACCACAAATGTAGCCTAAATAAAATTAGGCTCGAATAAAGTCATCTCTAATTTCTTAACCTGTAGTTGCCTTTTTATTAGAAAAAAACATCTTCCCATGTTATTAAATATTAACATTGTTCAATTTGGGTATTGAACTCTGCTGAATGTTCTAGAAATTTCTTACGAGTGCAGTACACCCAGACCATGGATAGCATTAAATAATTTCTATACGATGACATTCTTTTCTGCAAGTCGTCCATATGATATAACTTATCTACAAAGAACTAAGCAAAGTTTAGATGATTACAGTTGGGTAAGGCCATTTTGAATGTGATTGCCACCAAGCCTTCAGCAGAGACGTGGTATCCCCGGGAAGTTTTCCTGCTCTCCGCTTACGTAAGATCTCCTCTCTTACATCAACAATTCGTGCTTTGTATCCCTGTATGAAATTTACAAGCAATGGAAACAAGGTCTTAGGATTCACTGTATTTTTGAAGCTGTTATTAAACATCATGTTTAATCCGCAAAACATAGCCATATCCAATGGTCTGCACAATGGATCTCTCTATCACGCAAAACCCATGTGCTTTTCATCCTCTTGTTTTAATAATTCGGCCATTAATAGAAACTGCATTAGAGTATAAATACGTCAACTCACCTGTTTGAGATCATGCTTGAGCTCCTGTCTTACACGTTCCATAAGAGAACGTTCAGTCTCTGTTGGTATAAGGGGTCCAAATCCTCCTGTGTCATGTCCATCCAAACCTCCATCATAAAGATTGGTGTCACTATCACCCTGATCATCATCATCATCAGACATGGTTGCACCTGTACCTTCCCCAGGTGACACCCCTGTTACAAAACAAATTAACAATCAATATTTTAGTCATTTATAATGTATACTACTTATATTCGGATTGTTCAACTCAAGTAAACCCTCTAAAACCTTAGTAACACACTACATTTCCTTTCTTTAACAGTCCTGCAGTGATGATAACGATCTATGATATATTTGCTAAGGGTGGAGGATCAAAGGAGAAATCTAAGGCAGTGATATCTACCAAGCAGAAGAATTTGCCATTTTAAATGGTTCTAACAAAAACCCCGAAGGATGAAAGACCGGTTAACATATTATTAAATTAAAAGATATTGCATGGACACATGATAATAAAGTGTAGGAGAATAGTTAGGCTGATACTGAGCTCTTTGTGGGGTTTTACAATTAAGAGAATCATTGTACAATATGTAAAGTTAAACTGATATATAATATTTTTATTTGGGAAATTTTTTGGGGATTAAAATTTGGTGTAGTAAAATTTTTCTTATTACATACAATTGAATCATTCTTTAATACAATAATGAAACTCTTACTTCATCTTTAATACAATAATGAAACTCTTACTTCATCTTTAATCATATGCAGATATGAATAGACACATCAAAAACAGTTTCACATTGTGTGAAGCATGCAAGAGATAAAATATGAATACTTTACAATATAGGTGAAAATAGAAAAAACCCAAATTAATTTCTAAAAATTATTTTACAATATTTCAATCACTAATAATTAGCTTCATTTCAACTATTAAACACAAAAAATATACAACACTTACCCAACACAACTTTAATAATATTATTTTATTAAACTACCTGATCATGTCAGTGGCATTCCTCTAGACTTTATGTTCTCAAAGCCAATAAGCATGATCACATAAATTTCTTCGCAAAAAAAATTGTGTTATGGTGCTGACCGTGGGCAGGCTGCTAGCTATTCTACACAACATCTCGCAACCCCCTCAACGATTTTTGAACCATCTGGCTGACCCATAATAGGCTATTTGTCAAATTTTAGTGAACAGTTTTTCACTCCAATTTTACTGGGAGAAACAAACATTGCAGTACAATTTTATTGGCGTTTGGCAGTTCAGCTCATAACCAAGATTTGTGTGTTCCTATTTGTGTTGTAAGTTGTAACTAGGTGGTGTGCTGATGAAATAATCTCATGTTTTGTGCAACATAATTCCTTTCTGAAACATTTACTGATATATCTTCTATTTAACGTTTCGTTGCAGATCTATTTGCTCGAATTCTTTCTATGTTGCACAAAAAGAGACAATAAAAAATTTAAAACAGGAGCCATGAGCACAGTTGTTTCATTTTTATTAAGAAACCTAAATTCAAAATTTCCTTTATAATTTAAAGTTTAAAAGTAAACTTGAGCAGGAAATAATTAAATATGCTCTGCGTTACCTCAGTATTACATCATATTTTTTTGGTTAAAATGGAAGAATTTAGAAGAGATGGAGCAAAACAGGGCAAAGGCAGAGGTCCTCTGTATCAGTTTCGTATCAGAGAAACCAGAGCTGATGTAAAGAAGCTCTGCTTCTCACAATATTATGTTTTCCATCCAAGAATTGGACATGTATAGGTGTACATGGATTTCTTGACCTTAGCTGATTTAATGAAGTGTAAATAAAAGGATGATGAAAAGATCACTGATTTTATAGCACGATACCAATTACTTTACTCACAAATCGACATTAAGATTTCCGATGCTGATCTTCAAAGAATGTTCATTGAAAATTTGCAGAACAAAATCCAGGACAAGCTTGGGATGATGCAATTTCCCTCCTTTACACGTTTGTGCATGGCTCTTTGTGACTATCAGAATTCGGTTAGTCATTGTGAAACAAAAACTCCTAATCGCCCTGAAAAAATCTGAATCTGTGCCCCATAACAATTTCCAATCATTCAAGAAACAAAATAAGAGCTTTTTATAGATAAATCCACCCAAAACAAGTCAACACGTTGACTCTCAAGTAGCTGAAATAAAAACAATAAATCCATATCAATTCAGGGAAAGGAGTAGACAATTTACCCCGTTAGCTGACACCCTCCATTCCATAATGTTGCAACTTTTGAGTAGGAGCCTAATTACCTTACCTCCCATTAGAGCCCTTGATACCACTAAGCCTTTACCTCCAAACTATAATGCCAATGCATGTTGTCATTATCACCGACAAAATGGACACGATACAGAGCAATGTAAGCGTCTTAAACATATTGTGCAAAACCTCATTGATTCTAATCACATCCAGATTGGTGGTGTTAATGATCAAGGAAATAAGTTTGTTGCATCACCCAACTAAAATTTGCAAATCTTTACCAACCCCATGCCAAATTATAATATCTCTTTTGTGAAAGCTAGTGATACCAAGAATGATGTAATGAATGTTGACAAACTTCAAGATATAAATAATGACATTATAAGTGATAATGAAGAAGACTTACAAGATATGGTTGGCTTCATTGATGTTCAACCTCGAAAAGGCCAAACCAAAATGTCTCTTGACATTGCTTTCTCACAAAATGACATAATCAAAATATGCACCTGATGATCCTCTTCACATTGCCGAAAGAATCAATAACAAGCCTACTAATGGGATATTAATTGATCCCGTGTGTGTAGAGAATGTGATCACCAAGGAATTCTTATTTGTGCATGACCTTTATCAAGATTCTTATGAACAACTGAAAGCATGGATCAAAACACACAATAGTTTTGTTTGCCCTATGATAGGTTCGATCACTCTTCCTTTAAAAGTTGGACCAAAACAGTTGAATGTCTCATTCTCCATTATCCCATCGTCGGACCAATTCCGTGTGAAGCTTGGTTACCATGGTACACTCCATGGATGTCGTCCTATCGGTAGTGCATAAATGCTTAAAGTTACCATTTGGCAATGACATTTTTATTGTGCATCATAGTGGTTTTAATCCTGTGTCTTCCTGTGGGAATTTCTCATTGGATTCCTTTTGGCCCGAACCTATTAAGCCTCATGAGGACTTCTTTTTCAAATCTTACCAAAAGTTCAAGGCAAAGCACATAGCAGAATTATCCTTTAGCTACATACCTCAACCCATGATTGAGCCCCCTATCATTGATGAAACCATGATTGAACCAAAAGCCCTTCCAAGTAACCAAGACCAACCAATGACAAATCCTCTGCCTATTTCCTATAAAAGACCAAGAGATAACCATATACTTGTCTCGTTGTGCCTCCTTAGATTAAACAAGTTTATAAAGCTAAAGAGAAAATGGTTGAACAACCTTCCATGGTTCCTTCCGTTCCTCCCTTGTGGGAAGAAAATAATCCTATGGTTGATAAACCCGCTCCTACACAATCACAACTTGAAAATCGTACAAGAAAAAACAAAAATGCTAAAGAGCATAGGTGTAGACGTCGTGCTATTGCTCGTAAGTTAAAAGAAGAGAATAAAACAAAAAATCAAGATCAAAATTTAACTCAAACAAAGCATGATGATTCTCCACCTTAGCACGACAACATGAAACCTCTATGGACATTGTCATTAGGCCTCTTGTTGTGATTAACTTGGATGATGATGATGAGATTGCTAAGATTGATGAGGAAGTACATAATGAGTTAAATTTATTGTTTTCCTCTTCCATGAGCTTAGATGATAACAACCATGATGATCCTCCTATAAGAGTGACTCACCCTGCTTTGAATCTGGTGATGTTCTTGGTACAACACTTGTTGTTGTCCCTTTGGCTAGTTGTCCACCTTTTGCATATGATGAACAAGATTGGGATGTGGATGACCTGCTAATGACTTGCATGTGCCATACTAGTCTTTTCTTTGTTTTCTTTTCATGTTCTTTGTGATTGCATGTGCGTAATGTGATCCCCCGTACAATGTTGCTTGGTGTGTCTTTATATGTTTGTGAGCCTACTTTGGATGACCCTTGTCACTCCATTGATGCAAGGATACAAAGGGAGCAAACCTATCGTGACATTCTTCTATTTGTATCTTCATTCTTCTATATGTCATGAACCATTTATCTTTTCTTTTGTCTTGTGTTTTCCTTTGGGGGATGACACAAGGCGTTGAGACATTTAGGTCTCTTCTATGTTGACCCAAAAGATTTTCTTTGTTTTCATTCTCTATGTGTCATTCTTCCTTTATGCTCGTTGTTCCATGAGTCATTTGGGGAATGATGATGATTCTGAGCTCTACTATATCATTGTAGCAAAGGCATAACACTGACCCCAAATCCATGGATCCCTTATGTGTTTAGATTGCATATCGAGGGCAACCTCCTTTCCATGGCATAGCTCTATTTTGGAAACATATGTATTCGCATTTATTGTGTTTTACTTTGAAGTAATTACTCACAACATGGTGTTTAGCAATTTCTTTAAAGTGGGGGCATGCGTGTCCCCGCTAATTGTTTGCATATTCCCTTCAAAGTGTGGTCTTCTTATTTCACGTGATGTGTCTTCTTGGTGGTGACATTGGGTTTGATGTCCTTCAAGAGCATGACCTTTCTTGGCATATGACATTCCTCTTAGTGGTAATGCTACAACTTGCATTCTCTAAGTTGTGAATCTTTTATCCTCGACTAGTCCTCTCTTGGTGACATTAAGCATGATGTTCCTTAAAGTGAGACCTTTCATGAACTAATAAAAACCCCTTTGACTATCCTATCCTATTGTATTTAAAATCTTTTCCATGGCCATCAAGCATAACACAACTTGCTTACTAGTGGAGTCTTTTTGTTTTTCATGATTGTCTAGCATAATGCAGCTTTCTAGCCTTGTGGAACCTTTTTTCTGTGGCACCTTATCAAAGTTATCAAGGAGTATAACTTTTGGTATGGTTGATGTATGGGAGCTTGTAGACCTAGCATGACTTTTCCATCAGCCACCCTTTCTTGGGGCTCACCTAGTGGACAACGGATTCACTAGCCCATGTGAGTATATTTTGTTTGCATAGTGGACAACAAGTTTCCACTTGTGAATGTTTTTTTGAACAAACAACTAAGGTTTGATCCATACCTATTGGACAAATAGTCAAGGCTTGATCCACCCCTTTTCTCTTTTCTTTTTGCATTGTATGCTTGTGTATCTTGTCTTGCTGTTGTATATCATACATATATGTGCGTTCCTTTGTGCTTTTGTTGGTTTGCCATGAGATCTTGATCTTGGGGGCTTGGCCACCTCTTTGATCTTTGTCATTCTATCTCACTGACATTTGTACATTTGGACCCCTCTTGACGCTTATTTGTCTGCTCTAGTGTGAGTTTGAGCATAGGGCTCATCGTCTCACTAAAATGGGGGCTAAATATAGTGACAAAAAATGTACTCCTTTACATTTTCTCACTTTGTTTGCCTCCCCCTAATTAATTGGACTTAATTAAGCCTCTAATTGACCCAACTATGCATTTAAAAGCCTAATTAATTTTGTTTTCCAAAAGGGGAACCTGTATTAAACAATTGCAAACATCAAATTACACATCTTGGTAAATGTGTTCTAGGTTTAGGGTGGGCCCTCAAGTTTATGACCCCATTTTTTAATATGTTTTTGGCGGCATTTTTATGATTCAAATTCAAATTGCAATTGCCAACCTTTGATGTTTAATTGTCGAGAAATTAGAAAATTATCTATAAATACAAGGTCTTTTTATCAATTCAAATCCTAAGAATTTAAAGGAGCAAAATTATAGCAAAATATTATTGTCAAGAGCATTGAAGAACAGATTTATTAGTCTTCTACATCAGCATTCAAGATCAAGATCATCATGTCAAAGTTATTTGCATCTATGCATATTTTTGGAGCCAACATTGTGATGTAGGTTTCAAGCATTCAAGTCAAAATTCAAGCATCGAGATCAACATCCAATCAAGCCATATCATGCAAGATCTAATCTTTGGAGTGATGTGTTAGACTTCAAGGATCTCCATTAAAGGGTTTGGTGAGTTGTAACAAGCTAGTGTTCATTCATCAATTCCTTCATTATTTCATTTCAAGGTTTAATTACCAAATTAGGGTTTGACCAAGGAAAACCCTTATACACCAAAAACAAACAATTTTTCTCTCTTTATGTTTGCAGATTTGTAGGTGAAGAAGGATTGGAGATTGATCAAAAGTGCAATTTTGCAAAGTTTTCAAAGTTGTCATCAAAGTTGTTAAGACACAAAATCTTACTTGCAGAATTTATTTCTGACTTTTCGATAGTGAGATCTAGAGGAATTAGGAGTGCAGATCTAGGAGCAAAGGACTATGAAATCAGATTTTGGATCCTTGCAATAGGACCCATTCTCCCTAGGGCAAATCTTTCCCAAGAGGACACTCAGCAACAACGTTTGGTGATAGGTGAACAGTGTCTTATCCTTCTCAGATCTCCCAGAAGTTTGTTGTTTATGTTTGTTTTATGCTTTAAATCTATGCTCCACGGGGTTTCGGGGACGGGGAGTACCCGGTACGGCGGGACGAGTTTCCGGTACGGGGGTACTTTTGGGTCATTTTTTAGGGGACGGTAGGGGACAGCTGATAAAAAAAATAGGGAATTTCTTTTAAATATATAGAAATTTCAAATGTTCATAGCATAACATTGATAAAGCATTCATTCTAGACATTTGTATAAGCTTAATAGGTAATACATATCATTAGACTTGAATTGAGATTTCACATGAGAATCGACAAACAAATTAACAAAATGTCAAAATTCAAATGCTTTTCATTATCAATGTGCACACATATCATATAAAAGTCTGATAATTATAACCAAAATGCCCAAAGGCTCCAAGTCTCAACTATGAAATGACATGCTAAACATAAAACTAAGAAAATATATCGCTGTCCAAGGTCCCTAATCAGCATAAGGTAGGTCTAAATCAGCATCGCCCTCGCCATTAGAGCTCGAGTCTAAGTTAGTGTTAGTGTCCATGTCAATAGAAGGATCTGCCTCAACCAATGGAACCCCAACCAATCCCTCATGTGCATTCTCCTCAATCTGCATAGCATCTTTGGGATTAACATCCCAACATAAGGCTGGAGTCTGACGATACTGACTAGTTTGGCGATCCTTCACTCAGCTGCTCTTCTTTTGCTCTCCTTCACTTCACAAGCCAAATGTAAAAATGAGTTGTTTTTTCTCATTTTAGGGCATATATAAGGCATAAATTAGGTTAAGTGGCATGGGGCGTCCCTTGTGGGCCCGCCCATGCCTTTTTTTCATTTTAAAAAACTTTAATTTTTTATAAAAATGTGTTTTTTTTGCTGCTGGGCCATAGGGTACTTCTAGAAGTACCCGATACGGATGAGGGACGGCTAGGAAGTTTCGGGTACTTCTAGAAGTACCCTACGTCCCCTGCCTTTTGCCAAAAGTCCCCTGGAAGTACCCAGTACTTGGAGGGAAAAAGGGGACGGCTAGGGGACGTTTCCTAGCCGTCCCCGCGTCCCCGTTTCGTACCCGGTACGGGAAACGGCAAAAAAACATAGGGGACGCGTCCCCGTGGAGCATAGCTTTAAATAGATGATTCAAGTTTCACATTGCATAATTGAGTTCATACAGTATTTTTAGTTTTTTTCCCCAAAGTGCATTTCAGGCATATTTATCTTGTCTTGTCATAAGGAAAAATAGCCAAGATCTCCAATAGGGTTGACTCATCCAAGGGTTGAAAGTCAATCCTACCTTAGGGGATCTCTTTTTCCTAATGAAATAGAGAAAGTGTAGGTGGATACATTCTCCATTTTATCAACATCACCCTACATTTTCTTTCGTTTCACTACCATACATAAACAACAAATCAAAAGAAATTCATAACACTAGTTATTTGTGGTGTTGCTTATTATGACCAACAATGGTTAATATGAATCTCTCATTTGACCCCTGCTTCTCAACTAAAATGCAAACTTCCATGCTTACTCTATGCTACACATCAAACAAAATGGAAAGTTTTTTCTTTCCCTGTTACTCATCAAACAAAAGAAGTGAAAATGAATATTTTAAGGGCACAATTTTGATGGTCAAAAGTCAAACAAAATGCATTGAAATTGATGCCTACCCCTGGAATCACCCCTACATAATTGAAATTGCTCAAGTATGCTCACAAACTATTCCAAACAAATTTGTGCCCTAGATGAATTCACAAGTAAATTGAACCCAATTCAAATTTTTATGTCAAATATTTGGTTGATTCAGTAACTAGGTTAACACCATTCTTCCCTTACTCTAGGAAATTTTGAACCTCCTAGTTCACATCCATTTTTTGTACCTATGCTCCCCCAAGTTTTTGAGATGAGGATGCTAGGGGACACATTTCTAGGGAAAGTTTTTTTTAGACCATTTTTAGGAGACAACTTAAAAAATTGGAAAAAAAATTAAATATAAGGAATTTCAAATATTCATATAATAACATTGATTAAGCATTCATCATAGACATTACAGAATCTTTGTAAGCATTGGTAGTTGAATATAAATTATGATGTTATATATATATATAAGCATCAGCTCATAAAGACATGCCTAATTGTGTGTACATTCAAGTGAACAATATATTATTGAAGTTTTCATGAAGCCTCCAAGATTGCATGTTTTATTGTCAAACTAATTAACAAAGAGGAACAATTAAGTAAAAGGATAATTGGTTATGTTCTAGATTGACCTCAACTAGAATATTTTATCTATGTAGGGCATGATTGATACATTTTTGCATTATGAAAGTGGCATTTCCTATCAACTATGACTTAAATCATATTTAATAGTATAATGACTATAGATTTCCAACTTTGTGGCAGTCATTGTATAGTAAATAGGTTGTCCAATGTTTGAAACAAAATAATCCTTGACTAGGACTTTGACTATGAAGATGTAGAGATCTACAACAAGGAATGTGTATTTTTGTAGATTTTATGATCTTGATTAATCATTGATCTATTACTTGGTAAGACTTATGGTTTGGTGGGAGTTTGGGGGAAAGACCCATAGTGCAGTCGAGTGGTAGTGCCTCTCATGAGGTCTGGAGGTATTGAAAGGTTGCAATTTTTTTTGAAGTAACAAAAATGTGTCTGGGTATGTTAGAGATGGCTAGTCATCCACATGACAAATGGGAGACAATTTTAGGTCGCTTGACCATCCCAGGGACAACTAGCCAATCCCCTAACATACCTTCCTAATTTTTTTTTTTACATCCCAGAGACATTTCCAAAATATTGAAAAATAAGGGGATGGAGTGGAGACATTTCCTACCTATCCCTGCATCCTTAAAACATCCCTTATAAAGGACGGGGTCATTTTCGGGTGGGAACACATCCCTGGGAAGCATAAGTTTATATAATTGTACATTATTTAATCAACTCTAACAATCCAATTGTTACTTTCACAAACCCTTTTGTTTAGGAAAATAGAGAGCTCTTCAATTGTTTGGTAGCAATCTTCATGACAATAATATGCTCAGCCTGCTCCCAATTTCCTTTGATGTTGTGAACTATTTAAACTTTGTCAATTGTCTTCACAATGAAATGTTGGAACTGCTTCTTATAACTAAAGATTTGAACCATAGATTATGGTGTCTTTATCCTTAGATAAGTTTATTAATATACATTTTCAGTGATCTGCTTCCAAAATCCAATATGAATATTTCTTACTGTTTATGTTTATAAGAGAAACCTATATATATATGACTTCTTTTTATATCTATTTCTATCGACTCACCTGCAAATAGATATGATTTATAAATAACTATATTTAAATTACTAACCATATTAGATGTCCTTATCATTTCCTCCATGCTTAGAGGAAACTGTCGCTGAATTCTACATGAACTTTGAAAGCTTCATTAGAAAAGGTGACTCAAAAATCTATTTGGTCTATGTCAATATAGTTCCTTTTTGGCCGACAAGGTAAGAATCGGTTTTCTCCTTGAAATTAATACGTATCCCAACATTAAGCAAAGATCTTTGGCCAATTGTTGTTGAAAATACGAACGGAAACCTCAAGATGAGCAATAGAAACATCCTCTAAGTGAGATGGATCATACAGATTGAACTTATGCCAAGCTGAGTTGGAAGAGTGAGTCAAAAAGTATGACCCGATTGCTTGGAAAGTAGCATAAGGTCCATATTAGTCCGGCTTCAACTTGTGATGTTGATTGTTATGAATACTATGTCTCTCCAAGTCAGCCAAATATAATCAGCAACTTGAAAAGAATGAATAACTTGATGGGGTCGTGTAGTGTCTTAAATTTGGCTTGAGTTTACTGAAGAATGTTCTGAATTTTTGTGTGAAGCTTTGTTAAGAAAATTATAAGTTTTGTGTTGCTCCTTTTAACTTTACCTCAGAGAGATCTATTCAAAATCTTTGTGGATACTATTGGATTTTATCTTTGATAACAACACTTTCCTAAACATCTTCAACTCCCCTAAGTTGAGCAGGATGGTTGTTCTTGTCTTCTTGACATGTATTAAAAATTTCCATAAAACTCCAACTATGTTGTGTAGAATTAAAAATTTCTTCTGTCCTTCATGCCAAGTGTGCCAAAGAAAAGGAAGCACTAAGAATTAGATTAAATTTGGTTTGAAACTAATCCAAGGGAATTCCCTATTGGGCATCTTCCAAGATACATGAATAACATTTTCCTCGCTACCTCATTGCTTACAAGTTACAGGTAGAACTTATAGTAGTGACTTCTGAAACCTTTCCTTAACTACCATTTTTTGGAGGACCATCGACCATCCCAAAACATATGCTTTAAGGCAGCTTGTTCATTCCAAATATAGTGTCAAAATCTTTGCATTCGCACTTTAGAATCCCTCACCTCCCATTTCATTTGCAATCATGGTGCAAGCAACAAAGTATACCTAGTCATTACAGATATCCTTTATCTCTTACTTGAAGAAATCCTTCCCATTGCACCATTTTCCAATCCCTCTAAATCGACTAGAACCCTGAAATTGAAATTTAAAGAGAACTATTTGGAATCATTCTGCAAAGGTACCAATGAGCTATTTTGTTCGCTTCTATTAGCTTTTTTTTGTCTTGGATCATGCCAAGCATGTCATTTTCCGTTTTCGGACTTCATAACCCTTCGCACTAAAACAATCCTTCTTTGGCCAACCGTCTATTAACAAACTTGGGCACGAAACAAATCTAACCCTTCAAAGATCAGAGCGTACAAAATTACAAATAAACCTTCAATCCATAAGGCAAGCATCTTGTGGCCACTTAAAGTTCTAATGTGAAGAACTAGGCAATAGCTATTTAGCCACCAACACTCTTTAATCGACTTTGAACTTGAAAGTGTGAAAATGCCTTGTCATTGCCGATGATTTCACTTTATCTTGAAAGGTCCCCTATTACTCTCATTATGTTTGAGCACCTTAGATATAGGTGGACCATAATATGCCATTGTGCATTTCCCTCTGCTGCTTGGAATTGGCTTAGGAGTGTATTTACTATTGACCTCACACTTTTCTGGAGTCTTCTCCTACACGTGGGTTTCTTCAAGGTAACTCTTTCGTCTTCTCAATTGTGCATGGTGTTTGCTCTCACTTACATTCTTTTAATTCAATTTACTAATTGCCAAGTTTACAAGAGTTCATTTACTTCATTTAATCCACTGTTGATGAACTAGAGTATGGAATATCCATCTTAGTTTATAAATCACTTAAGGAACACCTGTGTCACCACAGCTCTTAGAAGATCTTGGTCAGAGACCCTCCAATTAGTGTGTGGTCCTCAATACAAAACCATATGCCACAAAGAGGGGAAAAAATAAAGCCTATGTAGAAAAAACAATGCGAGCAGAATCTTAAATGTAGTAGAAAGAAATAATGATATACTCGTTTATAACAAGAGAATTTACTCTCAAAAACTTTGTTGGAAAAAACCAACAAAAATAACACTCATTCTAATTACTCAACTGTTAACAATAGCCCTTATCAGCACATCAATATAGGAAACCACTAGGCAGTATTACAATGCAATTTGTATAAAACTGTGGGCTGAAAAAAGAAAACCATATATAAGAGCCCAAAATATGTACTGATAACATGGTGTTTATCTTCTTCTTTGGGTTTAGGTGATCTCCTTAATCCCAACAAGAAGTGGCCTGATTTGGATAAGTATTGTAATGCTAGATCAAAACAAAACTCTCTAATGTAATAGATTTTAATGATCTTAAGACGTACTTTTCTCTGGTGGTATTTTGCTATTTATTTTGGTTTTCTTCTGTGTGGGGTGTAGTGGCTTGTCATTGTGTTATGTCTTTTAGTATTCCTTGTTGTTCTAGGTTGTCGTAGGTTGTTTTTCTGACTTCTTTTGTATGGGTTTGACCCCTCTAGTTCATAACACTAATCAAAAGTGTTTACCATAATAAAAAACACAGAATACACACAAAGTATACAACACATATCTTGTGTTATTGTGTTATATGAGAACATGTCCCCACCCCTCAAGCCCTTGTCCCCGTCTCCTTGGGTGTTTTGGGGACAATTGGACAGCAGGGAATGTCCCCTGGCCATCCCCCCAACAAGCAAATCTTGGAAACATCTCATAAACACATCTTCATTTTAGGGGACGTCAGGAAACAGTTAGGGGATGTTTAGTCATCCTTGAGGAGGCTAGAAACATCTCAGACGTCCCTCAACCATCCCAGGGATGACCAAGCATCCTTTGAGAAGTGATTTTTTATAATGTTTTAAAAAAGTCGTTCATAACATTAAAAAACAATTAAATACATCATGACAGCATTATAACAACGGAATAACATAACAGCATTTTAACAACAGAATAACATAACAGTATTTTAACAACGGAATAACATGACAGCATTATAATAGCAGCAAAAATATATATCATGACAACATTATAACAGCTCAGTATAACAGCAATTAAATTAATCATAACAGCAACAGTAACAACTGAACTATAATAACAATAAATATCATGATTCAGATTCATTGTTAATAATAAAAATTATATAACATTTAACACTAACAGCAATAATTTGGGTTTCTGATTTCATTGTTAAAAAAGTCTCAAACTTCAAAATTGTTGATGTGGTAATAGAGTCAGTTACTATTGTCAGTTGTAAGAGAGATTAAAGGTGCATTGGCCATGGTCTGGTACAATGTGGTATTATGTGAGAAGTGCTATGTGATTGGCATGCAAGCTTCTATAGACATCATCCAAAAAAAAATTATATATTGTCGTCCCCCGCAACTCTAAAAAGGTTAGAGTCCTCGAACTGCTGTCCCCAAAATGCATCCCATGCCATTCTACCATCCCCATCCCAGAAACGCCATGGAACATAACGCATATCCAACAATCCACCCACCCTCTCTTGCTTCGTTACATAATCCACCAAATGACCGCTTGCAAGTGCCTGGGCACCAAATTTTTACCAAACTTTCGTGGTAATTTTGAAGCAAAAAGTAAAAAATTTTCCAATAAGCATAAAATGGACCCCTAACAATTTTCCACAAGGAACGTAAACATGCAATCAGATCTGGAAATTTTTGCTTGTTGACAAGAAAGACTTACTCTTTCCATGTGAACAAAATCTTCCACTAGGAAAGCAGCATGAATACTCTTCAAACAAGCTTAAAGAAAATAAAATCTGTAATCAGAAGTTGTGCTTTCTTCATGATCTATTTGAATCTCCTCTTTAAAAAAGCTATTTGAATCGAAGCAAAAATTGCAACTACCTCTAAGGCATTTTCAATTTTGAGGTTAGACTGTTATCTCAAGGTTTTGCAAATGGGATGATTAGTGGGTCTAATCTTGGGAAACTTCTTGTTTAAGCACACTTCAGTTAGAGTAGTATTGGGATGTGTGAATCTCCAGGAAAGTTATAATGTTTTGTCCTTATGAAAATCATCTAGATAAAATGAATGTTAAGTGGACCATTTGCAGTCTTAAGAAATGGATTTTTTAAATTATTATTCATGAAATATGAATCAATGAGATTGACTCAAAAACTATACAATCAAATCCTGATTAAACATCACAAAAACTGCATTATGTCAATTCTTATGATATTACAAAATTTCCTGGACATGTAAGTATTTGGTAAAAATTCTGAGAAAAGGCACATATAGCTACATTTCTTTCTCTGCTGATGCAAAATACTAATAATTCTGCGGATGAGACCTTGGCTTATAAACCTATAGGGATCCTAAATTGTAAAGGATAATGGTATCAATTAAACTCTATTCAAAGTCAGATATTTTTTTAAGTTATTCACCTTCCAACATTTAGACTAGATTGTAGGAAATGCATTAAAGCTACTATAGATGAATCCCCCTAGATTATTATGCTTTAAGTCAGCTTTGGCATGAAGGTTTGGCCGTTGCTTACAACAAACAAAATCATGTAGAATAAATATCAGCTTTATTTCAAGTTATGGAATTGCTTACTAATGACCAAAACAGATGGCTAAGGATGCTCCAAGGTTCAAAGAAAGACAAAGCTTGCTCTGTTGTGGTTAGTATTGACCTATCAAACAATGCATTAAAGCAACAGAGAAGTCTTAAAAGTTAAAACCAAAAGAAATTATGGGAAATCAATATTGGCTCTATTTCAAAATTTGTCTAAGTCCTCCCTAATGACAGCAACAAAACACTAAGGATGCTCCAAGGTTCAAAGCAAGTCATTACTTGATATAGTGGGGCTATTAGTGACCTATAAAACAGTACATTTACGCCAGATAGGAGTCTCAAATTACAAAAATGATCATGGAAATGAATGTCTAATTCTATTTCACGTATTGTAATTGTTCACTAACGACCAAAAAAGAAGCAGAACACTAAGGATGCTCTAAGGTTCAAAGAAAGACATGTCTTTGATCTGTTGTGGTTATTAGTAACCTATCAAACAATACATGAAAGCAAGACAGGAATCATCAGGGAAGAAAAACACGACTTCTTGAAATAACATACACTTTCTTACGGCTTGCCAAACTGTGATGCCAAGGAAATAAAGATACTAAAAACCATCAAGTTAATGGGACATATCTTTCATGCCTAGTCAGAATTTCATTAAACATATCCTTCTACATATAGTCACACAGGTAAAATGGAGCAGTCTGTCAACGATAACTCACCAAAGGATATCAGAAACAAGCGTGTTATTTTTTTCCTATGCATAATTTCTCATACCTGTCAAACTAAGAAGAGACTGTTCGAGCTCCCAGCAAGCCATTACTGCTTCCATCGCATGAACACGAACATGCTGTTGCAGCTGCTCCTTAAAAGAGCAAAGCAGAAAAACGTAGTGCGTCTACAATGCAACAAAAATGCAACCATCCAATAAGCACCAAAAGAACAATTGTTTAGCTGGATCACTGAATATAACTACGTATTAAACATAGAAAAGAACCATTCAAGGAGGAATTCTGTGGAAGATCCATCAGAGACAAGAAAGAGCTTGCAAATTTGGAGACGACAAACTCAGGAACACTTAATTAATGTTTTACCATGCGTAGGGAAAAGTGTTGCATGTAGGAGAATAGATAAATGTTTAAGATTTATGTTTTCAATAAAAACAACAATAGTATACGTAGAAGCAATTGAAGTTGAGTTTTTTTTTTTTTTAACTTTTCAGATTTATTTATCTGTAAAAGAAGTCACTATTTTCGAATGTAGGCGTGAATGTGTATAAAAAATTTCCAATTTAAGTTTCTTAGATCTTAATTGATAATGTATGGATCAATGATTAAAAAAATGTTATGAAACTCCTTGGTAGTTTGTCATAGTCCTGTTTAGAATTGGTACTAATACTAAACACTCAATCTAGTCTAAACTTGCAAAAAATAGTATCAACACTATTTCAACAGGAAGTCACAAAGATGGATGCAGGATTGAGTGTTGAGACTTTACATCTGTATTTTAAGTAGGATATAAGGAGAAAGAGTGAACGAAAATCTCAAACATCTCAGTAAATTGTCTCAAGAATAACAGAGAAAATGGATGGGAACAACGAATGGAAAGGACGGCTGAAAGTTCCCAAAATGGATAGCACGGCCCACTAGTTGGAGAGGTGAAGAAAAGGAAGGCAGTTGGAGCCAATGTAATTTGAAGCAGTGGCCACAAGAATTTACTTACAATCACTACATCCACAAATTCTAACACATCGACTCAGGACCAACTCAACATATAACACCACGAGTTTTTGCGGGCATACAAAGAAAATCCAAAAGGAAAGAATGCCATTCTTCAAAATAACAGCAAACTAAGATGATGGGAATGGGTAATATCACTTGTTAAATGCCTAATGGTGTATGTAAGGAACTCTGAGGTGTATGGTATGTCTCTTCTAGGTAAAAGCCTTTTTAGCAATTAATAAAATTATTCAGATTTATTGGTATATAGTTTGACAGCAATGCACTTTTTCTAAAGGATGCAAATGTGAAAATTCTTTTGCAGTTACTGATTATTAATCTCCTATCTAAATAGATTATTTGACTGCCAAAAATTAATTCACAGCAAATATTGAAAAATAACACAACTGCAACTTCACAAATAAAATTCCAGGAATAGAGAAGAAAACATGCAAAATAATGAACACAATATTTTTGGGCGAAGGGAAAACCAGTACTGCAGATGAGGAATTTCATTAAACTTCAGCAAATTAAGAGATACATCAACTGCTTGCCTCTTACTGGCAGAGCTCCGGCAATATTCTTCTCGGGAAATTTTTCCCTCAATTTCTCCTACTGAAATTCCACTGCCATTGTTCCCAACACTATCACTGTGCCCTTGCTATCACTACAAAACTATTTGCTCTCTCTGCAAATTTACTTGTTATCACTGCAAGTCTTTCTCAAGTGTGTGTTCTCCAAATGCCAATTGATCCCCTTTTATAGTTTTCTCATTGGAAAACCAATAACCAAGATTTAATCTCAATCAATGGCTAAGATTAATTAGACTCTAACAACCCTAACTAACTGGATTCTAGAAATCTCTAGAGAAATCAATTAATTAATTAAATAATTATCTGGACAACTAACTCCTTTCTAGAAGTCTCCAGAAAAAATTAAATAATTAATAATCCTTGGGAATGGTGACACCTATCCAAGCTACAAAAATTAACACTCCCTCTTAACAAGGAAGGTGTTATGCATGACACTCAACTTATCTCTGAAGAAGATGAATTTTGCCTTCCCAAATGCCTTAGTCAAAATGTCTGCTACCTGCTGATCTGTAGGTATATATGTAGCTGAACAATCCCCCGTTGTACACAATCCCTGATGAAGTGATACCTGATGTCTATATGCTTAGACCTATCATGAAACACCGGATTCTCAAACAATTTGATGCAACTATGATTGTCACAATGTATCGCCGTAGTCTCAACCCTTTGACCAAACAAGGCCACCAGCAACTTTCGAAGCCATATCGCTTCACACGTCGTCATGCTAGTTATTATGTATTCTACCTCTGCAGAATTAAAAGCCACAGACTTCTGCTTCCTATTGTACCAAGAGACAACTCCTGATCCCAAACTAAAGCAACACCCTGAAGTGTTTTTTCTGTCCGTCGTACTACCTGCCCAATTTGCGTCAATATAGCCTATCAAACTGATACCATCACCTCGAGTATATTTGATCCCATACTCGATTGTACCACGCAAATACCACAACACATGCTTTGTTGCTGTCCAATGCACTCTCTTCGGCTCAACCATGAACTGTCTAAGAGAGTTTACTGCAAAGGATATATCTGGCCTGTTGTTGACCAAATACATGAGATATCCAATCAACTGCTTGTATAAGGTGGGGTCTACATCCTTCTCCCGTGATGTGTCTACCTTCTTCCAATTCGTGATCATAGGAGTAGATATGGCTCTGCAATTCTCCATCTTGAACCTCCTCAAGATTTCGATGCAGTATTTCCCTTGTCCAAGGAAAATCTCTCCATCTGTCTGCCATACTTCCATGCCTAAAAAGTAGTGTATAAGCCCCAAATCCTTCATCTCAAACTCTGCTGCAAGGTCCCTCTTACACTCCTCTATGAGCCCAGTGAACCTGTTAAAAACAAGTCATCCACATATAGAACAAGAATGAGAACCTCACCCCCAACCGCCAAGTAGTAGAGGTCAGCATCCGCTTCACTCTTCACAAAGCCCATTCCCTGCAAGTATCTATCATTGCAGTCATACCACACCCTAGGAGCCTGCTTGAGTCTGTACAAAGCTCTCTTCAATTTGCACACGTGGGTTTCGCTACTGTGTGCTACAAATCCCTCTGATTGTTCTATGTATACCTCCTCTTTCAATTTACCATTAAGAAACGTTGTCTTGACATCCATCTGATGGATCTACCATCCCATTTGTGCTGCAAGTGAAATCACGGCTCGTATAAAAGTATACCTGGCCACTGGAGTGAATGTCTCCTCATAGTCTATTCCCTCCTTCTGTAAGAATCCCTTGGCCACAAACCTTGCCTTGTATTTCTCGATGCTACCATTTGCACCGTGTTTGATCTTATAGATCCAGCGTGATCCAACCACTGCCCTAGTTGGTCTAGGCACAACCTTCCATAGATCGTTTTGCACTATTGAGGTATATTCCTCAACCATCACATCTTGCCACACTTTTTGTTGTGCGGCCTCCTAATAGCTAGAAGGCTCACTATCTACCAACTGACTAATTAATGCCATATAGTCATTATACCTGACTGGTTGTCTCCAGTGTCTACTACTCGTCCTAGGAGCTCCCACAAACTCTTGAGTATCCCTATGTGTCTGTTGGTTCTGCTACCAACTATAGAGGATGAAGTATCAACCTCCATGTCTCCCTAATGCATCTCTTGGATCCACTGCATCTATTGCTCCATACTCTGCGAACTCTCAACACTTGAGCTTGTGCTTGTACTAGTAACTGTACTTGAGCTTCGTTGCCCCTGATCTAGTTGCACGATCCTTGGAGCTTCTGCTGATTGCTCACTCCTTGGAAAAGTTGTTTTCGCAAACTTCCCCAACACACATCCTTTACATACATCATCATGCTCTATGCTCACCTCTGGAACACCTATCACTATCTCACGAAGCAATTTAAGTGCTCCATGATGTATATGGCCCATCCTCCTATGCCATAGCTCTCCTTGATCTCTAGAATTACTATTGCTCATCAATGCTTTATGAGTATCAAACTACAACCTATAAAGTCAGCCGCTCCTTAGTCTAATAGCTATGGGTGATTTCCAATCCTTACGCTTGATTAACACATTCGCCCCTCTAAAGAGTACATTGTAACCTTTATCCTGAAGGACGGATACAGAAATCAAATTCATACCCAAGCCTGACACATGCAACACATAATGAATGGGAATCAGCTTGCCATTCTCCCTCTAAAATAGAACAGTCCCTTTCCCAACTAGATTGAGCTTGGACATGTTCCCCATAGAAATTTGGATCCTAATGTCCTCCTTATAATTGGAGAAGTACTCTCTAACTCTTGTCATATGAAATGAGGCCCCATTGTCTATATACCAAACACCCTGTGAGGTTGAGCTAACCATACAAGCTATGAGTGCAAACTCATCCTTCATTCTACTAGAGAGTTCATCTGCACTTATTGAAGCTGTCGTTTGCTTCTTGCCTTTTTTTTCATTCTTCCTTTGTGGGAAATCGCTGACATAGTGGCCAAACTCGTGACAGCCATAGCACTTGACTTTAGACAAGTCCTTCTCACTTTGTGGATTTGATCCTTTGCTAGACCCCTTCTTCGCTTTCCCTTTTCCTGCAAGGGCAACGTTTTCATGTTCTGCCTCACTTTTCTAACTCTTACTATTGGTTCCGCTAACAAGACTAAGTCTAAGCTCCCCCTGAGTGAAGTCACTCCAAAGTCGATCCCAACTCGGTAAGGTGTCTCATCCATTGATAACTTGAACAAAGACATCCCATTGCTTAGTAAACCCATTTAGGGCTATTTGCACTAGCTCGTCATCATCTAGTTTATCTCCAACAGTTGCCAACTCATCATTGACAAGTCTGAGTCTGGTGAGGTAACTTGTAACGTCTTCTCCCTTGTTCATATGGGTATTCCTCAACTTTTCTCTGAGAATCAGTTTCTGGTTAGTGGTAGCATTCTAGTACAGATTCAAAATGGCATCCCACATCTTCTTCGTTGTATCTAACTCTGCGATATGTGGAATAATATGGTCCTTGACACCATCAAGAATCAGCCTCCTCGCGTTGGCATCTTCCTTCTTATATGCTAAGAGCTGTGTTGGATCTGTAGGTATAGCTACAACACTGGTCACATATTCCTTGATACTATTCTCTTCCAACAATAAAGAAATTATGGCTTTCCAGACACCAAAATTTGAGGCTCCATCCAATCTATCCTGATTTCTTAAACCCGTTGAGGCCATCTCAAAAGATAAAATAATAACAATAAAAATAATTCTGAAGAGGTAGCACTGAGTTTTATAAACCCTCAATTTTCCTTCATGCGTTGAGCTTTTACTGCCCTCAAATCAACTTTGATACCATGTGAAAATTCTATTGCAGTTACTGATTATTAATCTCCTATCTAAATAGATTATTTGACTGTTGAAAATTAATTCACAACAAATATTGAAAAATAACACAACTGCAACTTCACAAATAAAATTACAGGAATAGAGAAGAAAACATGCAAAATAATGAACATAATATTTTTGGACAAATTGTCCCTGGGAAAACCCTGAAGGGAAAACCAATACTGTAGATGAGGAATTTTATTAAACTTCAACAAATCAAGAGATACATCAACTACTTGCCTCTTACTGGTAGAGCTCCGACAACATTCTTCTCCGGAAATTCTTCCCTCAATTTCTCGTGCTGAAATTCCACTGTTGTTGTCCCCAACACTATCATTGCGCCCTTGCTAACACTACAAAATTATTTGCTCTCTTTGCAAATCTATTTGCTATCACTGCAAGTCTTTCTCGAGTGTGTGTTCTCCAAATGCCAATTGATCCCCTTTTATACTTTTCTCATTGGAAAACCAATGGCCAAGATTTAATCTCAATCAATGACTAAGATTATTTAGACTCTAACAACCCTAACTAACTAGATTCTAGAAGTCTCTAGAGGAATCAATTAATTAATTAAATAATAATCTAGACAACTAATTTTTTTCTATAAGTCTCCAAAAAAATAAAAATAATTAAATAATCCTTGGGAATGGAGACCCCTGTCCAAGCTACAAAAATTAACAACAAAAGGAGTACTAAAGGTGTTAGGGAGAGAAACGTGTAAAAGTTGTATGCAATATTCTAGAAGACAAGTTGGATTCAATTTGTTGACAAACCTTTCAAAGAGGTTACTAAGCCTTGTAATTTGCTAGTTCAAATTACTTCTCCATCAAAGCATGTTAGGAATACCCTTAGTTGCAAAGGATGATACAAGTTGGATTGCTTGGTGGATCAATGACATCACTTCCAGTACCTATTTCTTAAGATTTATTTTTAGCTATCCAGCAAGGTTATGCCCCAAATCTTACATGGCCATATTTTCAAAGCTTGACCAGCTTTCTGCTCAGCTTGAAGCAACAACTTTTCATAAACCCTTACAACTTTTAGGTGGCAAAATTGTGCCACCAAGTGCAAGTGATCAATGCTACGCTACCCAAGGAACTAAAATTAAAGCCACACTTCACTAGCTAAATGATTGATAATAGAATTTCTTTGGAAATATTTTAAGGCCTTGAGAAGAAGAAATTATGCATAGAAAATCAAAACTGTCAAAGAGTTTAGTAAATGCATTATTAAACTTCCTGAGATTCTAATGCTTTTATTTGGCATTGCATGAAGGCTTCCAAAGCTCAAGATTCTTTGCTACAATGGCAAGATGTGATCAAGACCTACTTTTATGTGATCTCTTGTCGTCTTTCCACATCCCAACTTGTGGCCTATAATGAATTCCTCTCCCAAGAGGACCTCTAGTTGGAAGTGCACTACATGGTCAATGATAAATATTCTAGATGTAATGGCTTCCCTTATAAATTTTACAAAATCCTTTGGATTAATGTCAACCTTAAATTGCATAAAATATCTATCTTGAATATTTTCATATCAATTCTTTAGGCTCTATCATTAACAAAAGAAACATCAAATTCATGTCTAAAGACATTTCGACTACAAAGAAAATTTATGTGTTCTACTAAGACTTGGTAGAAAGAGAAAAATTAGTACTTTAATACTCCCTTCCACATTTATACCCCTAGAAAAGGATACAAATGGTTTTCATCACATGATTCAAAAACTAAATTCTAGATGGGCTCCACAATGTCCTTTTATTTGGGGCAAACATTTTCAAATGGTTTAGAAAAAAACTTGTGGAGCCAAAGATTGCTCATTTTGCATTATGTTTACTTTAACAAGGCCTTCTTATTGGCAACTATCTAATACATTTTTGTGTTTCTAATTGAAGATGCCATTTTGCAGCAAACTTGAAACTTAGGTGTATTTATTTTGGTTCTACCCTGATATACAAAAGGCTTGGCAATGGATTTATGACTTTTTCCAGCCATTACGACCTAAGCCTTTTACTTTTCCAATGTTCTACATGGAAATGAGGTCAAATTGCCATTTGAGTTCTCCTAGCTATGACCTGCTTTTGAAATGAATATCCTTTTTTGTATTTAGAAAGATAAGAATTCTATTATATTTGCTAATTCGATTGTGATACCAATTTTGTTCTTCACTCTAAATCATTGGCGGTAACCAATGTGTTCCCACAAATAAAAGTTTAGGTCATTAAAATAGTTCTTTAAGTTCAACATCTTTAGGCTTACTCGATCATTAAGTAAATGACCCCTACATCATTGCCAAGGTCCCATCCTCATTACCTCCCTATGACAAATCCCTATGTTGGGGTAGCAATGAGATTGTTTAGAGTCCTCTTAGCACTTCCCTTGTAGTTATCAAAGAGGCTTTTGTGTACCACAAGCTAAGAACCTTTAACTTGGACTCCACGTGTTAGTTGTCATGGTGGTTGGTCATTTCCTGCTCACCGCTCTCTCACATCCTTTCAAAAATGTAGATAGGCCTTCTATTGACTTGGACTCCACATATTAGTTGTCATGGTGGTTGGTCATTTCCTACTCACCACTCTCTCACATCCTTTCAAAAATGTAGATAGGCCTTCTATTGACAAGTGCATGTTTCCTCACTTGGTGCTTGTCATTTTGCTACCAAGCAATGCTCATATTTTGTTTGTTGTCCAAGATTCACAATTGTAGGACAACCTTGAGGAGGGAGAAGAAACCACTCTCACCAATTGAGAGATAGTGGAAGATGGAAAAGACCTCCTTGATGGAGAGTGGAGTAACCCTAATGATTTGGCTCCCTCTTATTGTTGGTTTTATAACTCGTATTGCTTAGTTATAATTATGTTGAATGTGTGATTTGTACAATTGTTTCCTTTTTGAACCATGTTTGGGATGCTTGTTTCCTTTTTGAAATCACTTGATACATTACTTCCCAATTAAAATAATTTAGTTTTGAGGTGTGATGTCACTTCACCCACTATTTTTTAAACTAACTATAATTTGTATTTTATTATTAATTTATGATTCTAATTGATTAGAAAAATTTTAAAATTACAAAATAATAATGATATTTATATTAAATTAAAATTTCAAAGTAACACATAATAAGATTACATAATTCAATATAACATAGTAGTAAATCATAAGATTATATACTTTTAAATTTTAAAATAAATGTAGATATATAATGATTGAAGTTCACAGTAATGTTATTAATATATTAAAAATTTAATAATAAGAAAAGCTTTTGGAAAATTGAAATATATTTAATTCAATATTTTAAATTTTACTATAAAATAATAATTTATAAGAGATGTACTTGTTTACAAATGTAAGTTAAGAGTTATAATAAGTATTATAAGAGGTGTGCTTCTAAAAAATCAAGGAGTAGTATAATAGGCATTCTGATAAAAAAATATATTTTGTTCATGAGTAATTGTTGTAATATATATTGGTGAAAAGTCATTTGAATTTTGCTAAATGAATATACTATTATCTAATGCTTTAAGTCTCCTCTATATAATTGTAATTGTAATATGTGTATTAATATACAAGTTCTTTCAAATCAAAAGTTGAGATTTAAATTTGAAATCATAATTACAATACCATTCCTTTAACATGTTAGCAAGGCCTTATTGCATGTACAAATTCAAAATCTCAAGTTATAGTCAAATCTTCAAAACTCTAATGAATTATACTAAACTGTAAAAGAATACAAAAATATGTATATATAAGAGTGCACATCTTTATTTCATTTGATTTTATGGCTATTGAATTGTTAAATAGATCTCAAAAAAATTTATCAACATATAATATTATATTAAGAACTCAATTTAGAGTTAAACTTATGTTAAAATTGGAATTTAGGAATTTTTTCTATTTCCGATACAATTGGGTTGCACTGTAATGCTAATTGACAAAATTTTACATCACGTTTAATTTTGTAGGTTACATCAAGATTTGCATCAAGGTTTGTGTTAGGGATGCATCAAAACTAATATTAATAAATTGAATTACAAATTCATAATTTTATTCTAACTTCAAAATTATGTAATGGTCCACAAAACACTTTTCTACCAATCTAATTTAACTTTAGTTCAATAATAATTTTTTTTTTTTTAAATTACATCACAACTCAAACAGGCATCACTTCCTAATCTAAAACTTGAATTTAATTTTTTGAAAGTAACGACAAATTTTGATTCCATCAAAAGTCCAATGGAGTTAAGAAATATTTCCAATGTGTTGAATAAAAAGTAAGATGTGTTTGATATGAACCAAACTACTCTTCTTTCCACCACTCTTCACAACCTAACCTTCCACTGTGAGCATTGCAGCTATACTCCAAAAAGTTCATTTGATATTGAAAAATAAAAACAAATAAACCCTATGAACCACATGCTTAATTGTTCTCTAATTTGTATCAATTAATATTTTGTTAGTCTAAGTTACACACTAATGCAATATCCAATATATTATCAACAAAATATAGATTACTGGTCAACTTAGTTGAATAATTTAGATGAAAGCATAGAAAATGCATCTATGTCACCACAAATTAACTAGTCCAACAAATATCTATTTCATTGCAATGTATACTCTGAAGCATTTTTTAGTGGAACTATTTATTTTCTACTATAAATGAGATTCAAAATGAGTCAAAATTTCATGATTGCATTTAAAAAATATAAGGTTAGTGACAAACCCTAACTCAACTATGTAATAAATTATATCAAGGATTGCATCAAGATTTGCATTGGGTTACATAAAAAATTTCATCAATGATTAGTCAAGTTTTCATCAAAACTTCCATAAAAATTGTATTAGCATTTATGACATGATTACATTAATCTTATGATTGTGTCAACACTTTATTTTTAGATAATTTGACAATATTTTGAATTATACCCAAATTCTAACATGGATCTAACACTCTATACCAAAAAAACTATTTAAGTCTAATGCTACTAATAATGATAATCAATCATAATGTTACAATGAAAATATTGACAATTATGATCATGTTAAAATCCTTGACCTCAATATTAGCTTTTGCTTTGGAAAGCCCCGTGATTTTTGTTAAGATAATCTAATTCATTTTCCTTTTAAATTAAATTATTCCTTCTTTGTGTTTTTTTCGTCTTGTTCGTGTGAAGACAATTAATTTGAAACATTGTTAGTCAACTAGAACTAACATGGGATTAACATAAGAAAGAAGATGAAGTAAACATAACCATTGATCAATGTCAAAAAATGTTGATTTCGTTACATCTTAGACACTCTAAAAACATGTAGGTTTGCTTCATAATGAAATGTCAACTCAAGTTTGAACACAAAATATTCGGGATAGTAAAGGCTTTCTTTAGGGAGAAAACTATAGAATAATATAATGGGAGGTGGGAAAGCCATGCAAATTCCTGTCTAATGCTGTTTATAATTATTTAAACTTCAATATATTATTTTTAATAATATTTTAAAGTTAATTTATTGTTTTGAGTTTGATGATTTTTAACAATTAAGTAAGAAAATTTACAAAGTTCACAAGTGAAAAGTAAAACAAAATTATAATAATTAAAAATAAATAAATATTGTCTATGTTAAATAAGTAAAAGATTTAGCAATTATTTAAAATTAAATTTATAATTGAAACTATCTCAAAACAATATATTACTAAAATTTTAATTACATAAAAGCACATAATTTATTTAGATTTTAAATTATGAAGATTAAACTAGAATATTAAACAATTTTTAGATTATATGTTATTTTCTTTCAAATGAGGAGAAATGTATATTTGTGAAGGTGAAAATTAAATATCCATTAAAACATAGTAAAAGAACCTAAGATTAATAATGATAAAAGGAATAAAAAATGACACATATAATGTGTAAAAACTAACTAATATTTTTTATTAGTTAGGGCTAAATATATTTAAAATATGTTAAAATTAATTGAATTAAAATGTATTTTTCTTTTGATTGAGTATATCAAATGTAAATAATAATTTAATTATGTTGTATTTTTTACATTATTTAAAGGTTGCATATCATAATTCTTAGACCTCGAACATAAGGTGCTCAACTATAAAGACCTATACCTATCTCAAACAAGAGGACATTATAACTCTCATATTGTTGAGGGAAGATGGTATCTATACAACTTGTCCAAGGCACATAAGAAGGTAAAAAATGAAACCTAATCATATAGAGGTCAACAATATCAAGATATAAAATTATATTATTTAAAAAAAATAATTAATGTTAATATCAATCAAATCAATAAAAAAATAATTTTAAATATAAACGTCAATACATCCTAATTTCAAAGTACTATAAATAAATTTTATTACTTCCACATTAAATTAAAGAAAAAATAAATAATTAATAAATATTTTGTTCATGATGTGTTGAATAAAAACAATGTCTTTATATTTTTTATATATATTTAAATATCCATGTTAACTTTGTATTGATGTTCAACATGGATAAAGTCTTAGCACAAATCCCATTGCATAACAAATAGCACAAGGTCCAACTTTGGCTACATGATTCTGCATAGTCTCATATTACAGACCAAGGCCAAAAATGCTATTTGTCGCCTTGAGGATGTCAAATAGGTGTCGGTATCCATCGCTATCTAGAGATAAACCAAGAAGAGGTCACAATGAAATGAACATGAAATGCCTCTTTTAGGGGGTTAAATTTTCAATGTACCCTCACTCATGTATGAAATGTGAGGGTGCAGTAAATTTGTGTCCTATTAATAATTTAAGAGTAGGATCCCATCTTATTGAATTGAGTCTACTTTGATCAAAGTGAAACCAAACTCATGACTATGGAGAACTCATAAATTTGATATCAAACATTAGCAATACATATCAAGCAATTATTCATTATATGTAGAAGAGTGACCAAGGCCAACATCTTGGAGGGATACACCAATCATAGCCCACTCTTTTATATCATTACATAACTTGGGTGATGTCATATTGTCAATAGCATAGTTGGCAAGTGAGTCAACCTTCATGTTGGCTTCCCTATAGACATATTGTATATCAAGAGTCCCCATCCAATCCAACATAGGCCAAGCATTATAGAGAATATTGTTAATTTTCTAGTTGAGAATGCTCTTTTCCTATTTGTGTTTATATTTATCATCTAGTCACCTTCAATTTGGATGTTTCAGAGGCCCCTCTATCTACAAATTTGAAGATCCAAAAGGAGGGCTTAAGCCTCTACTTCATTATTGGTACCATGTGCCAACTTTGCAGTGGCAATGATTAGAGAGTCCCTTACATCTCTTACTACACAACTAGCTCTAGAAGGTTCCAAATTCCCCTTCAATATTTCGTTAAAGTTCATTTTTACCCATCCTTCCTAAAGAGATTACCACTTGACTAATCCCTCTAATTTTGAGTAGAATTAGCTCTACCATCCCCATGCATGAAAAAAAACTATTTTATTTTATTTAACATTGTATGGTTTATTTTTATTTGAATAATTAATTTACTTTTGCATGTAACTTTTAACTTAATTTTTGAAGAAAAACCATCCATTATCAAAATTATATTTATAATATTTGTTTATTATTAATCTCTTCTATTTGATATTTAATTATATCAATTATATTTTTTTCTTTTATAATTTTTTTTTTTTTTTAAATATATATTGACTATATTTTTTATTTTTAAAAATTGACTAACTGTCCAAATGCGTTTCAATAGCAATAACTAGAAGAGGCAGACTCTAGAAATTGGGACTTCGAGCTGAACATAGTTCTAAGACTAGAGAAAATAAGCATACGAGACAAAAGGAAAATAAATGAGGGAAGCTGAAAAGCTACGATAAGATTACCTCAATTTGTCTCGACTAGATTTGGGCTAGTCAAACTTTGTTGACTTTTCTCTCAAATAAACCATTTAATTGTAATAGCCAAGAGCCAGAAAATAAAACCGCTGCGGTCAACTATGGAAAGAAACCTGAACGGCTGTGAAGAAGCTAATCAGAGCAATTTGATTTATTTATATATATCACATAAACTTGCTTCATATCAAATTTTGAAAGATATAGCCTCATTAAATTGAGCTGAGGCTTATTGGGGTGGTGTAAAACATTTTTAAGTAGGTCAAGATGAGGAATTTGGACTTTTGGCTAGTATTAAGGGTATTTTTGAATAGTATATCCACCAAGTAAATCTGTATACTATAGGAGAATAATCTAGGTAGAAGAAATTGAATTCCTTTCTAAGTGTCACTGTTGCAGTAGTGCGGACAATAGGAGTAATTTAGAGATTTTTTACCAACATTCAACCCAGAATAAATAAAAGAAAGCAAAGCATTTCGGTTCCGAAAAGAACTTTAGGAGCTATAACTAGTACAATGATGGATGCATACATTTGAGTTATTAGCGTCACTGATTAAAAATAAAGAATCAAAGCTTATGAAACTGGAACTTATATTTTCTGTCATGAGCCCTTTCAGCTCGTTTACTGTCTATACAGTATGCAGTTAATAAAATGTAGGTTTGACTGTATTTATTAATTAATTAAAAATAAAAATAAACACATTTTCAATTAATTAATACTGTATTTATTAATTAATTGAAAATAAAAATAAACAAATTTTCAATTTTCAATTAATTAATAAATACAGTCTGCTGGCAGCATAGACGTTGCCTTCAGATCGTGCATTCGAAATAACTTAAAAGTAACGAGTATTGCCTTCCTCGATTTTGTGCGAGACCAAGAAACAACGAAAAGGAAAATATCGAGGCTTAAAAAGGAGATTAATTACGGTATAAGCTACAGTTCAAAAGGCTGCCGACAGCCAGAAACGATTTCAGCCATAAATATGTACGGCCCGTTTTCAGTGATTCGTACAAGTATAATATTTTTAAAAAAATATTTGCAACAAGATGCCCAAACCAGGGCTGCCAATGGACGGTCTGTGGACCGTGCTTCAGGTTTTCTCATGTGACGGTGTAAATTTCGAAATTCCCATAACCGGTTATCGATGATAAATTTGGTAACTGTCCATTTTTAAGAATTATATAGTATAAGTTGTAAAATTTAGCCAATGCTGTATAATCAATAAGGATTTTACCAGTAAATTAAGCTGCCATAAGCATTTCACGTGCCAAAAGCAAAACATTAAAACAATGTAATGGCCAACAAATTTTGATTTGATGGGTAATAATCATAGTTGTCAGGGTACTGGTATTGGTACAGGAGACAGGTACCGGTACGTATTTTTGAAAATAGGAGAGGGGATATTTAAAGATGTCATTTTTTTAATTTAATTTAATAATTTATAAATTTATTACATTAAAATTGAAAATATCATAAAATCAAATTTTCAAAACAAGAATATTGATAAAGTTTAACATTAAATTTAAAATTTAAATACACAAATGTCAAAGAATAAAAGATTTCATACTATATATTTGATATTACACATTGAAATTTAGAACTTTTGATTCGTTTTTTTTTTCATATGAAAACATTGAAATGTAAGTTTTTTTTGTTTTTTAAATGAAAAATTAAAAAGGCGTCTTGGACCAATTTCTGGTATGAAATAACGTGTCTCGATATTCAAACCATGTCTGCATACATCTATGATAAAAATAGTTATATATTAGATATAACTAACATCGAGTAGTAATCAATCTTTTTGAGCCTAAAGCCCAAGACTTAAAAAGGGAATATTTATTACTTGTGCGTTGGCCTAGTCTCTTTATATCACCAGTAAATTAAGCTGCCAACGGTCTACTGATGAAATGTAAGGGATTAGACCGATGTAAAAGTATGCTTCAATTCTAAGCCTTCTGGCCTAATCTATGGTGTTCTAAAGCTAATTTCTGAAATAAACCTCCCTAAGGCAGTGTGAAAAAGCTACCTTAAACAATAACACAAGTTTACAACATTACGAAATTGAAAAATACAGATTACCACTGTGTCTAGGACTCTTAGTGTTAGAGAGTAGTAAGCTGTTAACAGTATAGCTAAATAATTATTCAATTTAGAGAAAAAAAAAACACGGAATTTGTGTGGTTGATATTAAAAAATAAATAAATTAACTGTAGACTGCAGTTCAGGTCAACGGGCATTGAGATAGCAAACGAAGGTACCGAAAAACTCGGCCAAGAAAAACTAGTTTTTTAGATTTAATGCATCTAAGGACACAAACAAAAGAGATATTCTGAGCCAGATTAACTGTAATGGAGATTTTTTAATGAAAGAGAAAAAAGCATAGAATCGAACCAGAAATTGGTCAAGCTCCTTTTGGTCGGCGACGAGGTTATCAGAATTGGTGAGAAGCGAATACTTAGAGAGAACATTGTGTGACTGCGTCAACTGAGCGTCGATCCTGGGGAGCTGATCTACCGGCGTTGCTATGCGCAGGCACGCCACATGGGCCGCCAACAACTGCTCATAAAGAGGACGAGAAAGAATGTCCGCCTTAAATTTAGCGATCTGCCACAACCCCGGCACATCATCATCTCCCTCTTTTTCTCCTCTTCCTCCTCCTCCTCCTCCTCCGCTATCACCCGTATCAGATGAATGAAGATGAAGCAGAGCTGAATGACTCTTCCCTTCTCCTGAACTCTGAGATAAGGCCATCGCGCAACTTCTCTAAATTCCTCTCCAAGAACCCCTTTCCCCGCCCACCAAATTACAAACCCCAAATCCTTCCCTGTTTTAGTTTACTACTTTGAAGTTTTAGTTTTTACCTTTGTTGTTAAATATGGTTTTCAGACATGTACCTGTAAGTCACGAGGCCGTACACCACGCGTCGGAGGGAGAAGGCATGGACCATTTGAGTGGAAGGATCTACAGCGAGCTTTTTAATGAGCCCGAATGCCACGTAGGCACAAGCATCTTGATAAGACAGGTCCGTTTGACTTTTCCGTCTACTGTCGGCGCAGGCGGCAACTCTCTTCTTACCTGACATCCAGCCGGCGACTAACTTCTGATAGTGACGGGTCAGCGTCCACGGAACGGCGCCATTACAACGCTGTCGTAGTCCGCCTTTAAATTCAGCGGTCACTTATGCCCGTCAAGCGATTTTTAGGCAGTTTTCACTGCTGCCATTCTTCCTAACATACTCTTGGACAGCTTGCAATAGACCCATAGAAAACAAAGCAACAGCTAAGTTTTATTTAAACAAAATTTTATATTAGAAATATATACAAGATTAAGTTTATTTAACATAATGAGTGTTGAATGAATCGTTAATTGTCTTTTCTATTGACACAAAAATTATGTAAAAAGAAACGACGACGTTTAAGCAGCGTCAAATTTTAAACCATGATCCTGCGTGGAGCCCGAGCTGCCTCGGTGTTTCCTATTTCCCATGCAGAGCAGATTAAAAGATATTTAAAGATGATTTTGGTCGACCCCACCTTCCACTCTTCGGTACGGAGATTTCGAGACGGAACGGACCTGACGCGGAGATTTGATACCATTCAACTGTAGCGCTTCCCTCACCTCTTTTCTCAGAAATTTACATGTATTTCACCGCTGCCGTTAACGTCGACGGTTGCGGATTGCACGTTTTCTGTTATTGGCAACCACAGCTAAGTTTTTATTATTGTTTTGTTTGCTCTACAACAAATGAACAAGACAAGAATTTAAGGCGCTGTCATATTTCGTATCATGTATTGGCACCCTCCATAAGATGATATATTCTAGTTAGCAGAGATCGCGATATAATCTGGGTATTGGGTGTTGTCTGAATTCTTCATCGACAAGTGCAGACTTCTAATTCAAGGTTTTTTTAGGTTATATTTTGATTTTTAATTAATTAATAAATAGTCAAATATATATTATGATATTTAAATAAAGAGTTCAGATTTTTTAAGAGTACAATACATACTTATCATTGAAGAGAAGCATAATAGTCCTGTGTGGGTTGTTCCAGTTTAGAGTTTCTAATTCAAATTTGATTATATAATTTAAGGTATTGTTGTAAGTATATTGTTTTTTCCAAGCCAAAGAAGGGTAATCAATGGCAGAACCTGCATTTGCACGATATTATGTTTGGTCAATTTGAGGTAGAGTTTGTAGCTCTATTGTCTTTACCACATGTGGAAAGCATGGACACAGGTTCAACATTTGCTATCAGGCAATGAAGCATTGAACTGCTTCCCTCCTGCTATGTGCCTAACAATTCCTTATGGTGAAATGTTGGCCTAAATGGAAAGCCATTGGCCCTTTCTCAGAGGAGTTCTGAAAAAAATGGAACTCTCAAGGATTAGTGTCCTACAAGACTTGTTGATAGGTGATAGCTTGGGTACTTGGGAGCAGTTGTGTGCTAAGTATGGTCTTCCTTTCTCTCAGAAAACAAATGTATATCATGATCTGTAATTGTTCAAGGGGGATTGGTTTCTTAGGTCTACAGTATGTGATTCAAATGATTTGGACAGGATAAAGTGGTCAAATGGTTCTAATCTGCTTTGAGTCTCTATTAAGAATATTTACTTGATGCTTGGTGGCTTGAGAGAGGTTTTTGAGTGGTTGAATTCTTCTTGACATTTGACTTGGCCTGATTCTTATTGATTTTTGTAGCTTGAAAGGTGGGATGTGGATTTGTTTTAAAGCAACTTGAGTTGGATATGCTTTAAAGCAATTCAAGTTGGATTTTCAGCAACAGTAGTTTTTTTATTCTTTAATAGAATGTTTCCAAGTTTGTGAGGATAAGATAAATCCAAGAGTGATTTTATGTGTAATTAAAGCCAAAGAAAGCAAGGAAAGATTATTTTCTTGCACGCTAAGTAAAGTAGCTGGGCTTTATATATGTAAGATTGTTGTAGCAAACTCATATTGTATTTTTGAAAGAAAAGTTAGCTGTTAGGTTGAATAGAAGATCCAATATTTGCAAGTTTTTCCCCACATTGGGGTTTCCTGGGTAATTTTGTGTTATTATCTTTTTGTGATTGACTTCTTGTTATTTTTGCTTCCGCTGTTATTAGTTGTTATTTAACCCAGTGTGTTAATTGTTATAAATCAAATATTTAATTACATTCTGTGAATTTATTGTGCAATTAATCTGTAGCTAGGTTATAAGAAATTAACATGGTATTAGAACTCTAAACTATGAATATGAAGCCAAGATTTGTAACACAAATTTCAAGAAAAAAAAAACAGATTTTCGTCTCCAATTCTTTTGTGGCTATGGCAACCAGTGTTCGATATGAGTACAAACTTGAGGGTGCATCTAACTTCTTGCAGTGGAAGGTTCAGATTACATATGTTCTCAAGGAGAACAGGTTGTGGATCTATGCTAGTACAGAAGTGACACCACCAACAAATGATCCTGTTGCCTTAGATTCGCATGAAGTCAAAGAGGCCAAGGCTCAGAGGATTAGCCTGGATGGAGTAAGAGATAATTTAATTCCTCATTTATCAGGGACAGACACTGCCAAGGAGATGGGGGATACGCTCACAAAACTTTATCAGAGCGACTATCAGAGTCATAAGATGATGCTCAAGGACAAATTGCATAATACCAAGATGTCCAAAGGCGAGAGTGTGACCTCTTACTTGTCCAAACTGACATAGGTCAGGGATGAGCTTGCTGGTATTGGAGAGATGATTGATGAAGATGAGTTGGTGCGCATAGCCTTGAATGGTTTTTCGAAGCACTGGGAAGTGTTTGTCAAGTGTGTTGTCGGCAGAGATCGGCTACCTGATTGGGCAAGACTTTGGGATGGTTTTGTTCAAGAGGAGATCCATGAAGGTGCTCATCGTGGAGATCAGACAAAGAAGGGTCAAAATGAAGAAAATATTGCTCTTGCAAGCAAGGGTAAGAAGAAGTCCAATAAAGAGCAATCAGAAGGTTCTTCTTCCAAGAGTGGGAAGAAGAAATATTTGAGCAAGATTAAATGTTTTTGCTGCCATCAGATGGGTCACTATGCTAGTCAATGTCCGAATAAGAAAAATAAGGACAAGTAGAAGAAGCAATTTGCTGCTACAGCTAAGGTGGACAAGTTTGCATCATGATTTGAGAATGAGTTTTCACTCATCGCCTGTCTCTCAAGTTCAATTGCCAACAAGGTATGGTATATTGACAGTGGGGCTTCTCGCCACATGATGGGAGTCAGAGAATGTTTCACCAAGTTGGAGGAGAAGAAGCTGGATTTCTATATTGAGCTCGGAGACAATGCCAAGTACCATGCAACTGGTATTAGCACCGTCAAGTTTAAGAGGGAGTCTAGCAAACCTTTGTTGATGGAGGATGTGTTGTATGTCCCTGGCATGACAAAGAATTTAATCTTGGTTTCTGCTTTGGAAGACAAGGGTTACATCGTGACCTTTGAGAGGGGAAAAGTCTATATTCGTCCCAAAGATTCCAAGATTGCAAAAGTGATTGGAGTTAGGCATGGCAGCTTGTTTCGGTTACAGTTTGAGCCAACACATGCGTTCGTTAGTAGCTGTAAAGGGATAGGAGAATTGTGGCACAGGAGGATGGCTCACCTTCACCATGGAGCACTTAATATTCTTAAGGAAATAGTGATGGGGCTGCCTAAGATGAATACAAAAAAGCATGAGGTGTGCAAGGGTTGTGCTCTTGGGAAATATGCCAAGACCAGTTTTCCAAGCAGCAACACTAGATCCGAAGGGATTTTGGATCTTGTACATTCACATGTGTGTGGGCCCATGTCAACAACATCCTTGCATGGATATGAGTATTTTGTTACTTTCATTGATGACTTCTCCAGGAAGACATGGATATATTTTCTGAAGAATAAAGATGAGGTCTTCAGTAGGTTCAAAGAGTTTAAGGCTCTCGTGGAGAACCAAACTGGGAAGAAGATCAAGATACTGAGGTCTGATAATGGAGGCGAGTATACCTCGAATTCCTTCAAAGATTTCTATGCTCAAGAAGGTATCAATAAAGAGTTGATAGTTCCATACAACCCACAACAGAATGGGGTTGTTGAACGGAAGAATAGGGCTATAGTTGGAGCAACCAAGGCCATGCTTCATGATTAGGATTTTCCTTGGTTCTTATGGGCAGAAGCTTGCAATACAGCTGTGTATTTGCAGAATAGGAGCCCTCACAAAGTGTTGGAAAAGTTGACTCTAGAAGAGGCGTTCACTGGTAAGAAACCAGATTTGGGGCATATTCACATCTTTGGATGCCTTGTGTATTGTCACATTCCTGTTGAGAAGAGAACCAAGTTGGAACCTACTGTAGAGAAGGGTATCCTTGTTGCCAGGTACAGTGAAACTTCTAAGGCTTACCGGGTTTACATTCTTGCTCTTAGGAAAACAGTGGTTCACAAAGATGTGAAGTTTGAGGAAGAGAGGGCTCTTCAGAAGTTAAGCAACTTGATGAATGAGGAGGAACAATCATCCACAGTTGAGGTAGCACAAATTCCTCAAACTTCAGTCACACAAGCTTGAGAGCAGAGCAAGCAGGCCTAGCAGGGTGATCAGATAGAGGAACAAATAATTCATCAACCTCAGATTCCTATTACTGAGAAGAGGAGAAACAAGGCAGCTGAGCAGACATTGAAAGAAGCTCAAGAATATGTAGGTGATCCTCAAGATTCAGTCAGACAAAGAAGGGCTCCCAGACGTTATTTTGAGTATGTGGCACTTATGAGTGAATTAATTAAAGTAGAGCCTTCCAGCTTTCAAAAGGCGTCCAAACACCAAGTATGGAGGGATGCCATGGTGGAAGAGTATTCTTCCATCATGAAGAATAGTGTGTGGGAGGTAGTACCACAACCAGAAGATAAGTCTGTGGTGGGCTCAAGATGGTTGTATAAGATTAAGCATGTTGCAGATGGTAGTGTGGAAAAGTTCAAAGCTCAGTTTGTGGCTAAGGGGTTTTCTCATAAGGAAGGAGTCGACTATGACGAGACTTTCACTCCAGTAGCCAGGTACTCATCCATAAGAGCTATCATTTCTATAGCAGCACAAATGGGTTGGAGGATTCATCAGATGGATGTAAAGACGACCTTCCTCAATAGGGTGATTGAGGAAGAGATTTACATAGAGCAACCAAAGGGTTTGAAGCACATGAGAGGGATTCTCATGTATGCAGGTTGAAAAGAGCACTGTATGGACTCAAGCAGGCTCCCAGGGTGTGGTATTCATGTATCGACAATTACTTGCAAAGTGTGGGCTTCATCAAGAGTGAAGCGGATCTGAACCTGTACAATGTTCAGGTGAAGGGCAAACTTCTCATATTGTTGTTATATGTTGATGACCTATTTCTCACAGGGTCAGAGGAGCTCATAGCACACTACAAGCGAGATCTTGTAGGAGAGTTTGAGATGAAGGACTTGGCGTTGATGCATTACTTTCTAGGATTGGAGTTGTGGCAGAAAGAGGGAGAGATCTTCCTTGGATAAGGGAAGTACTTAATTGATATCTTGAAGCGATTCAGGATGGAAAACTGTAAGCCTATGTCAACGCCACTTGTGACCAAATGGAAAAAGATTGATGCTTCTAGATCAGAGGCAGTGGACCCAACTTTATACAAACAATTGATAAGCTCTCTTATGTACCTGGTCAACACCAGGCCAGACATTTGTTTTGTAGTGAACTCACTCAGTCAGTTTATGGTGGAACCTAAACGTGTGCACTGGATAGTTGCGAAGCATGTTTGAGATATCTCTGAGGCACAGTTGATTATGGGCTGAAGTATGTTCAGCAGGATGGAGTGAAGCTCAAGAGGTTTACCAATGCAGATTGGGCAGGCAGTACAACTGATTGGAAGAGCACTTCAGGGTGTAGTTTTAGTTTGGGATCATGAGCAATCTCTTGGTACAGCAGGAAACAAAAGTCAATTGCGTTGAGTTCTACAGAGGCCGAGTATATGGCAGCCAGTATGGCTACATGTGAGGCTATCTGGCTTCAGAAACTTCTAGCTAGGCTCTTTGATCGGGAGTTGGATCCTACAGTCATTTACTATGATAATCAGAGTTGTATCAAACTCTCTGAGAATCCAGTGTTTCATGACAAGTCAAAGCACATTGAGATCAAGTACCACTTCATCATAGATTGTGTGGAGAAGGGGATAGTGAAGCTCATTTACATTCCTACAGACGAACAGATAGCAGATATATTGATGAAGGCCTTGATGAAGAGCAAGTTTGAATTCTCTAGGGACAAGTTGGGTGTGGTGCAGAACACCTTCCTCGCTAAGAGGGAGTGTTATTTTTGTAGCTCGAAAGGTGGGATGTGGATTTGTTTTAAAGCAACTTGAGTTGGATATGCTTTAAATGACTTTAAAGCAACTCGAGTTAGATATGTTGTAAAGCAATTCGAGTTGGATTTTCAACAACAGTAGTTTTTTTATTCTTTAATAGAATGTTTCCAAGTTTGTGAGGATAAGATAAATCCAAGAGTGATTTTGTGTAATTAAAGCCAAAGAAAGTAAGGAAAGATTATTTTCTTGCACGCTAAGTAAAGTAGTTGGGCTCTATATATGTAAGATTGGTGTAGCGAACTCATATTGTATATTTTCGAAAGAAAAGTTAGCTGTTAGGCTGAATAGAAGATCCAACATTTGCAGGTTTTTCCCCACATTGGGGTTTCCTGGGTAATTATGTGTTATCATCTTTTTGTGATTGGCTTCTTGTTATTTTTGCTTCTGTTATTATTAGTTGTTATTTAACCTAGTGTGTTAATTGTTATAAATCAGATATTTAATTATATTTTGTGAATTTATTATGCAATTAATCTATAGCTGGGTTATAAGAAATTAACAATTCTAAATGGAATAAAGTCTTTACCCATCTTTGGTACAATAATGTTGAGCCCAAAAAATCATGTTTTCTTTGGTTGCTTATTCTAAAAAATCTTGTTGTTGGTCAAGTTTTGCATAAATATGGACTACCTACTAGAACTTCTGACTGTTGTTCTATGCCTGAAACTTTTGAGCATTTGTTCTTTGATTGCCAGTATGCTATTGCTAGTTGGTCTATGTTTTATGGTCTCCCTGTGATATGGAATGATGATAATGGTTTTTCATGGCATGAGATTTTTGTTGGCTATGTTAAGAGTTTTGATGAAACTTTGAATAAAATTTAGCTTGTTTTTTCGAATGAAGGTTTTTGGTTTCTATGGAAGAAGAGGAATGAAGAGGTTTTTTAGAGCAAAAGAAGGCATCTTACTAAGTTTAATAGTGAACTCGCTTTCTTGAGTATTATGTTGCAGGTATTGGCTGCTATGGAGATCCCAAAAGATCGTTTCATGATCCTGCTAAAGGAAGGTGTCATACTAATTTACAAAACTAACATTACATCAACTCATTTCTTTCCTCAAGGGAGGAATAACCTGAACAAGGAGTTGGAACTGTTGAACAAAAAATTGCAAGAGAGGAAGTTGGGAAAAGAAGAGCAGAAAGGAGACAAAACCAAAAACATGGACAATGATATACCTGTTGTCATGAACATGGATCCTAACTTGATTTTGCCTCCTATTGGTGCATATGACGTTAAGGCAGAATGTAGTAACAATATAACAAGAGCCTAGGATTAGATATTAGCTTGACTATTTCTCCTCTAATATTTTGAGTTGTAACTCGATCACTACTTTTGTCCTTTGATGATATGTAATCCTCTCTAAGACTTTCGGGGGCAGTAGCTCCAATTGTTGTAATATCTTTCTTGTAAACTATATCTAATATAAAAAAAAGTATATTGTTATGAATAGATGTCCTTTAATTTACAATAGTTAAGATTTAATCTAATAAAACAATACATATACTTTCACATTAAAATTTTATTAGATTAAATCTTAAATATTACAAATTAATAGAGAAAATTGTTCATGACAACTTACATACAGGAGTACTTTAGTCATACAATTAAAACTATACATTCAACCATATTAAACATCTTCAATTTAAACCTCTTTTGACTTTGATCTAATCTCCTTTGTTTATTTGTAACAAGTTATTATGATTTCTATTTACTAATGGGCATCTCAATTCATATAGTCTACGGATAGGGAGCTATATCAATAGTGGTTTTCCCTTTTAAAAAGACTCCAAAACACACTTTTACAAGATTAATAAAAGTTTAAAAACTTCAAGGAAAACTAAATTAAGACATCTAATTGTTAGTTGTAAAACTTGGAATGCAATGTCCCACAAGTAGTCACTAACTTGGGTAGGTGCAAAATAAAAATGCATATACATATCTTGTTCAATAGCCCAAATCTCTTCTAGATTGAGATTGAATTCAAACATATTCAATTTCGTATCTTGCTTATGTTGAACCAACATTGAAAGCAAAGGTAGAGATATGTATAGGGACATAAGAAGAAGCATTCTCACCAAATCAAGAGTATTTGTAAGTTGAATTTTCCTACCACAATTTAGGATCTTTCACTTTTGTGTTTGATGCTTTACAATAGATTTAGGAACTCTCACAACCCAATTATTACCAATTAGAAGAATAATGAAATAATTTCACTAATTTTCAAAAGTAGTTAATTTTTAAAGATAATCCATGGGCAAATAAGTAAGAAATGTTATTTTTTGTTATCATGTAGGTAAATAGAGTTACATAAAGTTTAGATAGCATTTCCCCTTATAAAATTGATAAATAACACATTACAACTCCTTAAAAAAATCTAGAATTGAAACTTGACACAAGACATCCATTAGTCAACAACAAATACCAACCCAGGCACTAGTCTTTGGAAATTTGGCATCGTCTTCCACCAAGACCTTATGTAACTTACATAGGCATCCAAGTCTAATAGTGCATCTTAAACCTACAAGAAAATTAAAGAATCTAACTCCCATCCCATTCTTCCCTTTTTTATTATTCCTTAAATTTTGTGCCTAAATTGAGATCTCCTAGAGCAACAACTTCTAAGAAAAAATTGAGAGAAAGTGGAAGAAATATTAGGAGTGCAACACCTTCATGTGACACCCAAATCCATTTTCATGAGATTAATTAGGATAAATCCACCTATTAATTCATGAATGTGGTGTCATCCTTCAAATTGAGTAAAAAAGATGCAATATTTCAAACAAGGTTCCTACAATGTAAGAACTATGACATGAAGCCTTCTATTTGAATCGAAACTCTTCCTTCACATGGGCACATGGATTGAGGTTCAATTCATACATACAAGGTGGTACATGCAATCTAAAACTACCTCCAAGATCCACTCCAACTCTCCTTCAATTTTAACTCCTCAAACTCCTCTTTCTAGGCACTAAAATTTCTAGTCAACAACTTGTATGTGAAGTGATGCTCTTCACACATCTAGACATCATTTTGAAAGGGAAATAAATTTAGATTTGAATTCCCATAGGATTTTAAGCCACAAATAAAAGCTAAAATTATATCTTTATAGGTTGTATTGATTGCTCAATTCCCCAAGATATTCTTGCATCATCCATGATCTACCATTTTATGTTCTCACATAACCTACTCTTAAAACTTCTTTTAGTCATATTCAAAACATCATATATACATAATAGATAAAAATATTAATATTTTATTTTCTTGAATGATGTGGATATTCACATAAGTTGTACCTAGTTACAGTTATTTGTAATGTGTTGATGGCTTATTTGCTTATTCCAAGCACAAGATGGTCACTTAAGACTATATCGAGCTATCTTTAGGTTATATACCTTATTTTGATCTCCTCCAATAAATACTTTTTAGATGCAATAAAAAATGTCCCCTCCTCAATCCCTCCATTTATGAATGAACTTTTATCATTTAAATAATGTACTTTCAAAACTAACCATGTTGCAAACTGGCGAAAAAAACTTAATAATGATTTCATCTTCAACACCTCATAGGTGTGGATTCTATTTAATAATCAATATATTCAATTTCTCAAAAATTATGTTCCATAAAAGGAGCCTTAACATGTCATTGCTTATATCTCTTTTGTACTTCTTCCTAGGAACCCATTGGCAATCAATACTCTTTGTTTCGAGATAAATATATATAGATTCCCTCTCTAATTTTCAAAAGGTCTAATTATTCATCATTCACTACATTGTCTCATATACCTTAAGTTAGAGAATTAAGAACCTCTTGCACATTTTTGAGCTCTTTCGAAACTATGTAGCATAAAGAAAATAATAAAATAGATTTTTAGTGGTTTCAACAATCATATATGAAGGGCTCCTAAGATGCAGTTAACAAATACTCAAACTTGTGAAAATATGATTAATAATAAATGACAAATAACAAATATTCTATTAAAGCCTACCATGATTAGCATTATTCATATATTAATAATAAATGACAAATAACAAATTTTTATCCCATGATATTACTTAAATATACAACTACAATATCACAATAGTAGAAAATAGTAGGAATGATGGCTCCTTAAATCCATTTCTTCATTTGATTTTAAGAACAAGAGCTTTATTACATGTATAGAACAAAATGGATATTCACAACATTAATATTGATAAAATCATTGATTTTCTATTTAACAAACTAAGGATAACAAGCATCTTATAAATCTTCATATTGTAATCTATTTGATTAAAATGAAGATCAAACAAAATGACAAATAACAAATATTCTATTTTAGAAAGATTTTAACTTACCCTACGATATTACTTAAGTATATAACTAAAATATCAAAATAGTAGGAAATAGTAGGAATGATGACTCCTTAAATCCATTTCTTCATTTGATTTTAAGAACAAGAGCTTTATTACATCATGTATAGAACAAAATAGATATTCTCAACATTAATATTGATAAAATTCTTGATTTACTACTATTTAACAAATTAAGGATAACAAACATCTTATAACATCTTCATATTGTAATCTATTTGATTAAAATGAATATCAAACAAAATATAATAATGATAATTAACATCAATTACACTATCAACAAAATATTTTTAAATATCATCCAATTTAACAATAAAAAATAAATAAATTATTTAATTTTATTAGAACAAATAAGATTTAAATAACATAATCAAAATTGAAACTAATAATAAAAGAATTCAATCAATAAATTTAAAATATTTGCACACATTCTCCTTTTAAAATAGAACTATTATCGTTTGGACAAAGGACTCAACTTGAAGCAATAACAATGTTGGCTTGACATCATGGAGAATAATCGTGATGGTATACATCCAATATTATCATAGGGATAGGTACTTCATTGAATCTTTGATAGGAATTGGGAATTGATTAAACTTTTTTATTTAAGAATAATATTTTTCTTCAAATTGGAAAGGATATTCAAAATGCATATATTGTACCTTAGTTTTGTGTTGTCTACGAAGTGATTGAAATAGCAATCTCCAATTTAAATTGTAGAATGAGACCAAGGTTTGAAAGTGCCAACCATCATATATCCTTCCATGATATATTGTTTTGGATTATATATTATTGTGTGTGATTTCAATTATAATTATAATTTATGAATTTTGTTGTATGAACAACAATGTTTTTGATATTAAAAGCAGCAAAACTAGGGTGTTGTCCCTTTAATACAATGCTCCACAGGCCATCAACAATAGACTAGCATTAATAGCACATTAACAACAAGGTCAAGAAAACCTAACCAAACACCATAAACATTCCATATCAAAAACCACATCAAAACCACGAGCAGAGTAACCAGAGTATCAAACAACCAGAGCAATCTAACCATCCTACGTATAGTGTCAGTATAGCTACAACCAGAGCAATCTAGCCATCCTACGTATAGTGTATCTCGCAAGACCATAGAGTCTACCAATATTAATGTCCATCATGAAACCATAATTTAAAACAGTCTTAACCGAGGACCACCAGGGGTCATACCAGTCATAATAAAACATAAAAACAACATCAATATGTTTACTGAAATAAAAAAGAAACGATGGCCAATAAGGCCATGGCCAACCAAAAAGCATAACCTTCGATGACCCTAGTCTTTCTTTCCACTGCATGGCTTGATCGGAGTTATGGTAGCCCAATCCTTAATGAGGACTTAAGAAGTTCCTTGCTAACAACTTCCTCTTCAACATTGTTCGCGAACTTGTACTTCTGCAACAGACAGAGAGTGATGGCAGACCTGTGCATGATCTTCAGCGCGAAGCGGGTGACATCTTGCAACCTTTTCTCCAAATTCTCCACTTTGCTTTTAAGATTATCAACCTCCTCCCAGATAGTGTCCTGCTTGTCGCAAGCTTCCTCCATGGGGGCCTTTCCCTCAGCAATGTTCGAGGCCCTAGCCTTAACCTCCTTGGCCCTAACACTGGAAGGACCCAAAGAACCCTTTTTTAAGCTCTCAAAAATATGGGAGGAGCTACTAGTAGAAGTTGAATGGGCTTCCTCCTCCATATCTTTTTCCTCTTTACTCTTACTATCACTCTCATGACCATCAACGAACTCTAAGGCCTCTTTAGAATTCTTCTCTTTTTCTTGTTTAGTCACCAATCTGCTTGACCTTCGAGGGGTACTAGTCTCTTCAGTGATTTCAATGTCAGAGTCAATTTGCTGTCGCCTAAATTTTGTTTTCTTTGAGGCTTTGGCTTTAGTTTTGGGGGTAGAAGCAATACGTTTCTTATCCTTCTTTTTGATAGCTGACCCCGTATTAGGGGATGTGTCCTAGGGAGGGGCTTTTATAGTAGGGTTTTTGATACACTTTTTCTTACTGGGGCCAGGGGTATTCATAATGCTAGCAGATGGAGGGGTATGAACAACAATGTTATTCAATTAAATAGTTGGTATTTATTTTAATATAGATGATATTTTCATCTTTTGATTATATATAATGTAGATGTATGCATAATTAGTATGATACATTTTATTAAGAGATTAGTCACTCTCATAACTTTTAAATATTTTTATTATTTCAATTTTTAAATTATATATTAATAATAAATGACAAATATTCTATTTAAATGATAAGTTGTTATTTAAGGTAGTTATCAAAATATTTATGGTAATGGACACTTAAAGAAATAGCTATGACTTTATAACTGCATTATTAAGCTAGAGAAGCAAAAAAAATTAGGTAGTCCTGAAGTTATGATGATAGTTAGAAAGTAAAAGGTTACTTCTTAGTTCACTAAAAGTCGTTATACGCGGCATTCAAAATTAATGAATATATAAAAAATAGTCATTTTCAACCAATCACATAAATAAATCATATAATTAGATATCTAGTTATACAAAAATATTTTAACCTACAAGTTATGGATTAACCTTATTATCTTTGTATTTGAAGCTTCATTATCCAAACATCTTAAAAAATTTCCCAAAAATTTAGATAATTGAAACAAATTTTCTTATAAAGAAATTAATAGTTAAACACTCTCTATTGACAATATCATTATACTTATTTTAGATTATACCAACAAACCAAATTTATATAATAAAATTAACAATATAAATTGAAATTTTAAATATTTTAACTATATAAAACATAATTTTTAAAATATTTATGTTAAAAAAATTTAAATAAAATAATATAAAATTACTTTATAAATTTATATTTAAATCATATCTTATTTATATATACATTTTCTTCCTAGAAACAACTATTATATACTGAATTACTTTATTTGTAATGCCCTGTTTAGTTATGTTCGTATATTCTCTTTAGTTGTCTGGTGCTCTCGCCGTGCACATCTATAACTGTGCAGCTGTAATCTGCTATATGTAATTTCTTTTAGGTGGATGTGACAAATCCGTCGTTAGCTCTGCCCACCTTAGTCATATCTATCTAGCGGGACAAATTAAGAAATCAAATTTAAAAAACTAACAACCTAAAAAAAGAGTGTCCTTAGCCGACAACACTTAAATCTTATCTTCGAACATGATTTTCTATGGCACAAACATGCACGTGCTTAGTTGTATGGTAGAGTATTTTTAGTGCTTGGATTAAAGTTGTATGGTTAAATCAATAAAACTCATGAATGAGCCCGTTCCATAAATGGTTGTTGCCCCATCACGACAAAAATGCAAAATAGAGAAAAAAATAATAAACTCAGTGAAATCTTATCTCCTAGTGATATATTTAGAAAATAGTTTGGAAGTTAATCATGGCGCATAATGAATCTCATGTCACATCCTCTATTTTCAAATGATGATAAAGCTCATTTAAAAAAATCAACGGTTGGTTAGAGAGTGATTATAAAGTAATCAAGTGCGCCACTTGTTAATGGAGTTTGGCATGGTTGGTGGGGCTACCTAGTGCTTGCTAGAGACGGTCAATTTGGCGTGTTTATTGGGTTGTCTTACAACAATGCTATATATAATATAATTGTTACACCATATTATTTTAAAATATTAATATAGTTCGCTATTTAATTTCTCAAAGAAAAGTTTTATTAATATTTAATAATATATATTATAGTTTAATAAATTGTTTTTATATAAATATTGGAAAAAATATATTTAGTAATTAATAAGAGTTTTTTTTTTTATACAAGCATTGAACGAAAATGTATTTAGTAATAAATAAGTATCAAAATATTAAATTGTCGTAGAATAATAGAGGTTGAATTTTTCCAAACAAATTAATTTGAACATTACAAGAGTATTATTCGTCATCCAACCCAAAATTTTGAATGAGAATTGCAAAAAAGTAGAGTAAGTATATGGTCTGATTTGGATAACCTTCATTGTGTGGTAGTTTGTGAAGAGTTGAATAAAGATCAAAATTCTTATTTACTTCCTCAATTCCCTTAGCTAAATTGCCTTAATTTTTAACAATAACACCCAAATGATCCAAAATCACCTTGACTTTTATAGTAACACCTAATTGATCAATTCCCTTAGCTAAATCACCTTAGCCAAATCACCTTGACTTTTATAGTAACACCTAATTGATCCAAAATGTCATCTATGTGTTTCTTGATCTCTATGTTAGCCTATAAGGAATCAAGGAAAATATTGGTAAGATTGGCAACCTAAAGAAAAAGATAATAAATTTTCTATTGTAATTCCTAGAGGTATGATGTCATTAGAAAATAATGTTGAACATCTTTATTTCTAGATGAAAAATGGATTATTTCACAACATGATTTAGAGATGGCATGGCAGCAAGTATTGACCCCTAATAAGGTAGATTTCATTGTTAGTTTTATAAGGAAGGTAGCTAGTAGGGAAAGGGAGATAAATTGCCATATGGATAAGGAATGAGTATAAAACCAAAATAGATGTTTGACAATTTTCTAACAAACAACACAAGGGACATGACTCAAAGATGACATGGTGAGAAGTACTGACCCCTAATAAGGCATATTTATAGGTTAGTCATAGGGAAGGCAATTGGTAGAGAAAGGGAGATAAACTATGATAACGATTAGAGTGAGTATATTTAAGTAACAAAAATATTTGTTAAATTCTTTTTCTACGAAACAAACATGCAAGGGTACTAGTTGAAGCAAGCAAATATGAGCACCAACAGTCAATAGTAATGGAGAAGTTTCTAAGCTAGATTTGTGCTTGTGTAGTTTCCTTTGATTTTCAAGGTGTATTGATTGCTTAGCTTAAATTGTTTGGTAGTAAAGAGGGAGCATATCGATTTATAAGTCATCCTCTCATCTATACCAAATGATGGAAATAACTTCTTTACGCATCTCTCATTAAGAAATAAATGATGCTACAATCAATAAGTCGTGACCAATCTTTAAAACATTGTATCTATAGGAGTGGAGAGCTTAGTCTATGGCCAAGGGGGGATAAGTGATTGTACATTGTGGACTATTTGTAGCTAAGTCTTTGATTGTTGAATTCAATTGTAAGACTATCATCATCCTTCTTTTTCATATTAGATAGCTCTCATCTATCCACAAAGTTATACACACCTTTCTTGAACAACATTTCCCCCCCTAATTTTTTAATAAGAGTTAGTGGTTATCATCTTGGTGAAGCACTCTATTCCACCACACTAAAGAAGATGTGATTTACTCAAACTATTATTAAGTGAATTATCTTACCAACATAAAGGAGGGAAATAGCCTACCAAGCCCTCCAAATGCTCTTCACTTATTTTGAAGTAAGGTGTTATAATTGCCTTGCAACCAAGTAGATGCCTAGGATTTTGAGGATATGGTTGTTTGAATTCAAAAGTGAATAAGATCCTTTCAATACTATCAAATTTACCACTAAACATATTCCTTGTGTGTATGGATCAATAATAACTAGACTAGCATATTCTTTTGTTTGAATGTAGAGGGACTATGTAGAAATAAGCATCCCTTTATTACCCTAATTAGCCCAAAAGAAGATTTTGATGATCTTTTTTAGTCAATGGTGACATAATTTAGAGGGAAGCAAACATGATGAAATGTACACATACCCACCTAGAATTTTGTTGGCAACTTGAACAACTTTTGCCATTGAAAGAAATATGTTTGTCCAAGACAATAATTTATTTTTTATTTTTTGAGATACCATTTTCACATATCATTTAAAGAAACTCCTAAACCAAATGGAATACCTATGTATCTTGAATTAAAGCCATGCTTAAGAAACTTTCATTATGGAGGGATCCACTATGATGAAGGTATAATAGATTAAGTCAAAGTATTTTGTTTTATTCAATGACAACTAAGATCAAAATAACACAATAAAACCCTAATTAATTAAGAGTATTACCTATGTTTCTTTTGATAAATTTTAGAAGAACAAGTCATCATATATAAAATGGGGGTTTAATGTCATAGCATTATTAGGTAGCAAAATACAATTGATCAAATTATGCTCATGGGCATATTATAGGAGATAACCAAGGGTATTAACTATGAGCATGTAAAGATAAGGGTCCAATAAACATCATAGCCCAGTGGACCTTTGAAGAATGAATTATTTATTCAATGACCCATTAATGATTATTTGAGCATTAACACCCATGAAGAGGAGTTGAATTTGAGAAACAACTCTTTGAACAAATCATAGTCATCTAAGCATTTTACAGATACTACCATCTAATTCTATCATAAGCTTTGTCAAAATCAATTTGACTTATTTAGTGTATTTTGTGCAAATTATTATGCCTATTCAACCAACTCTCAAGCTAAAACAAGATTATCCAAAATAAATCTTCATCTTAAGAAATCAGTTTGTTATGATCAAGCAATCTCTTGAATGGCGATCTTAATGTGTCTTGTTATAACTTTAGCTATGATATTGTACAAAGGATTAAGAAGTGTAATTGGTCTCCACATTGAAATATTAATATTTTTACCTTTAGGAAGAATTTGAATGAGCCCCTAGTTAATGTTACTTGCTAAATAGAATTGTATTGAAAGCCTTGCAAGTATATTATGAAGAAATACATTCTAATATAAGGCAATAGAGACTTAAAATTTTTAGAAGGGAGTCCATCTATTCTTGGGCTTTTCTCATTATTAGTGGCCTCTAAAGTTGAATCTAACTCCTCAATCTCAATGTGCCTATCTAAGAACTCTTGCTATTCCTTGTCTATTTTGGTTGGAATATAATACCCAATATCCTCCTCAAAAAATTGTGTAAAGGATTACTCTCAGAATTATTAGAAAATAGGTTCTTAAAATAAGTGCAAACAACTTCTATAATACTTGCAATACATGTGCATACTTGATTATTCATATTCATAATTATATTTATATATTCTTTCTTACTTTAAATTCCTAGAAACTAGAAGAAAAAAATTGTGCTTTTGTCTCCATTTTGTCCACTAAAGTATGGCTCTAATTTAATCTTCTTTGTCTTTGTATGCTTCCAATTTCCTTAGGTTGTGTTCAACAATTGCCATCTTCTTTTAGGTGTCACTATTAGTAGGGGATGCAACCAATTTTTTTGACCTTTTACAAGTTGACTATAGCAGATTTTGAAACAAAATAATTCACTATTATAAATTTTGTTTGGGGAAACTGATTTAATAGTTAGCCCACTCTATCTTAGTGTATTGGCTACATTTATTTGGAATTGCATTAGTTGATTTTTTATATTAAGTTGAAGACCATTTCTGAAACATTTAGAACAGAGTTTTTAAATTTAAAGAAAAAAGTTGGTCCATAATTATTATAATGGTGAAATTTATATACCTATGTCATTTCTCATTTAGTTTGTGTCCACCTTGCTAGAATATTTTTAATACAATTGCATATCTACAAGTGGCATACTCTTACATGTTAATTTTGACTCATGGTTGCATCCTTATACGTGCCCCATTTATTCATACTAACACACATACCTACACATTATTTGATTATTTAACCTTATCCAATCCCCATATACACCTAATCTAATATATTTGTCATTTATTGGGCATATCCACTCCTAAGTACCCATATTTCTATGCACTCACTCTATTCCTCGAATTGATCATTTTTCCTACCTAGTTCATTTTTGTGACCTAGTTCAATCTAGAGGAATGCAAAACTGAACCTTAATTCAAACTTTCAAAAAAAATTAATTTTTTTTGATACGCAAGTAGGGTTTGTATTTACAAACATCTGCAATGCAGAATACCAAAATTGCAGTAGCTATCATCCAAACTAGACATTTTATACTAAGCCCATCTGAACCAAAAACCTGACAACCATATACCGACCAAAAAACTAACCAATAGATCATACAACCTTGAGAAAAGATAGAACAAAAATGCCCAGTTGAGGAAAACAACCACCAAACTATTAATAGACATATGAATGAACCAACAAAAAAACCATTAGACTGTGATGGACCAACCCCTAACCAGACTTGTCACTATCGAGGAAGCCATTAGCACGAGAAAATCCCTTGAAATCTAAAATCGATTGTCCACATTGCGCTTGAGGGAGCTTCAAAGCCTTCAACAAGTAATCCACCCCAACCGCCACCTAGTGATTATGCTGAACCAATGCCATTCTTTTCAAATCAAGTGGAAATGGGTAGTACTTGATCACCTCACTTGGGATATGGAGGGTAAACATATCCAGAGGCCAAGGGGTACCCATGCCAGGGGAGGCGACATACATGACTTCTTCAATGCCCACTAGCAAGTTCGTAGGAAAGAGCCGCTGAACTAGCACCTCAGCCTCAACCTTGGACATTTTGATCCCCAGAATCGATGCCAAGAACCGAGATGTAATGCAGGTGCTCACTCAATAAGCTTCATCATCTTCCACAAAGTCCCGCCCAAGAACCATTTTCACTGCCATCAGAATCAAAGTCATGTCGTTTGAGGATGTGTTTGAGACACTGGTCTATGACGCTCCCACAAAATTCCATTATCTTACCCACACTCTTCAGACGAATCGACGTGGACGCTCTAATGCTCGTTAAGGTTTCAGCAGACATCCTTACCACGAATTTCGACCGCTCCTGCATTATCACAAAGCCAAAAAGATATTGTAAAAAAGTCACCACAATGCTTGTGCCACCAAGATGACAAAACCAAAATGATATGAGCCAACACATCCCAACCGTCGGTAATTATACAACGGTGAGCTCGGCCTCAGCCTCAGCGATTAAAGTTTGATTGTGTGTTCCCTAGGGGAACTAGCCTATGTTTGTTGCAAGGATGCCACCTCACCTGCATGAATCGCCAAACTCAAGCCATGGGTACTAATGAAATGACTAGCGAAGATACAAAAATAAGTTTCGTATAATGCCTGACATCAGTGTCATTTAAATGATCTATCCATGATGCCAAAAGTGGCAAGAGGTAATCATTGTTTTAACTTCACCTTTCGGCTTGATCGTTAGTTCAAAAATGGCAATGTGACCACATCCAAGCGTCATCTGAACTCCACGTTGGCCATCCAATCCACATAAGCATAAGGGATATGCTAACCCCATGGGCTTTCCACAATTGTGTGGAAAGCTACCCACCCTACCTCCCACTCAAACTTTCAAATTTTTAAAATGTAAACGTCCTTAATAAATTTTATCCATTGTGAGATTTTTTGATATGTATGTTTGTGTCATTTATAGATATGTTTTGGTATGTAAAGATATTAAATGTGTAATTATTTTGATAAGGAGGAACATGATCAGATAAGGATAAATCACTCTAGGAACATTTTGATTTTGAGCTTAAAAATAACACATTTATATCAAAATCATATATATCATAAATACATCTATGAATGTTGTCTACACTTATTTTCCTAAAATCATTTAAGGGCATTACCTAGGAGAACTTGACCTCGTCAAAATGTTGTCATCCTTACAAGTGGGCCAAGAATTAGAGATTTAGGGTGAATCAATTTTCATAAGCATATAATCTACTAGTTCATTCCCATGCATCCAAGTTCATTCATGCACATCAAATCATTCTCGCAATGCTCAAGTTCAATCTTGAGGGGCTCAAATTTAAACCATGTAGAATTTTGAGAGTATACTAATACTAAGACATCTTCAATACTGAGAGCGACAATTTTTGTATCATGGTGAATGATTTAAAATGGAATGTTGGCCATGTTTCTTCATCATTATTCCTAAAGCTAAGTGTATCTTTCCTCATTTAATTTCTAAACATCCTTTGCATGTTTATCGACCCAATTCTAAAATTAATCTAAATAAAATATACAGGTAATTATTTGTTTCTATTTATTAGCCTAGATTATTCATGTAAAGGGAATTGATTCCTTTACACTTATATATTGCATCATGTATTTTTGAACTGATCATGTATTTCATCACATAATTTGGTACTTTATTGATGTAACTTATTTTAAAGGGTGTTTTATTCAATTATTAATTTTAAATATCACATTTAATATCTATTTTCAAATAAAAAAGGTTATTAAGTTCTCAAATATTATCACAACTTTATTAAATTTGTGTTTAACTATATACATACAACTCAACTAATAACTTTGATAATGTAGAGACAAAAAGTGTATTTGCACTTTTTCACCTCTTTTAAATATGACTCAATCATTTTTAGTCATTTGAACCTCGATTTTCCATGTGCACCAGATCAATACCTAAAACCAAACCCACACCACTTATATATCCTCATATATCATATTCCATATTGTGTTTATATTTTTGACATTAATGTGACACGTCATTGTCCAAGTCATTGTCCAATGAGCATGAACAAACATTTTCTATCCTTAAACTCAAACTATCATTTTCCACATGTACTTTTATCTATCTCTTCTAATGAACTCTAATCTAACTCCCCAATGACTAAAAACAAACAAGAAATGTTTAGGTAGGAAGAAGTTAAGGGAGATGAGTACAAACCAAAGCATTAGGAAAGAGGCACTTGCACCACTCTAAGGATGAGTTAAACTTAAAATATTTTGAAATTTATATTTTTGAAAATGGATTGGTGAAGAAACATATTTAAAATAGTTGTTATATTGACAAATATATAATACAAAACGAGTTTGTATGATTAGATGGGGTGAATAGATTTTGTGATTTTCTAAATATTAAGTTAGTTATAATTTTATTTTATTTTAATAAGTGTGTCCTAAGAAGATATTTCTTTCTTGCATGTACAATTTATATTTTAGATAAAATTCATCAAGTTTAATAATAACATTATATACTCTATTTATATGTGTTTTTAATTTTATGTATTATTTTCTAAATTTTGTTTAATGTGGGTATGTGCATGATCATGATGGGCCAAAACGTGGCGATATGATGGGTATGTGTAGAGTATGTGGTTGACGACCTTTTTTTAACCCAAAATTGATGAAACGAAAAGGGTTTTTAAAAGAGATTCTCAGCTTTCCAACAATATAAATTATGCTTTAATTTGAGTTTAATAAATTATTATTATTCATTTTCTATTTGAATTACGACTAAAGTCCCGATTGATAAACTGATTGAAAAATATTTATAGTTTTCAAACGATATGATATTTTTTGAATCCAAAACATGTGTAACATTCTATGTTTCACCTAATATAGGATTAAAAAAAGAAAAAATGAATTTTATGAAATTTTGACCAAGTTAAGGTGGTCAGATGTACAAGTTTTTACATTTTTTAAAATTTGTAATAAAAAAATCATAATTAATTATTTACATGGAAAAAAATTACAAAAAAATATGTTTCACATACAGACATGAGTCCTCTACTTATATGTAAAATATTATCATTTTATTGTGGTTAGGGTGGTCAGACAAACACCTACTTATTTTTTCCCTTAAATTTAAGTACTATTACATTGAAATTTCAAATTTTCACCAAATAGATTTTTTTTTCTTTAAATAAACCTAGTAGTTTATAAACTATATTAAATTTGATACAGATTCTATTCTTACATATTTTTGAAATAATATAGATAACTTATTCAAATTTTTATGTCAAGTTGCCTAACTCTGATTTTTCTGAATTTTTTGCCACTTAAGGGCCTATTTTTTCCATGATAATCATGCACATACCCATGTGTATTATAATACTCATAAATATTGTCAAGTGATTATTTTTCACTAGTAATTAGTTGCCTAACTTTTCGCATATCCATGTTTAGATTTAATCTCGATATCAAACTCATCCATATTTATGGTTAGTATTTTATTTCATGTTTATGGCTAATATTTAATCATTATGAGGTAAGAGGACTCATAAAACAAATATCTTCTAAGAATTTATTGGTATAGATACAATCACCAATAAAAACACCTTTTATCACTATGAAGTTTGCTTCTTTTACACCTTATTTGTGTACTTGTCATGCATTATCACTTATTACACAAACATGAACACTATTAAGTTTTAGGAGGTTTTAGTTGGTTATGAATTAATGCTTGAACCTTTACTTTTGTCAAATCATTTCAACTTCAACTACAAGGATTTATTTTCTTTCAACATCAGTATCAATATATGAGTATTCCATCCTTCATCTAGCTTCAAAATATATGAATTGTTAAAGGGGATACTCTTCAATTTATTTCCTTCATTCACAAGTTAATTTTATGCATGGATGTTGGGCACTTATGCTTCAAGTTGTGTTTGTTGTAAGCTTAACTTATGTGGGGTTGTGTTTTCTTATTTTTCTTATATAGCTCAAATGATTTGTTTTATCATTATTCTCCAAATCCGAATGAAAAGTCATAATCATTCATCTATAAATGATGTCACGAGATTGGTTAATTTAGCACTCAATTTCCTATGACTTTGTTATAAATAAATAGTGAAAATTGGTATCATTAGCAATTGATCAAGTGAGCTAACTATTAATTGGCTTTATTAGAGAATATTTTAATAAGCTAAGTTTTAGTAGGCTTAGATCTTCAACAAAACATTGGCAAATTTGTTGTGATAAGATTATTTTTTATAATAGATCATAGTAATATGTTATTGCATCAATCTTAGTCTTTGTTGTTAGTATTTGATACAAAATATATTTGGCATAGGTGGTTATGGGAAGTTTGACTAATTGTATGTCTAATTGTAATAATGACACACAATTGGTCAAATTTACTTGGGACTATCCATGCTAAAATCCATAAGACTTCTTATGATGTCATGATGATATTTATGTTTATGATACTATTATAGAAGCCTTCTCATTTTTTATAGTTATTGTAGCAATCTCAATTTTGTACCTTACCATTTATCTTGAGCTTTAAAACTAATTTTTATGTATTGTAAATATAAAAAAATATTAATTTATGACGATTCTACTAATAATAATTCTAAGATAAAAAATGATTATAAAGCATTATATGTAAACTAAAAAAATTGTTAAAAAGAAATTAAAAATTAAAAATCTAAAGTGTTGGATTTGGAATAGTTATTGATTTTCCAACATATTTAACAAAATGTTTAAATGTACTTGTATGCCTATTCATCTTATTGTTATTAATAATATATACATAAGAAAATTTAAATCATTAATTTAATAACTACTTATAATTATTTTTTATAATATCACTTCTTTCTATATTAGTTAACCAATAATTAAGATGTTTGTATAAGTTTTATTATTCTTTTATAACAATTAACAATATACATATAAATCATTTTAATAATATTTATTTGATATAATTAACCATATTTAAAAAACAACCCAAAAATATCAAAATACTCGTACAGAAATCTATATATCAAACCTCATTTCTTATATTCTTTACCTTGAGATATGAAAGCAAGTTTATTTAGCCTTATTTTGGCAGACATATACTGTTAAATAGAAACCGTGAAGTATTGAAGAGTGTAAGCTTGGAACTTAACGGTTTGATTATTACATGTAGCTTTTCGTAATTTACGGTGGAAATCTCAAGTGAGCCCTAGCTGTTTGTAGTTGCAAAATTAAAAACCTGCCTATAAAACACTACAGATGGATTTTAGAATTTGTTTTTATTATATCGGTATATAACATTTGTTGCTTGAGAAGGTCAAGAATTCAAAATCGTTTTGAACATTGCATCAGGTTATTTGTACAGTTGATATTATTAATATTTAAAATATGTTAGGCTTAAAATGATATTATAATTTAACTTTACAGGTGGGCTAAGGAGAAAGTAGTCATTTTTTTCAAAAGATACAGCACGATTAATTGACTGGTAACAATTTGTTGGTTGTTTCTCTTTGCCAATGCCATAGTCTGTGCAAACAACGATTGAGATAGTATGTTATTTACCTAGTTTAAATTATTGGAAACGGAAATTTGACAAAGCTGAGGAACTGGATAAATTAGATATAGAAGAGACTAAGCGTCTCGACGTAAAGTTTCTCCCCCTTGATTTCTATTCATTCTCTTCCGCTTGGCAGACGAAATTAATTGTTATAAATCGTCTCAAGGCTTTTGAATGTTATTTGATATGTGCTGAAAAGTCAACTATGATTTTAAAGATTTTTCATGGAAAAGAATAGTTTTGGAAATCTTTGCTTATGTTAAGACAAAATGCAGAGAAATGGGGAGTTAATAACAAGAATTTGATCTTTCGATCGTATAACTTCTTGAAAAACTATTTAATCGTCCAAATTCATACAATATTAAAGCCTTACGACCAAGTTTAGTGCCACCCAAGATTATTTGGTTTAAAAAGAAAAAGAAAAAGATGATTATTTGGTAAAGCTTAAACAGCAGCTTATTTGGTTGCCAATTTATATGTTTACACTGGTAAATTGATTTGTGTTATTTCATCAAATTTGGGCCACCTAGTTTTGATTATATGTTTGTCTAATTTTTTTCAGTCAGGCAGTCTCTCCATAAGTTATAAATGATTAACGAAGTTGCATTTTCGCCTTAATTTTGATTACATTTTAAGCTGGTCTGCCTGTTCCGCTCTGCGTGGACAAACGCACTCGCCAGACTTTATGAAGACAGAAAAAATGATGAACACAAGGAACCAAAGAAAAGCCCAAAAGCAGCCATAAATTTGTACGCGAGAATTTTTACCATCGCTCCTAAGAAGTTAGCCTTGACCTCATTTTCCATGAATAAATAGGGCATATTGCAGTGAAGAGATTAAGATATTCCTTGTGGAAACTACCACCAAGGAATTTTAAGGATCGGATTTATCGTAGACGGACACAGAAAAAATAAACCTTAGCCCAGAAAGATAACATTTTTAAGAATCGCGACGAATATTAGAGACCAGATCTTGGTGAAGGAGTTCAGATTTTCAAAGCAAGCAGAAGAGAAAATTTAATCGTAGAAAATATAGCTTGAGCGCATTGTAGGTCAAGATAGGAAGATACTATCACACGCTTGCGATAAAAATATTTCCTTTAAACTTTGTTCGGTTGATGCGAATCAACAGCGATCAGAATAGCCGTCGTTGCGCTGAAGAAACTAGTCGCATAAATTTAATCAATCTATAATTAACACATCGGAGATCGAGAAACCAGAGTCCAAGGAACTTCTTCCATACTAAGGTCTTTGGAACTTGGAAAGACAGTGGCATTTATAATTTTGGGGAAAATAAAATTAATCGTTGAACAAACAGCCGGATCCACAAATCAGAAATTTAAAAAAGATAGCCTTTTTCCTTCCAAACCAGATTTTCTACGATGAACTTATTCTTGAGGTCCTCTGTCCTAAAATGGAAAAAAAAATGCATTCGAGGATATTAGGCAAAAGAAACATATTAGACAGAAATTCTGACGAAAATAAGAAGCAGATTGTTCAAAAAAGCTACCGACCTTCCTTCAAGAAGCTTACGATTATAATTTTTTTCAACAGGATTTCATTAAATTCGTTGTAGAAGATGATTTTGTTCACTCAATCGACCAAGCTATTCTCAATCATAACAACTTTAAAGACTTGATATATAAACGCTACAATATTTGACGAGAAAGCGAGCCAAGTTAACCAGGTTCACATATCAGACCGGTACGAATAAAATAATAAGAGTTTTTGTTTTTGACCGTCTGTTCGGACTGTTGCTTTGTGTATCTTCTAGGAATATTTAAATGTTCAGAAGTTTTCGGTCTCCAGAAACAATCAACAGTTAAGGATTCCAAATAATTAAATATTCAGATGCTTTCGGTCTCTCTGTAGAACCCATCATCAGATAAGTATGAAATCTATACTTACAGAAAAGACTGATTCATTTTTAGAACCTGTTAGACGATTGCCATCACACTACATCATGATAATGGATCACCGGCCAAAAAATATATTGAAATTTGACAGCAAAATCTTTTTTATTTATTTGATAAAAGAGCACCCAATGATGATGTTGACCGGTATAAATTTTTTAAATTGATCACGAGCTTTTTCTAGAGAACAATCCTTTTTGCTAGACTGACAACCTTAGCTACTCTTGCCTAAAAAATAAATTGAATCACAACCTCGTCCAACGAGATTCCGATTATTCATAGACTGGGTTGACAATTTCGATTCAGTAATTGTAATGAATCACGCAATTCGGCGAAGATATTGTTTATCCTTCAAAACCAGAATTTTAGAGCAGAGAGACAAGAATTCTTGGTCAAAGATGGGATAAGAGTAATTAAGTAGAAGATTTATAGCTTCCCTAGATGCATCGATGATCGATTTTCTCAGGCTTTAAAGTTAAGGGCTGGCTAATAATGAATGTTCTTCTTCTTTGAATTACGGATTTATTGATAATCAGTTATCTTAGGCTTAAAGCTAAAGACTGAACAATAATCATTTTTCTTTGGCGATTTACTCCGGATGTATTGTTATTCCAAATTTTCAGATAATTTTGGAAAAAACACAATTTGAAGCAAAGATTGTTAATGGAAAAAAGAAAACGCAGAGATTTTTTTTCTAAATGAGTGCAAATCAAAGCTAGATAAATGGATCGGATTTCAGAGGCAATTAAGCAGGAAAGACAGTAAACTAACCATGAATTGATCGAGCTCCTTTTCGTCGGCGAGAAGGTTATTATTGCTGGCGAGAAGCGAATACTTGGAGACGACATGCTGCGACTGCGCCAACTGCGCGTCGATCCTGGGGAGTTGATCCACTGGCGTCGCTATGCGCAGGCACGCCACATGAGCCGACAACAATTGCTCGTAAAGCGGATGCGAGAGAATGTCGGCCTTAAATTTAGCGTTCTGCCACAACCCGGCCGCATGATTATCACTACCATCGTCAGCCTCCCTTTCTCCGCCTCCTCCGCCTCCGCCACTGTCGACTTGAAGGTCGCCGCTGTTGGCCGTATCAGACGAGTGAAGATCCACAAGTCCTCTCGCAGACTGGTTCTTCACGTCTCCGGAGCCGTGCGAGAGAGCCATCATGGATTCCCCAGGGGTGACCTCCTCTCCAAGAACCTCGGAGCCCCGCCGAAACGCCCTAGGAAGCCATTGGGCGGAAACGGCGGCGGAATTGGAAGGCGCGCCTGTGAGGTTGAGGAAGTTGCACTGAACGCAGCCACGCGAGCCAGGCTCGCAGCAGCCGCACCATTTCCTGCTTTCTTCTCTTCCTCCGCTTTCCGCGTATTGCTGGTTCTGCTGCCGCAAAATAGCGCTGCTCAGCCAAGTAGGTGCCCCGGCCTTGCCATCCCCTCCTCCTCCAGCCAATTCTTTACCGCTTTGCACAAGGCTCCTCAGGCCAGGCACGCACACGTCTTCCTTGTCGTCCTCTTTCTCCCGCTGCCGGAACAGAAACTGCTCGTGGCTGCCTCGCTCCAAATGCTGTGGCGGCGGCTCTGAAGAATGCTGCGGCACGGACATCTTGTGAGAAAGGCTGTGGAATGCCATCTAATCCGTTTTACTAGAAACGGCACCTTCCTACGCCTAATCTATACACTAATTTAACACGCACCGCCACTAGGTTTGGTACCTCAAGCGCCGAATTCCTCAGCGCCGCAACTTCACCTTTCCGCCTGCAAAAATCTTTGGAAAGGCATGCCGTAAGCAAAAATAAATAAAAGGACGAGCGCGGATTTATTCAGCAGAAGAATACCGGCAATGCCATTTTACGTTTGTTTCGCTTCCTACACGCGGCCTCCCTGCCAGTGGCGGGGCGGGCGCAAACCGCCTTAGCCTTTGGTAGTTTGTCTCTCTTCGGTACCGCGCTGTTTCGGGGACCACAATACACCCCAATTACCGCTCATGAATACGCTCCACCAACTCTCCTTTCACTTCACCAGCTAACTTAACCATATAACTAAGCATCCTCAACAAACAAACAAACAAACAAACTCACTCTAACCCTTCCACACTATCTAATTATTTTCTCTAAACCACCACTAATTCCCCTTCCGAAAACATCCTCCACTTTTAGTTATAAACATCAGCCTGGAAGTTGACGGTCTAGGGCCTGTTTCTAGATTTTTTTTTACCTTATAATACAGATTATTGTTTTTTAATCACTTGATTTATATTGACGGTCTGGCGCCTATTCGTCGATGTTTTAGGGCTGTTTTTTATCGAAGTAAACAATTGGAGATTCAGCAAATTGAAGTCAAAAGCTTCATTGTTACTGAAGATATATTTCATGGAATCTTGTCGTTATAGAATTCGCTATCGAATCGTAATCGTCAATTTAAAAATGGAAATATCGGATGAAAATATTTTATAAATTAAACAAATCAATATAATTTTGACAAGCGACCGCAAAAGTTAGGTCATATATGACAGCTAGAGTATCATTTGAGAGGTAGAAGTGAGTGTCAAAATCGATGCATATAGAATTTTTATACATTGGTGCAGTCATATGTTCTAAGCAGCGCAGCCGCATCTTCTTATCTCTAGGTATAGGAGCATATTTAGTAGTGCAGACAAACCTCCGCTTCGAGTTTTATAGTTAGAGGTTCAGTGGCGCGGACAAATTTCCGCCAGTCACGGGTGACCAGTGCCACGAGTCGCAAGGAGAAGGTATGGACCATTTGGAGGGCAGGAATTACACTGTTTACAGAGACAGCACTTTTAACGAGCACGCCTTAGGGTGGTGAGGACACGTGGAGGGGAGCATCTTTGGAGAAGAGCCGGCAGCTGCGTTGTCCGGTTTGACTTGTCGAGGATCAGACACGGCACTGTCGGCGCAGCTCTACCTTGTAATTTTGTCTGACATCCCGCCGGCGGCTAACTATTGAGGGCGACAGGTCAGCTCTGGCGTGGCCGGCGCCATTATGGAGGCAATCGTATGTATTCTGGGACCACGGCCTCTCGACTTCTTTCTCGGTTCCCACGCAGCACGGCTGCTAACTTTTAAGATCGAAATTAAATGCTTCCGTTTTCTTGTCCTTCCCGCGCAAATGGTCCCCTCCCGTTTGACGCGATCGCCAGAAAGCGAAACGGAACGGCTTCAGATTTGACGCCCTTCTTTATTCCCAGGGTTAACGGGTATTCCGCTCCACTCTGTTTTAGTTTTGTCGCTTGCGGCCTTCATTTCTGCGATACGAATTAAAATATACATATTGGATAATGTAACTATAAATTTGATATTCCAAAATTTGGAACCTTTCGTCGTCAATCATACTCATAATACTGAAAGCGATTGAGTAAAAGCTTATAGTAATAAAATTTTCAGATAAATTACTGAATACATTTTATAATTGCAAGGAGAATTGAGGCTTTCCACGCTTTCCACATTTCATAATATTATATAATTAGCACCCAACAACAAATTACCGAAAAAGTTATCGGTGGCTTAAACAAATGTTTTGTCCATTAAAAGCTCACTAAGGTTATAAGATACGGAAGTTTTGGTAAATTAAACAACTTATTAGTCTAACTCCTACATCAAGATATTATTGTTTTCATTTGCATTATATTAATCTGTCTTGAAAGCTGTGTGAAGGTTTATTTATTTTAATTTTAAAAATAATTGTACAAATTTTTAATTGATTTATTGAAATTCTTGGTTGAATTTTAAATTTTAAATTTGTTAAAATCAGAGAAATTTGATTCTTCCATTAAAAAATAGAATCATTTATACTATTACAAATATTGTTAGATAATATATTGAAATAAAATATAAAAAAATAAAATTTAAAGAGATAAAGGGAAAAAGGGAAAAAGGGAAAAATAACACTTGCATTGAATAGGCATATTGTTGCAAGGGTGTAAGATGTTCTTGCTCTACTACTTTCTTTTAATGGATGAAGTGGACATTAAAACAAATTAGCCATACTTATCCTACTTAATTATTCTATCCTTATTTGCTCCTAGACCTTAATTTGTTGGTAATATTAACTTGGGCATTCCCTCTCGATTTTTGTTTACAAATAGTATTGTCCATTGCAATCTTGTTGATAGGTTCAATCTCTTCATATTATCGTGTTCTCTATGAACAACATTTTAGAATTTTATGGCTTTTATCACCTCATTAAACAACTTGTAAATTCCATCATCTTTGTATTATTGAGTAGATGGCTTTGCAAGACCATGTCACCTATTGTACATATTTCAATTTCTAAAACTTGTTTTAACAATTTGAAAATTTACTGAAACACTAAATGTTGACTTTTATTTGGTATCATGAGAAAATTGGAAAATTACTCACTTCTTTCAAGGGTTAAATTTCTCTAATAAAGGCTATTGTTCCTCTTTTTGATAGCTCTCACTACACTCTTCAACATCCTTATAGTCATTAAAGAAATGTACTATTATTTCTCAATAACGATTTATGTATTTTTTCTTTGGGGTTCATTCATTTAAATTTTTATCTTCTATTTACCACCCAATGTCCTTGTGATAGTTTTAAAATAGTCCATTTTCGCATATGCAAGACTGGTCTTTAATTAAGTTGAAACTCTTAAATTAAACACAATAATGACCCACAATATCACCTTCCCAATACAATTGTGATCATCACTACTATTTTTAAACATACATGATTAAAGTTTGAATGTCAACTAACAATGAGAGCTTGGTCTACAACCAAATGAACCTATAAAATATTGGAGCAATATATATGGCTATTGACTATTGTTCGATCTAGAACATCTGCCCCTTACAAATTATTCCAATTAATGATTATCTATGTTGACACCCTTTTGAAGCAAAAAAAGATAATCATATTCATATAACACTATGTTTTATCATAAATATTTTTATTGATTCCCATGATAGATTACAATGTGGATTTTTCTAAGAAAAAAATATTTTTAAAATATATTTATATTTTAAAAAGTATATAAAAATAAAAGAAAAATATTTTCAACATAATTCTTAAATAATTATTAATGAATTTGATTAACAATAATATATGTAATTTTTTTGGATTTTGAAAATTATAAATTGTTTTTTTCGAAGTTCAATCTTACACTAGTAATTATGTGGCTCTTTATCTACTAAGATTAATTTTTGAGTAGTCTATAAAATGACATCTCATTTCAAAAGCAAAATCACTTTTATAAATATAAATCAATATATAATATCTTTGTAAATTTTATAAATATTTAAAGTTAATCTCATTGTACAATTATAATGTTTGGCCAATTTTAACTAATAAAATTAACAACAAATATTAAAATTAAAATTGAGTATACTTTTTCTAAGCTAGGACAAAAATAATTGATTATTATTAAACATTTTTCTTTAACTATTAAGAATATTAGAATATTTTTGCATATTTATTTATTTTTATTTTTTTTAGACTGCAGGAATCGGGTAGCACGACCCCCTATAAACTGCAGTGCGCCTGGTAAACTTTTTAACGTGACCGGCGGCGCTGGTGCGACACGCCCTCCGGTACCACGGGACGGGGGAGACTAGAACTCGTGACCAGCAGAGGCGCAACGGAATTACTTAGCCATTTTTGCATATTTATTAATATAAAAAACTAATTATTTTTAATTAGTTGTTAGCATATTGATTTCATATAAATCAAAATATAATATCTTTATAAATATTTAAAGTTGATCTCATTAAGAACTAATTTTAACTATAAAATTAACAATACATATTAAAATTAAAATTAAAATTGAGTATACACTTTTCAAGCTAGGACAAAAAGAGTTGATTATTACTAAGTGATTTTCTTTTAACTTTTAAGAATATTAGAATATTTTTGCATCTTTTCTAGTATAAAAATGTTTTTTAATTTATATTTAAGTATATATGAGGTTCCTCATTAGTTTCCATAACTAGCTTCATTTTTAATGTGTCTTTATCTTGCATTGCAAAAATCAAATTAGGTCATATATTTGTCTTGATCCAAGTTAATTTTGTAGAATTGTCTATTTTTATATAATTATTATTTTAAAAGATTGTGTATGAACTAAATTAAATTATATTATTGATTTCATCAAATAATTAGAGATATCATAATTTTTTCAAGTGTTGATTGTATACAATTATGATGGTACAATTTTGTACCAAAGTTGTACAAGATAAATCATTTTTAGGTAGTGCATACATGTGTAAATATTTATTCACATGACTATTAACTAATATTCAATGTAAAGTTTGTGAGTTATCTATTGCAAATAAAATTTTATATATTCATGCTAAATTAGAACAAATTAGACTTCATCTCAAATTGTCCTAACAATTATATCATTTCCCATCAATCGTGTCAACTATTTCTCAACTACAAAATTTATGATATATATTTCTTGAAATGATGTGAAAGGATTAATGATAAGTAACTCATTCTTAAAATATTATGAACATTAACATTGATTGTTTATACATCTTTTCAATAATTCTATTTCAATTATAGTAATGCATGTGGATTAAATGGTGTGATTACGATGAATTACATTCTCATTTGATTGTGGATTATATAATAATATTTAATATAATGTAACCATAGTTTAGTAGATAAAAAATCGTAAATTAATAATAATTATAAAATTGATTTTAAATTTGGATATTTGTAGAAATAATTTGATCTAAAAAGGATAATTGTAAAATGTGAACATTTCATGCATTGTTATGTAGATTGTGGTATACAAGCATAAGATTTTAAAAATGACACTGTGTATGTTAAAATCAATCAAATTTTGATAAAATAATGTAATTATTTAAGAATTTGATGAAGAGGGTAAATAAAACTAATAATAGAAGATGCAAAAATTTAAGTGGATCCCACATAAGATGTTTATTGCAATTCTCTCAGTTAGTCAACAAGAATCAAGTGATGTGAAAAAGTAAGTGGGTCCTCGCAAGATGTCTGTTGTGGTTCTACCATTATTAAGGTTACATATTTTTCTATGGTTGAATTTGTCACTGACAAATTTGTCAATGATAAATTACATAATTTTGATAGTGAAAGGAAGTAGAATTGACACAAATAAATTTCTTCAATTTTATGTCTAGTGACTTTCTACTTATATATATATATATATAAGATAAATACATTCTATTAAAATGTTAAATATAATCATGCAAAAATAAATGTAATGTTTAAAACGAATGAATTTTTTCCACATATTATAATAAATAGATTAGAAAATCAACTCATAAATTATACATATACAATATAAAACACAATTATCTTAAGAACTTTATTATAATATTAACTTATAATTAAATTTATAAAAAAATACACATTATTGATTCTTTCTCTTTCCATATTTCACAATCAATTTTTTATTTGCCAAACACTTAATAATTAAACATTGATTTGGCCTACATCAAACCTTTTAAACAAGTACATACCTTTATAGATGATAGAGACAAAACGCCATAAACCCCATGACATATTTAATATTATTTTCTCAAAAAATGTTAAAGAAACTTAGCAATTTAAATGCCTTACCACAACCATCGATATACCTTAGTAAATAAATAAAATAATTATTAGTATGATATCTGTACGATTGCTTTAATGAAGAAAGCATTTCATGATTTATTGTCATCCTCATCTTGAGTATGTGGTCCATAATTCGTCCTAACCTTTGCGATTATAAAATTTTCTCTTTAATACTTTATTGTAAAAAAATCGTCCAATCCACCCTTTTGTATTTTATGGAGTGTAAAGACGTAAAACCTCAGCCCTCTTTACACCATTATTCTCCCCCGTTAAGCTTAATCCGCGCGTGCTTCGTATTTCACAGCTATTTCGCACAACGCCCTTACACCCACTCAAAGAATAAAATGAATTTGCTTTGTTCAATAAAAAAATAAAATGAATTTATTTTATTAAAAATAGGTTTAATAAATGTTCTAAGTAATTTAATTTAATTTACAATGTTATAAATTATATGAAGAATTTAGAGATTTAGGATGAGCAAAAATATTTAATGTATCCTGATGGTTAAAAGTAGTTATCTATTGTACTAATCATAGTTTTTGAATTGTTATTTAAAATCACTTAGTCAATAGATTAGAAAAAGAAAAATGAAATCTAGTAGTCATACTAGACGAAAGAAGGAAGATAGTGACAAAGTGCAAAACCCTAACATGTCCTTACGAGTTTGCAATTGTTGCCTCTCAAGGAGATATGAGACTAAAGGCCGAAGCAAGGCATTTAGGAGGGGGTCAAAACAAGGAAGAGGGTTTAGAGCAAAAATTTAATGTTGATGAAACAAAAAACAACATGTTTAAGAGCAATGTAAATGGAGATTCGGCTACAGAGGTTGCATACAATTTGATAGGAGAGAAAAGAGATTAAGAGGTGTCTGCAATGGAAGAATAAAGTGACAAATAAATAAGTAAAATTTTAGAATTTCTCCTCCTTAATGATGTCATGGATTGCATTGCTAAGTGTCAACAAAGATTAGTCATTTTGTTTTTTCAAGAGGGGTACCCTCTGAATTAGACTTTTGTAAATGGGAAAAACTAAAATGGGAAAATGGGGGCTAGGAACTTGAAGCCTTGAGAGGGTTAGGAAAGATTATATTTTGTTAGAGTTGGCTATGGAGATTGCCACCCAAGATCTAGAGACCAAATGGAAAGCACAAAGAGATCAATATGCAATGCTCAAGATTGCAATGGAATTGATTATCCAAGAATTGATTTACAAATGAGAACCCCTTGGTTATATAGCCAAGGTGAGACATAAGATGCCATAAGATTATGACAAGTGTCTTAAGCTTATGATATGAGACAACTTATCATAACTACTTGGGATAAGATAAAATCTAGACATGACAACTAAGTCTTCTAGAAAGATTGCTAGGACCTAAGTAAACTTAGCATGTCAATAAGTCCCCTAAGTCTCTTAGTAAGTAATTAACTAGGTACAATAATTTATTCACACCAACATGTTTCCTACAAATTTTAAAAAGTTGAATATGCTCAGGAAATGCTTCAATATGGAACCTTGCCTTCAAGCCTTTCTTGTGAGAAATAATTTCACAGCTTGGAAGGGTTATCTGGTGCAAGAATAAGTCTAATAAGTTTTCCAATTTAAGGGTGCATCCTAGGGTTTCTATGGAAATACATTTAAATAACACCCTACAACCCAAATAATAAAATGAATTTATTTGATTAAATTTAGTTTTAATAGATGTTATAAGTAATTTAATTAATTTGGAGTTTCATAAATTATATGAAACAAATTTAGAAACATAAGAATGGAAATATTTAACATATTTTGATGGTCAATAGGTAGTTGTCTATTGTACTGATCATAATTTTTAAATTGTAATGTAGAATTACTTAGCTAGTATGTTGGAAAGAGAAAAATGAAATCTAGGTTAGGTCATTTCTAGAATTTGTATGAGGTTAATTTTATGGTTGAGTTTGAAATTTATCTAACGAAAATAACCTTTGACTACAAATTTAGCCCCTACTTATAAAAATCTCCTCTTGCTTGTACAAAAAAATGAAAATTCTCATGTCCTTGCACCTACAATTTGAAAACCAAGTGGTGCTCATGAATATTTTTAGTAACTTATTATGTAAGGTTATTTGTCTTAGACAAAACCTATGACTAGTTTAACAATTTTGGAAAGAGTTGTAAGATATTAACCAATAGATGTAAATGATGTTGATGTGAATACAATGATATTGGTTGACTAATGTACTTGAGACAATGTAATACAATGAATAATGGAATAACCTAATGCAAGAGCTAGGGTTTTTCCATGTGCTGATGTAGTTGATATGAAATGTTGAATAATGAATGTAGATTGATCTCTTGTGATAGATCTAGATCGGATATGGTTATCCTAATAATGGCTAGTCCCTAGATGCTTCTCCTTGATCTTTAATATGGCCTAGGGGTGACTCCTTTAAATCCACACCCTAAACACATAACCTAGTGCCTATTAAAGACCCTTTTAAGAAATTGAATATGTGTGCATATTAGTCAATCCTAGAAACCCTCCCTTAGAAAATAAGCATGTGCTTAAATCAATCAATTCTAGAACAACCTTAAAAACATAATATTTATCCATAGTGGTGTAAAAATTTTAAGAGGAAAAAGTATTAAGGATGTGCACTTTTCACCCTTATATATTGCCCTAATTTTGGTATGCATGCAAATCTACATGAGAAACCATACCAAAGTAAAAAAGAAAAGACAAGCATAACTTGAAGAAAAATAGTTCAACAATAGTCTAGACTCAACTTGTGAACTAGACATTTAAACTTCAAAGAGATTAGTAATAGTATCCCCCTTTATTTTTTATATTCCACAAAGGGGTGCACACAAATCAAGGAGAGATAAAGATTGGATAAAGAGTAAATGTGATTACATAATACTTTGTATGGATTTAATGAGCATAAGTATGAATAATCAAATATGAAGCTATGCAAGCATAGGAAATTATGCATGAATTATTTAAAAAAGAGAGAGATGACTACTTGAAACACTTACTTTTGTGTGAACAACATGCATGCAAAATAGATGAAAATGCCTTCACCTTTTCCCCTACTTTGAGAAATCATGGAAGCATGTATCTTGCAAAAACAAACAACTATCTTTCCCACAAGTGACTAGACCAAGTGAAATACATAGAAAGAAACATAGCATAAAATTACATATAACTTGTAACAAGAGAGATATAGGTGAAGAGATTTAACCAATAAACTCGTCAACATTTCTTGGGTCTGTCTCAATGCACATAAAATATATATCATTGTAATACATGCTCCATAGAGGACTATCTATATCACTATGAAGAATATCCACTAATTGTGTAGGATTTACCTTAACACTCCCAACTATATGCAAGGTTGGAAGACAACACATGTGTAATCAAAGAAAGATCTTGCTTATCATTTAACTCAACATAGACAACATGATCAAAGGGATCCCCTTCATTAATATGTGTGTTATCAAACAAATTTTCAAACAAATTCCATAGTCAACTTAAGTTTTGGCCATTGTAGGATTCAAACATGGATTTCTTTTGAAAGGGAGATTAGGATGATTATGAGATTTTGGTATAAAAACAACACACAAAATGTAAAATGATAAAATAACACCAATATCTAGTAAAAAGAAAAAATATATTAGAAGGTTATGTGTTATATTCACAGGGTAAACCCACAAGATTGGTTTACAGTTCCAATGAGGAAGGAAAATTGCAAAAACGCTCCTATGAATTATTTCTTTGCTTTTTAGGGGTTCACACAAACTAGGGTGTTTGAATGGACCCAAAAGGGGTTTGTATGGACCCCGGTTTGAGTGAGCCATATTAAATGATGGGACTCACTTTTTTTGCATTTTTTATGATGAAGACAATGGGAAATTGACTACAAGAGGGGGTTCTCTCGAACCTAGGTTCGAATGAACCCTGCTTCGAGCGAACCTCCAAGGGGGGTTCACTTGAACCTGGGTTCATTCGAACCCCCCTTTTCCCCCTTCTCCCCCTCTGAAACCAAATTTCTACATAATTTTTCCCTTCGAAGCTCGAGTTGAGGATAGAAATGGAGGAGACTTCACACACCCAACTGGATGATGGCAGTCCTCGGAACGAGCTATCCATCAAATATAATTTTAATATGTTTTGGTTTTATTATGTATTTATCTTTTTAGTTTGATTAAACATAGGTTTTTCACTAAAAATCAAGCTCTTTGTTCTACACATGTGGAAAAATAACAAATTATCAAAATAAAATTTTGAAAAATATGTTCAAGCTAGGTATTGATGTCCTTGATCTAGTAAAAAAAATTTGAATTTTGATACATACAAAAAAAGTTATGTTGTATACGGTCCGCCTATGTTTGAATTGTAGTTGGTTTGACTTCGAAACTTGATTAAGGAAAAAATATTCAATAAAATACTATGAAACCAAATGAACTAGTTAGATATCGTAGTTAGAAATCTAAATTTGAAAAAGTTGGAATTTTATCCTTCATAGAAAAAAAATTGTGTTGTATACGGTGAGCATCACTCCTTAAAAATGGTGTTTACTGATAAAAACTTGTTTTCGAAGGAGATGGAAAAAGAAGTGCAATTTGATTCCAAAATTTTTGAAAAAAATATATTTAGAATCTACAGAAAAAATGTCACAAATCACTAGTTTGCATTATCTTCAAATTCCTCACGATTTAACTGCTATAGGTGCCCGAAAGTGAAGATTTAGTTAGAAAAAATCAGTTTAGTGTCTAGTTTGGAAAAAAATTGTAAACCAGTATTGTGGGATCACCCCAGATCAAGCTCACTATTTAATGTTAATAAATAGAATGAATAACTTTTACTAAAATAAGGTTTAATGAATGTAGCGACAAATATAATATAATTAGCCTAATTTTAAGCTACAATGTAATATTAAATTAGGTATACTCGATATAATATAATGTCATTTTGGAACACTAATGTGCATAATATGACCTTACACATGGCCAAACATGTCAACTTTTCATGAGATCCTACAAGTGTAACATGTGTGATATTCACATCCACATGAAATACCAACATACATATTTGACAAATTATTGTTTCCATACTACATGGCCATGCTAAGAAATGTGCACCATATAGGTTTGACACATGTCATTACCATATCACATGATAAAGCACATATTATGAAGGCATGTTTAGTGGTCTATTTGTATAGATACATATATTATACAAGGTACAAGCAAATAAGAACCAATTAACATCTATGTTGCATACATGTGATTGTACATGACTTCTTGATATTCAATACAATGGTTTGCATTAAAAAAATTGTGCCTATCAATATCTATTTTTGTGATTCTAGCTAAAGGTTCATTTACATGTTTTATAAACTTGTATATTATTAGCTAATTTGCAAGTTTTCCCACTAATCCACCCAAGAATCAATTATTGGTATCAAATCTTGAATTTTTTATTTTTATGTCCATACAAATGCTCACAACTTCTATAGAAGGATTACACACATGGTTCAATATTTGAGAATTCATGTGAACATTAAGAATAAAGTAGGATTGTATATCAATGCACACCTTGGTTTTGGTAAACATTCAACATGTGATCAATGTGGTCTTCGAAACATAGTGCTAGAAATTCTTTAAATAGTTCTATGACTTCATAACGTATTTAAACCAACATCATCACATTAAAAGAAGAAAGCCTCAACACATCATCAAACTCCTTTGTGGGTACAATTCAATCTTGATATTTTGGTGTTTAATGACAAGATTATTGCTAACATGTTGGATTACTAGATTTGATAGCTTGAACCATACTTCTATGTCAAAAAATTCATAGATGCTAAGAAATATCCTATGTAACACTAAAGATGTTTGTTGCAATTCATCAACAGTGGTAAGTGCTCAATTGAAGCACTTTAGTTAATGCTTTGCAAACAAAATATTATCCCCTTAAGAACTATGGGGATGAATGTATGAAATGTAAGTTGAACATACACCAATGAAAATATCAAACTATGGAAGCATACACCAATAAGTTCCATCACTACACTTTTCTCTTGTATGAGGATATTCCTAAGCACCTCAAAGTGCTTAAGTGTGTTAGCAAATTGTTGCCTTTAATCTATGCCAAAATAACTCTACTCACATCTAACATTGAGGGCTAAGAATTTTTCCATGTATCCAAATTTGAAGCCAAGGAAAAATAAATAATTCCTATCTCTACATAAGATCAAGTAGGCATTGGAGAACAAGTTCAATGATTTTGCATTGTGTCATGAAACTTGCATGTGCAAATTTGTATGCCTTCCCAACATATCTATTCTAGGTTGGGACAAAGGGAAGCAACCATAAGGTGAACACCGGTGCAATCTCTACCGCTCTAACTCTCATAGGAATGTTGATTCTCACACATGAAAAAATCATATCACACAAGTAACACAAGATATTGACAAGACATAGTAGAGAAATCGAGAGGTACAATTTCTCAATGCTACCATGCCAACAAATTCTTTAAAAGAGAATAGGTGAATTTTCAACATAAAGTGCTAGGTCAAAAAACAACCTGCATAGGTAATCATTAGCATTGATAGCCAAAACAATATCATCACATAAAACATATTGCAACACCTCAAACTCTCCACTAGCATGCATCCAAATTGGATACTTTTTGGGATGACTACAATAAGGTAAAGAGATCCAAGTGAGTTGCAAATACACTTTCAATTATGTAGTTAAACCTATGCACAAAAGTCACTTGCAACATTACACGCTTTGAGTTTTGTGACATCTTTCTTGGTAGACTCATATTTGTATATGCCCATGATGGTGTTTACAATGCATAATTGTAATACGAAAAAGTCAATAACTGGTAATTCAACCTAATGTCAGTAACTGGTAATTCAACCTATGTGATTTTTTGTTGGACTCCAAAATCACTCTAGTTTTAGCAAAATAATGTTGTAAGATCACTGTACACACTCAAAATTTTGTGCTTCTTATGGTTTGTAATTGGTAAAGCACCCATACTCACAATGTGCAATTGGTAAAACACTCACACTCATAAGTGTGATCTCATGCCTAGTTTCCATAGAAGCAATAACTTAATGTATCATTTTATGATAATGACAAAGTCTTCACTAATCATACAACTCTCCCAACACACCATGCAATACAATAGATAATTAACTTGGTTCTTATATCACCTCTTCTAAATAGCTCTATGTACTATAGGTCCATTTAGGAGAATGATGAAATTTAGTGTCATATTTAAGAGTTGGTCTATTGAGGATATATTAGGCCAAGTTCTTCACCTTACAAATTTTGATTATACTCATGCCAAAATAATTAGAGCACATCATCCTAGGTCAATTGCATGCTTGCTTGTTGTCCTCAATCCGTTTGTTTATAGTCATCAAGTTGGTTTGTTAAGGGTTTGATCAAGGAGAACATGACCCTCACAATCCAACAAATTTCGCAAAAGTGTGTGAATATTGCTTATCCTTACAACAAGTAGACATCAAAATTTGAGTCTAGCGAATTACATCAAGTCAACTCTTATTTGTTTAAGACTAAATGCATTCGTTTGGGTTTGCATATACAAAAATCAGATCCGTAATTGTGGAGGTGAACCAAAGTGAAAAATAATCAATTTATAGAATTAGAGATATTTGTTTAAGACAACCTTAAAAGTCTAAAACGTCAGTAAATTGATCCTTGACATGTGACACATTGTTTTTTCACCATCATTTATTAAGCTATACTTTATTTCAATTCACCATTTATTAATATAACTCCAAAACTATTATTTAAATTAATCATTATATAATCAAATACATTTATTTAATTAACATAAATAAATCATTTTATTTATTTTACAATAAATAATAACGAGATTAATATAAAAATTTGACATTATATTAATGTCGACTAATAATCATAATCCGTTAAGAGGACGGAAAGAAGTTCCAATAAAGTATAAATTGTACAAAGATTAAAGAAAGAAAAAACCAAAAGTACATAAAATAACAGCCCAAAATGAAAACGCTATATTGTTTTAGAAATGTGAAGTCGATATGAATGGATGAAGGAGAGTAAGGAAGGAGAGAAATACGCGTAAGGCCTCTGGGGACGGACGTCAAATCTCACCCCAAACGAAGATAGTGCAAAAATTGCAGTGAAATTAGTTGGGAGGGAGGACAGGGCAATCTAAAGTCCAGAAGTATTTGACGTGTGAAAGAGCAAACAACGAAACATGAACTAACTTTTTATCCGCGGGTACACAGTCGGGCAGCTCACGCAACGCTGGGGGGCAGATGACGTGGACAATGACGCACGAGCAGGTATGTTAGGAGGACCTGTAAGCAGTTGGGAGACAGCGACTGGTCCTCTAGCTGTGCAAACGAATGATTCCCGTCAAAATGTCGCGGCGGGGCCACGATTCGACCCGTCGACCGCCTGCCCGTCATCCCACACATTGCTTATGCTGCTCTCAATCATTGCCCCACACACCGAAAACAACTACTCGACGTTGGACACTTCTTTCGCTCTATCCAAAACTCTCTACACAAAAGTACCCCATTTTTCCTTACTTTATTTAACTCTCCTACTACACGTCAAATCGTCCTTTCTGTCGAGTGACGGAAAGAAAAATAAATATTGATGACAAGACGTTTAGCCGCTAAAGGTCTTGAACGGGACAACGATTGTTTCCAAATTTCAACACCGAATTGACGGCACCGCGTGATATACATTAATATTATAAACCACGGATGTCACTCACGTCTTATAAAAGTCCTTAATGCCCCTTCACACATTACTCCTTTTTGAAAATTGCTCTCCTCCTTTGGGACTTACTGCCACTTCGTATCATTATGAGTTTGAAACAAATCTAAATCAAGAAATAAATTTCTCCCAGGGAAACATGATATGGATATTCTTGTTTTGGGCTTTGAGCACTTGTTTGTTTTGGGGAAAAGAATGTTATCATGACTTGTTTAGTGCCTTCTTTCACTTTGACATGAAAATGATATGACAGAGCTGTAATGTAATGTTACTCTTTTAGGAAGTCTTCTATTCTTATCTTAATCATAAGATGTCTTTCATATTGGGATGTGATGTTACCCTCTTAGGAATTGATTTGCTTTTTATTATTATTATTATTATAAGTTCCTCCTCCATTGCCTTATCACACCAAAACCTAATCAATACATCTTTTGGGAGGTCCAATTTTCTAGACAAATAAGAGAAGAGATAAAAGAGTTTCAAAATCTTTAAAAACATATGATAATGAATTATAAAATGTTAAAATAAAATTTTATTATATATCATATAAAAAAGATTTATGTTTTCAGTATCATATCTTATTTATGTTTTAATATAGTTTGGATTAGTTTGATGGTGATGAGTGGAGTTTTGAGTCATATTTTTGTACTTAAAAGAAGTGGAGATTAAATGATAGTTTAATAACATATAAAAAAATATTGTTTTGGTGTTCATTATCATCTGTTATGTCTTTATAATCTTCCGCTATCGACATTCTAATCATTCCATCATGTGTGCATTATATGTACAATTTATTTTTATTATAATTCACACATCAATAAGTAATGTATGTAAGTACTTGCAACTAACCTAAAATGTTAGTTTTAATTATGTTAATTTTGACTTACAATATTTTCTTTTTTAAAATTAAATGTGTTTTTATAAACATAATCATCTCATACAATGAATTGTACTCTTGATTTTTTAGTTATCATGAAATATCAATTTGATAAACGGGATCTCTCTTATGCAAATAATTGTAAGGGAATTGTTATTCCATTTACTTAATATTATTTTGAGGCGTACAACTCACTCTCTTTTAATTTAAACAAGTAACTTCTATTATAAAATATCTTCACCAAAATCAATTCAAAATTTTTATATCTAATTTCGCTATGAAATAGATGAATTGAAAAGACCAAAAGAAAAATGAGAGGAAGGGATAGGTGTCATTTGCTTATTTGGGGCAAGTGAGACAAAGGCGCATTTTATTTTGAACTACACCAATGACATTTGAACTAGATATGCAAATACTTTATCACTCATTTCTTTTCCAAATTTCTCTTAAAAAAAAGATTGAAAAGACATAAAACTAGTCCTCAAAATAAATAACAAAAGATCATCATTACAAAAAGATAAAACAATTAAATTGATCAATTAAACTACAAACTATCTTTAATCTCCTAAACATCAAATTAAGAAATAAATGAAAAAAAAAAAAAAAACTGTCCAATTACATTCAAAATCTTATTTTCGTACCTTTGGCATGGAATAAACCATAGCATGCCTAGGAATATAACTATTGGAAATTGTACTCCAAAGGGTAAAATTTAAAAATTACATGTACTTAAACTCTAGTCAACGAATATAATGCATGCACACACATATTTTCACCCAATAAAAGTAATGCGAAGTATATATAGTGGGGGGCAAATGAAAAATTATAAAGGATGTCATATCATAGTAATTAGGTAAAGCAATTAAATATTAATGACATTAAGTTGAAGGTCCATTTCTTTATAAATCATCATTCAAGAGTGACCACAAGTAAATCGGTGTCCCCTTTCTTGTCAATCCATCAAGTGGCGGTGGAAAGATGTTTAGCCGACAAAACCAATTGGCTAAATGTATTTAATATTATTAGTGATAAAACAAATACTATAAATGGAAATGAAGGCGCCCAAAGCAATGCAACACAAATTAGGCTAGACGTCGCTGCTTACTATACAAAGTACACGTTAACAGAGATGTTGTCTAAAATATTAATAAAAAATTCTCACTCAAAACCTTTCTCATTCCATTGTTAAATTAAAATATTAATAAAAAATTCTCACTCAAAACCTTTCTCATTCCATTGTTAACTTTTAGTTGAACGAAAGCAAAATTATAGAAGAGAAAGGGCTGTCGAGAAGATCAAGAATAAAAGAGATTAAAAAATGGAATGTTGTTGTCAATTCTTTTTTTTCCTATTTTTATCATGTTTTGTTTGGATATATTATTTAGATGTTGATCTTCATTATAATGTTGCGGTCAATTTTATGAGTAGCTTGTTTTGTTTAATATATGGAAAAATAGGTGTTTGAGAGTGTTTTCAAATCAGTGTGTTCATCCTACTCCGCCCATCTTCGTGGTACTGGAGGGTGTGTCGTGTTAGCATCACCGGTCACATGAAAATAGTTTACCAAGTACATTGTAGTTTATAGGGGGGCTACCCAATTCCCCCAGTATAAAAAAGCAATCAGTTTGTTCATCAATAAGCATAAATTCTAAAGTTCTACTTTGATATCTGGTTTCAATTCGTCTTTCTTTGTTTTAGTTGTAGATGATCACTAAGGAGTGTATTAAGACTAGTAATTATTTAGATAATATTAAATATCAAATTCTCCAACTCACAAAGAAGATATTTTATGTTTTAAACATCTTCAAAGTCTCTTTTAATTTAGAATATAATTGTAATCTTTAGCTATGCAATGTATTTTGTACTCATTTGGTGTTCTAATAGACTTATAATTGGTTATATACTTGTTTCTATCTTGTTAAGGACTAGCTCTTTGAGGACTTGTTGAACTATTATGGTAGTTGATTATTGATCTTTCCATGACAATCTATTGGATGCCCTCCTATTTATTTTCCTTTCTTTCTTGCATTGTTTCAACACAAAAAATATATTAAATAGAATTGTACATAAACATATAACAAAATTAAAAAAATTAGAATTGTGAATATTATGAATGGTTTATTCAAGATATGTAGTATAACTTGTTTGATTAGTTTGAAGATGAGGGACTTGGAGCTAAATTTGATCCAATTGATAATTTTTTTTGTATTATGAATAGTCAGAACCACAAGATTATAGAGAGAGGCAGCAGTACTACTACAACACCAACCCCATTACAATACTATCCATAGCACCAACATTACAAATTTTAGCCTAAAATAAGGAACACTATCAATACACTAAGAAATACACTGAGAAAAACAAAAAAGGATCTTCCATCGGCCTAAAGTTGTATCTTCCACTTGGTATCATCGTTAGCCCTAGCCAAAAAGGTTCTTGTAGCTGCAAATTGCCACCTGTTACCATAATCCAAGCATACTACCTATCTGAGCACAGAGGATCCAACTTCCACTACCAACAAGCCCTTGTTGTCTCTGTCCGCTAATAAAGTGCCCACATATCCTGCCAAAAATGGTCCAATTCCTCAATAACTAGCAATTTCATCACAATAGGTTGTTGATTCTTCACTGCCTAATCATGAAAAACCAAAAGGACTTTTATTGAGTAATTCCTCCCTAGAGAAACCTTCCATGCTACGCAGAGGAGGAGCCTCTTCTTACTACCCACTCTTGCCAATCTTCTCATTGAAATCCTTCTGGAAGATCTCGAGGGCCTTGAGAAAGATCTCTGAAGTGAACTGCCTTCCCTATCCTAGATTAACCTCTTGTCTGCTGACCAAAAATGATCCAACTTCGGCCAACTTCGAAAACTTTTCCTTGGAAACTTTAATCATCAAATCAACCTGCAAAGCAATACTAGAGAGGGTGAGTCTTTTACAAGACTCAGTAAGTGCACGCTTGACCCCACTGAATTTCTCTTTTTCCAAATGTACCATAAAATTTTAGTTGAAACAAGAAGCCAAAATAGTAATAAATCTTTGCCAAATTTTTTAGAAAAAAACAAAATAATTTTGTCAAGCCTTAAATTATTATTTTTGTCCTAGATGAGCTGATTACGGAAAACAAGATTCCATACTTCCCTTGCAAACATACAGTCGAAGAATATATGGTTTTGTGTTTCAGGCACTCTACATATGCTACAGATTTCAATGTCATCCGATCTACACCTAATTGGCAGTCTTTGTAACGTTAGGAGCCATCAGAAGCAAGCTTTCTTTGGCTCCAACACACATGACTAGGTGAATTTGAAAAAAAATTCCCACTCATTTCTACCCAAATTGGTATTCCAAATGTGATTGCACATATCTATCCAGATAGTAAGAGTATTGTATACCTTCTTTGCACAAAGCTTAAAGAGTTTGGAGTTGTCATTCCATCTAAACTCTTTGAACTGCTCTGAGTCCACCACATGATTGGATTTCATGGGGACATCTTTACTGGCTTCATTAAGAGAAGCATAGGTTCTCCAGTTACTCATTGGCAACATAAATTCATTGATAATCTATTGCCACTGTTTTAGTCCCTTTTCATCCATGATATCAACAAGGTATTTAATACCCTTGCTTGCCTAAGCCTTAGCTGAGCAACCTTGCTTAAGGGCTAGCAGTTTCCCATTGTGATAGAGGTTCCACCATATGGACTTGTGGCCAAAGACTGTGATGTCCAAGAAAGCCTAAGAGTTTTGAATGTGCCCATTTATACTCTCCCAAGCCTTCCAGATACTTTTGAAGACAACAGACCCCTCAGGTCTAATTGGACACTTACAAAAAATGAGGTAAAAAAATGGTAACCCTCTCCAAGACTTTGCATTCCTTGGCACAACCCTTTCAATATTGCTCCTGACCAATATTTTACATGGTTCATCCCCATCTAGGCCTCTAGCAATCCATTTTGAGGCCAAAGCTATGCCTTGAAGTTTCAAATCTTTCAACCCCAACCCACCATCAACCTTGCTTAGGCAGTTCACCACTCCCACTTTACAGTGTGCTTCTTTCTCTTCCCTTTCCCATCTGACCACAGGAAGCTTCTAATCTTTTTTTGAATTTCCTCTACTTGGTAGCTGGAGAATAACCAGGCCAAGGCAAAGTATATACTATATGAACAAAGAATTTTTTGACAAATTTGTATTCTCCCAGCCAACGAGAGATACTGCTTATTCCACTTATTAATTTTCTTGTCTATTCTACCATGGATCCATAGCCACATCTCCCTTAGGCTAGGATTGACAGCAAAAGGAATACCATGGTACCTGACTTGTTTTTGAGGACCCCCCCATTGCATGCCATATTTCACCAGCCAATCGGAAGGTTCCTCTTTCCACCTAAGCATAATTGATTTAGCCATAGATATCTTGGCACCAGAAGCAGCACAAAAGGTGTCAAGCTTTGCCATTAAGTTGGAAATATTATCTTCCTCCAAGACTAGAAACAATGTTCTATCATCTGCAAATTGAATATTAAGGAGGACTTCCTCCTTTGGGAGATTCCTTTTATTCTAGGACTATCCCTGCCAGTTCTAAGAATGAAGTGCAAGGCATCTACAACAATCACAAACAAGGCAGGAGCCAGGGGACAACCCTACTTGATGGACCTTTCCAAGGAAAACTCCTCTGTGAGAACCCCACTGATGTTAACCTGAGCCACTACATCCCTAAAAAGGGTGGATACCATCTTATAGATGCTTCCGGGAACCCAAAAGCCTCAAGCATTAGGCTGATGAAGCCCCATTCCACCCTATCATATGTTTTTTTGAAGTCAAGCAGAACCATTGCTGCCTCTTGCTTAGTTTCCTTTTCCCATTCCATGGCCTCCCAACTGGTAATTAAGTTCTCAAGGATATATCTGCCTTTGATAAATCCTGTTTGAGTGTTGCTTATAAACTTTGGCAAGATATTCATTAGCCTTTTAGCCAACAATTTTGCAAGAATTTTATAAGAGACATTTAACAAAGTTATTGGTCTCTAGTTCTTTATAAGAGACTTATCTCCTTCTTTAGGAAACAATTTTATGATGCCTTTATTGATGTTTTTCCCCAAAGATCCTTTTACCCGAGCCTCATTATACACCTCAAAGAGGTCATCAACAATCAAGTCCTTGAATACCTTATAGAACTCTACAGATAAACCATTAACACCTAGAGATTTATCATTCTGTAATGAACTGATTGCTTTTTTTTATTTCCTCCTTTGATATATCTTTACTTAGTTCTAAGGCCTCCTCCTTTGCTAACTTTTTTGGCACAATGCCTCTTATCAACTTCCTTGCTTTAGAACCTCTTTCTCCAAGGCCTTTAGAAGCAAAGAGGTTTTTGTAAAAGCTATAAAATTGAGCCATGATGTCACCTTGATCAGTACAAGTCTTTCCATCAACTTGGATTTGCTCAATGTGTTCCTTGAAGTTCTTCTCCCTCAAGTACCTGAAGAAATTTTTTGACCCCTTGTCCCCATTCTCCAACTAGTTGAGTTTGGATATGATTTTGAGCCCTTGAATTCTAAAATTTTGTAACTTCCTCAAAGCCTCCTTAGCAGAAATGAGCCTATTACCTAACTCCACATCCTTGGGGGATTTTTGCAGGCAAGACTTAGCTTGGAATAGCTCTTCTTGTAACATGCCCTCTCCTCTCCCCCTATCCAGGTCTTTCTTCCTTCCCATTATTTGAAATAATGACTTCCAACCCCTGGTGTTAAGATCCCACCTCTCAATGGCACTCAGGTTCTTAAAAAGACCTTGATTGATCTTTCTGAGAGATACCACAACATCCACACTATCGTTGTCCTGCAACAATTTAGCGTTCAAAATGAATCCCTCCTCCTCCTCACAGGCCTATCCCTTGATTTGAGTAGAAACCTTGCTTATAGGGTGGTGATCAGATAGAGTGGAGGGATGCACTTCCACTTTGCACCCTTCCCTTAATGTATCCAAAATGAAAAAGTAATCATTAAAATAGAATGTTGTCAAACGACAATATATTCTCTTCAAACCTTTCTAAAAGTTGCACCAAGTGTGCCAAATGTTTGGGAAATCCTTCTTCTGCCCTTGTATCGGGTCAACTAAGTTCAACTTTGCTTTCATTCTTGCCCAAAAGAATCTCTCATTCCCTTTCCATTCCATATTAATTCCCCCAACTTTGTCTTCTTTGTTTTCTATCATATTAAAGTCCCCACCTAGAATCCAGGGTATATTCTCCAAGCTGCTCAACCAAGTCCAAAGCTTAATCCTTTCATTATGCTCATTTGGGGCATAGATGGAGCACACCCCAAAGTCTTGATTTTCTATTGATAGTTGGATCCAAACCGCCCTATTGCATGGAGATGCCCCAAAGCTAGTTACAAGGTGGCTCCATTTGTTAGATAGTAGAATGACAACCCCACCCCTTCCTCTTTCATGTTGAGTGGAAAAAATAGGTTGCATCTTTCCAAATATACCTGAGGCTATTTTCAAGTGCAAACCTTGTTGCTTTGAGCTCTTGCAACAAAACAACATCCTTTTTTTTAATTTCCCAATGAATCTTCTGACCACATGCTTCTTGTCAGGGCATTCTAGCCCCTGCACATTCCAAGAGATGAAATTAAGAGCCATCAATACTAGTTGGAAGGGCAACCTCTTTTTCATGCCTAAAGGCATCAAAACATTTTAGCATCTCAGTCTCTATTATTTTCACCACCAGGCTTGCAATAACTACACTTAACTTTTTCCTTTTGACTTGTTTCAGATTACCCCTCCCATCTAGAATTAACAAGCCTTCTTATTTCTTTGGCCTACCAGGCCTTCTTTTACTAGTTGGGGTGGGAGCTCCCACCTTTACCACCTTATTAGAGCCAAGTACAGAAGGAGGGATAGATTTCAAGCCCCCAACCTCAAGTTGCGACACCACCTCTTCATTTCCACCTTAGTCACCAACATCCCCCCCACCTATACACCTCTCAGCACCATCAATAAACTACTTGTTGGAGACCAATGGGCTGGCATCCAAAGCCAACCCATCCTCACTAGCACTTTGTCCACCCCCCAGTCCATTGGTGATACTAAGTTGGGCATCTGTAGGCTCGACCTTGGTCTCAAAGGCAGAACAATTTCCTTCACTTTGACCAAGCCTGCCTTAATGCTTTTTTGACCCCCACACTCAGTTTCCAAGCTATCACAGGTTTCAATAACAAAATCATGAGAGTATTGTGATGAGGAATCAAACATCACCTCTCCCAATAGGGAGTCATCATTGGTGTGAGAGCCTCCATCAGAAAAATCTTGTAGGGAAGTCATTTTTCATTTACTATTCCCCAACTTTCATTAACATAACTAGTTCAGACTTCAGTGTTGTCAATCTCATAGTTTGGAGTTCCAACAACCTTAATAATTCTTTCATTATTTTCCATTAAGTTGTTATTTTTTTCAGGGTTTGTACTTACAGTCGATTGTGAGGTGATGTCATTATCCATTTTCTCTTTCAAAGAGTTGTTAGAGCTGCCATAACTAGCTTTTAAATTAACATTTGGTAAGCCATTGCCACCCTTGTCCCCGAAGTGGCCATTTCCATCCATTTGACCCTTGGAGTCAAGCTGGCCATGATTTCCAGCCGACATTCCTTCTGAGGGTCTCATGTGTACATTTTTTCTTCTTATCAACGAGCAATTCTTTCTCAGATGCCCTTATTTGCAACACAAATAGCAAGAGTTCAAACCCCCAATCACTTCAATTGCATAGTCTGTGCTTGCATTCCCAAGATTTATTCTCAAAATGTCAAGAATCTCAACTCTGTGGTTTAAGGAAACCAGGACCCTCACATTCGTATGGGGTAGGGCATTTTTGACATTGCCAATTTTAAGAACCCGACCATATGGCTTGGGCAATAGAGGAATAAAGCTCCATATATAGGTAGGTACATTTTGTATGACGACCCATCTAGGGCTCGATAAGGCTAACACCTCATCATTGATGGCATTAGGTAACTAAGGAAAATCCCTAAAAGTGTTTTTCCCTATGCTCCAAAAATGTTTGTTTAAAATCCTCATCTGTATTTCATGAGACCGGAGAAAGATCACATAAATCCCTTTTTGTATCATTCTACAGAAAGAGAAAGATAACCCTAATTTTTTTCCCCACACGTCTACCAACCAAGCGTCCATGTATCTTTGTGCTAGGATCTTGTTTAAATCAACAACCAAAAACACCCCTATATTTTTAAGCTTTTTATCTTCTTCACACAAAATCTTATAGAGATCTTTATTTGGAGAGAAAACATCTACTCTAAGCAGGTTAGGGGAAAACTTACCTCCTCTACACCCCCGAAAACCATTGTCTTGACTCGCTTCAACCACAAACTTGGTGCCGACATGAAGCCTTACTTGGTTTCCTTCGACCACTTCTTTGAACAACTTTGGATGCCTGTCAATGCTTGGTCCACCATCTTGCACCGAGGAAGCACCATCTGGTGGTTGCGATTTCCCAAGCATTGCAGGAAGAATGCCACCACATGACTGAACATGAGCAATGACCAAAGGAACCCTCACTTCAAAACACCAGAAACCACCACTGCCAAGCATAAAACCCTTAGAGGAAGAACACTCTGTGGAGGAGGACCGAGCCTCCCCCACACCCACGGAAGAACCCTACTCAGACCCTTGATAAAACCTTCAAAGTTGCAAACCGATTTTCTCCTCCGTTATTTTCCAAAATCAAACACCTTCCAATTGATAATTGACCTCTTTTTTTATAAGGAAAAACAAGTTTTGAAGGGACCCTGAAACCCTTTACAAAGATGAAAAAGCTACAAAAGAAATTAAACACTAAACCCAACAACCCAAAAAACCAAAAAGATGACAAAAGATGTAACAATAGCAACCCATCAGAAAAAACCATCAGCAAACTTGCTGAACCAAAAAAGGAAGCATGAGCTACAAAACTTATCTAAGACATCAGCTGAGGCCATGTTCTCCTTAATGACCTCATCCATATTGATAACATCCTTCATCTCTTCAACAACCACAACAACCATATTTTTTGTCTTACTTCTCGTCCTAAGGCACAAACCAACCTACAAGTCTTTATCCAAGGCAAGAGTAGAAGCCTCCGCTTTCTCCACTAGATAAGAGCCACTAACCTCTTCAATCATATTCTCCATATAATCCATGTCAAGAGGTTTACCCGTCCAATTTAGCGCTTTCTCATTCAGAACAGAAAGACCCATTGTAGTGGTCTTCAAAGAATTATTACTGATACTGACCATTGTTTTTAAGTCCTTTGACATCTTTCCAATTTTATCCTCCAGGCTTGCAACTCTATGTTCCAACATTTTATTAACAATACCTTCCAAAGAGGAAATCCTTTCCTCATGTGCAGCCTCCAAACAAACAACATCCATCAGAAGCTTATCAAGCTTAACATGCATTGATTTAACTTTTCCTTTTATTTCACACTCCTTTCAATTTTTTTATAAGAATAACAACACAAACATCCTGCCAAATTTTTATCTGAAGATTGAGCTCCTTTACCTTAGTAAATAACCACTTAACCAAAGAAAGCAGGTTTCTTGTCCCATCTTCAACCATCCTACAAAACATATTCTTATCAATTTCATCCCAGTTAACCGGATGCTGATCATTCTGCTCCAAGTCATTAGAGGCATCAACACAATCCCTATTGTGGAAATCCTCTTCTTCGGCGGGGGAATCCTTGACCTCCACAATGTCCACCTTGATCCTCTCCTTGTCTGGCAAGTTGGCCAAATCAGCTAACACTTCCAGATGCTCCTTCTTCACTTCCCTCTCAGTCGAAGAAAAAACCTAAGAACAATTAACCACTTCAATCCCCTACATTTCAACAAGACTAATATCAATTGACTTATTGTCCATCATAAAATTACCCAAAACAACAGGATCATTCGACTGATCACCCACAATTTTTGAAACCTTAAACCCTAACACAAGGGATCTGTCTAGCCGACCAGTCTTACCAGGAACAGGGTTCCCCAATAAGGCATTCTAAACACTATCAACATTCGAAGGATCCACTTCACCCTCATTAGGACATCCCTTCAAACCCTCATTACCTGAAGACAATGCAGGATTCACATTCAGACCAGGGGCTTTCACTTCATCACCTATCACAAGTTTCCTTTTGGCCAAAGCTTTGAATTTCTTCGAGCCTTTGGTTTTTCCCCTTCGAAGAATTTCTAACAGAATTGGCCAAAGAATCCTGCAACTCCACATTAGTCTCATAACCCTTACCCCACTCTTCTGAATCCTCTTCCCCTTCCTCAGAGCCTTCTTCATCAACAGACATATCCTCATACTCCGACTCTTCCTCCTCATAACTACCAACCCATTCACCAACAGAGTCCCCAATATCATAACCATTATTTTTAACCCCTTCTTACTAGGAGTTTTAGGGGAAACTAAAATCAATTTAAACTTGATATGAGAAAATAACAAACTCATAAGCCCTTCATGAAGAATCATCTTCTTAGGGTTCTTCTTGTGGTTTTCAATACTCTTCTCCATAGAGAGCAATAGATAAAAAGGAAAGGAGATAGAAACCTTATGCCTAAAATTGTTCAAAAGCACAAAATGATAAGAGTAAACCACAAAGAATCTACCTTCAAGGGTGAAGTAGTACATAATGGCCTTCACGAGGTCCCTCCAAAACGGCTTTAGGGACTTCCTAGCATAACCTCCACTTCCAATTTCCCTAAGCTGATTCCTCTGATCATGTTTGAAAAAGTTCACAAAAGCGTTCTTGGCCACACCCTTGTCTCTGAAAAGATTCCTCCTAGTAACCGAAAGACCAGTTACCTCCGCAATGAAATCCTCATCAATACAAAACTCAACACCCTTATATTGTAGAGACCTCACATTCCAGCCTTTCACGAAAAAATTAGTGGCATCAGGGTCTAGGGCTTGAATTCTCTGCATAAATTGCGAAACACCCCCCAATTCTAAATGCTTCCACACAATAGCATTCTTCTGAAACTCTTCTCAGGAACTTGGCTCAATTCTGCAACAGTTGCCACACATGGTAACAAGCAACAACCCAGAACACAACAATACTTGGAAGAAATGTAATAGAAAAAGGAACTAGGCATTTTTCAAAATGATACGACAAACACCCATAATACGTGTGGGCTTATCATTCCAAGTACTTCCCTACCAGAACTGCTAGTCCATCCTTCTACAGAAACCAAGGAAAACATAATTAATCAGATAGGGAAAAGGTTCAAAGTTCCAATACCAATTAAAAATCATGATGAAAAACCTTTCCTCGAGGACACCACCCCTATAAACAAGCCTTTTGGTCATTATTAGAAATACACTTCAAATTAATAGGTAGCGATTCAAAAGAATCCCACATAGATCTCTCCAACACTCCCATGTTGGCAACACCATTATCCAACATGTTTGCTTCATGAAAAACATGTGTGATTTTCATCTCCTCAAAAGAGTTTATAATGGCGATAGAATCATTAATAAAATGGGCAATATACCACGAAGGGGGGCACTTCATTAAGAGACAATTTATCACATTAAGAGAGTCCCCCTCCAACCAAAGCTTAGAAACCCTTTGTGACTTAGCTAAAACAAGGCCATGGTAAGCTACTGCAGCCTCTGCCTCTTTGTTGTTATTTGACATAACCTACATTTGGGATGATAATAAAACAAACTTGAAAAATGCATCAAAGTAAAGCTATGCAATTACAATTTCCAGATGAATATCATAATTAGAAAACATAGTTGAACACTTAATTTTCTCCAAATGTAGAAGGATACCCTATTTAATTGAATCAACGCTAATACTATTCTTCACACCAGTTCCAAATAAAGTCTCTTTCTAGCTTAAACAATGACCAAACAAATTAGATAAATTTTTAAAGACAACCAACCATTATTTTTTAGCAAACATTCATCCCAAAAATAAATGTGTCATATTCTCATCAACATGTTCAATACACAAACATATTAATCTTTCACAAACAAAAACGTTATAGTATAATAATTTTCAAACGAACATTTGAGCATAAGAAGTAGCCTTAAAATTCCATAGTTGACCACTTAATTTATTGCAACATTATGACTAAAAATACATTTTTATTTTATATTGAGAGAAGGAACTAATGATGTTTTGGTAAGAAGATAGAGATACATAATTTTCTATAATGGAAATAAAAAGAAATATTGGGAAGAAAGTTAATACTAATCCTTGAACAAATTACAAGATAAAGGAGTATATAATTTAATAGTTAAATTAAATGACACTAAAGACTTGTTAGTAAACAGATTGGCTCTTATTAAAATACATCAATATCAACTCCATAGCTCGTTACAATAAGGAACGATCACAATTTCATTTGTGACTTTCCTCTAAATTTATATTGAGTTACAAATCCCTCATAGTTACAACTAGAGTCACCAAAAAAGTACACCTTTTCCTTGCTTGATTTGGGAATAATTAATGACAAATTGGATTTAATATCACCTTGGTCTAGTGTTGTGAGGTGTTTTACACATCCACATTAGGTCTTGGGCCCTTTTTAAGCTAATTTAACCTAACTCCGCCCTAATTTAATGTTGTAAAATGTATTTATTTACATCTTCACATTGAATCTAGGAGGCTTGTAAATTAAGTGGACATAATCTAGTGTTTTAATGTATTTTACACATTCACATGGGATTTAGGGCCCTTCTAAACTAAATAGACCCAATTTTTCCTTAATTTAGTGTTGTAAAGTGTATTTATTTACACTTTCACATTGGATTTTGGGACCTCTTACATTTATGACCTTTATATCATCATTAATAGGCCCCTATGACCCCATATTGTGCATCCCAAGGCATAATTCAATAAAAAACCCAACTAAAACAACATATAAGCTTAAAATCTTCTCTCCTCGACACTTTAGCATGGAAAATAGCCCCTGTGTGACCCATTAGCCACCTTGGGCGAATGAGTCCCATCTAGGTTGGACTCATTTGCTCAGGATGGCGAATGAGTTCCATTTGGCCTATTTTTAAGGCTTTGAGTGGGAAAAGTGGGTTTTTAATTCAATTTTCTTCAATGTCGGCCTTGGGGATCAAATTAATGATCATGTGAGTGCATTTCCTATATAAGAAAGCTTTCAAATCCTCATTTCATCCAAGCATCAAGTATTCAAGTTGTCAAGTCAAGCAAGCAAGGGTTAAGCACTTCAAGTCTTCACAAGGTCATCAAGATAGTTTTCAAGATCAATTCTAAGGCATTCAAGAGCAAGATTCTTCATCAATTATTGCAGCAGCTCAAGATCCATCATCATGGAAATGTTTTGATTGCATTATTTCATTTTCATGTTCATGCTTCATCCTATTTCATCATTTGGTTTAATTACCTAAATGGGGTTTGACCAAGGCAAACCCCCATTCCCTAGCAATCAACACTTTTGCTCTCTTTCCTTGTGTGATTGTAGATCTAGGTACTTTGAAGGCTTGAAGATCATTGAAGAATAGGTTACAAGGTTTTTGGAGTTGTCTCGCCATTTGCTAGGTCACAATCTTCACAAAAAGTCACCTATAGGCCCAAAATTGGCAATTTCATATCCGAACACTTGAAGGTACAAATTGAGGAGACTGAGAGGTATAGATCAAAACTTTGAATTTACAAAAAATCCAAACTAGAATCATTCACCACAAGTGGTGAATGAGTCCTATTTTTGGTCAATTTTGAGATTTTGGCCATTTCGGATACCCTTTTCCGAGAAACCTGTTCCTGTACAAAAACCCTGATTTAAGACTGATTCACCCAGATTGGTGAATGAGTTATAGTAGGCCAAAATTTCAAAATCACTAGCATTTCTAGTCTCCATCCAAGTCTCTACAAGTTTCCAGGTGCATGCATTCAATTTTGCAACTTTTTGTTTTGTTTCATTTGCATTTCTAGGTCATTGTGCATATCACATTATGTTTTCCAACATTTTCTTTTCCAAGTCTACACTTGGTGGTGAACTCCTTTTTGTTATATTCAATCCCTAGGTCAACCTTATTGTTAGATTTCAATCTCCTTTGCATTGAAATATCAAGGGTTATCCTTGGGTGGAACCTTCCCCACATAGACCACATTTTTCATAAGCCTACACCTTACACTATTTTTAGAGGTTCCATCTTGGTGAACCTGCATTTAGGAAATCATAATTATGATTTGGAGTGCATATACATCCTAGAGTTAGCTTGCATTAACATTGCATTGCATTTTTCATTTTGCATTGGTTAATTTGCATTCTAGGGTTTTAAAATTTGCATTAGTGGAAAGTTCATTTAGCTTGCATTATTGCATTTAATTTCATCAGAAAAATTTGAAATTATGCATTTGCATCTTAGGTCTGCATCATACAACATACAAGACATAAAAACTGACCAAGTAATCTAAAAAATCTGAAAAAAATCCCTACTAGGACTCATTCACCACCTTGGGCGAATCAGTCCCAGTGCAAATTTTGTACTACTATTTTCAGAATTCAATTTCTACTTTTTAGGCTTTTGTTTGCTCTTAGTACTTTTCTGTTTCAGTTTAGTTATTTTCTGTTACATTAAAGTCATTAGAAATATCATTATTTAAATTTAAGGCAATTATGGATAGCATTAGATTTTTGCAATTTTCATTTTCAGCATTAGTTTCTAGTTCACTTAGATTAGATTTATTAACAAATGAAAACAAAAAAATCAAAAAATCAAAAGAAGCAATTCAACAAATGATTAGATTTAGAAAAATCATATCATCCAAGCCCTTTAGTAGTGATGACTTAGGCATGTTAGATGAAGCCCTTGAGGACTTCCTCTCACTAAGATCATCCACTAAAGGTTTGACACAAAAGGATGCAAGCATCATTAATCATGATAATCACAAGTGTTATTCTCCCAATATCTCTCCCATTGGTGACAAAGGTATTTTGGTGAAAGAAGACATAATCATTGAAGATAATGAAAGTCTTGCTTTTCTTCCTCCTCCTCTCCCTTGGAAAGACATTGTGACACATGAAATTGAAATCATAGCTACTACTTTACCTAGTCTCCATTCATCTCCCAACACCTCCCCTAATTGTGAAAATTCTTTAGTGAATAAGGATACAATCATGAACGATCATGACAAACAAAGTTGTCTAGAGGATATATTAAGAGATTCAATATCTCCTACTTGGGAAGACATCATAGGAAATGGGGATGTAAATATATATAATCATGACAATCAAACCTTTCCTTCTCCTAATATCTTCTCTAGAGATGAAGAAGATAGTTTAACATTAGAAGATATCCTTATTGAGACTCATGAGAATCTTATTCCTCCCTTCCCTGATGCCCCTACCATTTGGGAATATCTATTTGAACAAACAAGTCCAATCATTGGTAATCATAAAACTTATAGTTTCTCTTGTCTTGATTCCTCCCTTATGTGTGATGAAGCTACTTCACAAAATCTAATCTTGAAGTGTGATGAACCTATTGTTTGTCACTTACCTAAAATCTCTCCTACTAGGGTAGATATTGTGGCACAAGAGAATGAGACTTTATCAATCAAGGATGACATTATGGATAACAATCAAATTTCCCCCTCTCCTAATATCTCTCCTATTGGTGAAGAAAATATTATGGTGTTACAAGATCCCATCGATGAGAATCACGAGGAAAACATTATTGAACAAAGAAACACCATCATTGAAAACCAAGAAAATCCAACCATGGATCATTCCCTTACTTGCGATGAAGTTGTTACCTAATTTTCACCCTCAGGGGTCAATCAGGCAAGGCATCTCCATTGTAGATGTTCATAAGGGCCAAATGGGATGTCTCCAGTGAGGGTTACTCAATGCATATGATGACATTTCACAGGGGATTCAATTGTGAGGCCTTCTCTGTTGGAAAAAAGGCCTCAATATTCTACGACCAACCTCCATTAGAGCCAGGTCGGCATGACATCTTCACTATCTGGCCGACTGGCTGCTTGATACTATCTGATTTGAACAGGTCGCTATGACCTAGTTTCTGTCTTGCCGAACGGAGCTGTAGAGCCTATTGCTATAACATTGAGGCCTCGTCGTGACCTCCTATCGCATGGAATTCTCTGGCCGATAGGCCATTCAATCGTGAGCTCAGGGGGACTCATGGCGACCAAGGGCTTCAAGGTAGCTTCTGGTGCTCGGTAAGGGGTCCCAGCAAACGGTCGGTGTCTCGCCGAAAGGAAAGAGAGCTTGCCGTAAAACAAGTCTTTCAGTATAACAAAACACATTCGGAGAGACATCCTGATGATAGGAGAGTGTCCCCCTGACTTAAAGATCCTTTGGTGTAACAAAGCATTCGTCAAAATGTCCCGGTGACCCAGGAGGTCTTTGATCCCATAATAGTGGTTTACAATTTTTGGCCAAACTAGACACTGAAATTATTATTTTTAACTAAATCTTCACATTCGGGCACCTATAGCGGCTAAAATGTGAGGAACTTGAAGATGGTGCAAACTAGAGTCTCATCAAAAAAATTTTGTAGATTCTAAAAATATTTTTTTCAAAATTTTTGGAATCAAATTGCACTTCTTTTTCCATCTCCCACGAAAATAGATTTTTTTTCAGAAAACAACATTTTAAAAAGTGACGACAAATAACGATAACTTTTTTTCCATGAAGGATAAAATTTAATTCTTTTCAAATTTAGATTTTTAACTTTGATATCTAGTGCTTCCACTTGGTTAGATAGTTTTATTGAATATTTTTCCTTAATCAAGTTTCAAAGTCAAATGAATTACAATTGAGTAACTGATAACGCTGTGAACTTTTTTTGTATATGTCAAAATTTTATTTTATTTTTTGTTGGATCAAGGACTTCAATATCTATGCACTCATATTTTTAATTTTTTTTTTTTGATAATCTTATTTTTTTCCACATGTGAAGAACAAAGAAATTCATTTTTGATGAAAAACCTATGTCTAATAAAACTTAAAAAACAAATACATAACAAAACCAAAACATATTAAAATTATATTCATTGGATAGCTTGTTCTTAGGAATACCATAATTATTTGAAATAAATTTTAAATGAATTCATTTGATCCCCCAAAATCTAAATCAAAAGTGATTTTTTATCAGCATTTTGATAGGTGTAAAGGAGACGCATTTATAGGTATGGTTTAAAATTAGCGAGGTTCTATCCAAGGGGGTTTGATCTAAGGTGATTTGATCAAACCCTCTTCAATTGGAATCCTTAAAATGGAACTTTTTAAGGCTTAAATCAATATATTTTCTAAAAATATGTGATTTCAGCTAAAATTCGTTCCTCTCAGGAATTGTAAACCACTATTATGATAGCACCCAAGAGCAGCGACACAAAAAGAGGCTCAACAAGATGGAAGGGCTCGATATAGAGTTGAAGATGTCGCTCAGAGGTCCTGCTGACAATGAGAAGTCTTGGCGACATACAAGGTGTTCTTGGAAAGAGTCTCACCGAATAGTGAAGCCTCCAAAAAGTATAGGGTTTGGTCGACAAGAAAAGTCTCCTCGAGGTGGTCTAGGCTCACTGAAGGATTTAGACCTTGCTGGGAGGTCTCGCCGACTAAAGAAGGTCACACCCAAATGGGGCACTTTCAGCAAAGAGTGGTCATCTCAGAGAAATGTCTGGCTGATAGGCCAGGGTTTCAGCAACAGCATGGGGCTTAGCCAAGAGGTCTCACTGATGAGCATGTATTGCCAAAGGGAAGCGCACTCGGCAGGAGGTGTCATCAATAACTAAAGCCACACCACCATGCCTTGTGTTTTTGGTGTAATGTGAGTGAGTTTGGGAAGATATCCCGCCGACAGATCAAGGTCACCCTGACGGCATCCCAGTTTGCCAAAGGAGGGTCAATTTGCCAAGATGTCTCGGCGACTAGCCAGGGCTTCACCAAGAGAAAGTGATATCAGCGTAATGTATCGCCGATGAATGTTTCTCTTGCCAAAGTAAAATGAAGCTAGACCTCACCAAAGCAAGGTTCCTTCGACACAACCTCTTATTGATAAAGCAATGTCCTACTAATAGGAAATCAACAGATGTCTCCCTGACCCGAGGAAGTCTCGCCGACTCTAGAGCATAGCGGTAGGATAATGAAGCTTCAATGAGAAGTTTGACCAACACACGAATGTCTCACCGAGGAATGAAGAGCCCGACGATGGGTTGAAGTGAGCTCGGAAAATGAAAAGGAGGTCAGTGAGATGTCTCACCGACCGAGTAGGTTCTGGTCGAAGTAAAATTAGAGCTCGCTAAGAGGTTGAAGGCCTCGTCGTAACGTCCTGCCGACCCGAAGGGGTCTTGCCAATACGAAATGAACTCAGGGAGTTTCGCTAAGACGTCTGGCCAACATACAAAGAGGCAATCTCAGCAAACAGAGTGAGCTCAGAGTGAGAGAAAGGTGATCAGAAAGACTCTTGGAGCTTGCTATGACTCTTGCCAATGATAGTGAGTTACGCCAATGGCTGCAGAGAAGCACAATCGCATCGGGGAGACACAATCAAGTGTCTCATTGACATGTGATTCTAGTGATGAGCTTGTGATCACCTGAGACAGCTTTCATGGCAATTTGAACAGAAGAAGAGGTAGACAGGGCGAAAGACAATGCGTATCTGTTGTAAGCCCAGGAGCATTCAAGGAGTTTGACAGGGAGGTTAGAAAGCAGACACGAGAATGGGAAATGAATGCGGTAGTTGCAAAAAGATCAAGAAGACCACTCCTGGAGGCAACTCTTCACACCGACATAGATAGCAGGGATCCAACTGAACACAACATTAACTACTTGAAAAGATCTAGGGATAGATTTTTTCTGAGACCGATATTTTTGTAAGCCCTAAGGGGCCGACACACAATCTGTATATAAGGCATTTTTTCCTTTTTGTAAACAGTTTGGATGTATTCTCTTCTGAAGTCTATGACCCTTTTGTAGTCCTCTCTCAAACTAGTAGGATTCTCTAATTCAACTTGGAACATGTTATATAAAGCTTACCTTGATCACTATTGATATTCAAATTTCCATCTTGTTCATACAAAGTGTTGTGCATTTCAAGTTCATGATAAGGTTATTTTTGTGAATTTCTTTCATTCCTTCATAACTTTATCTTGTGTTTCATGCCTTCCTTTGCAAAAGTATCATTATACAAATTACAAATTGTGTTCACTTAGTCACGTATGGATTCTGACCTGTGAAAATCTTTCTTTCCTCTCCTGAAAAAGTGTGTGAATCGGACCTATTTGTGAAATGTTAGTACAAGGCTTGTAGAATTTGATGTGTAATCTTATGTTTACCGTCAGTATTCAAGTGTAAATTGAGTATCTCATTGTTCCTGTCATTTCGGTGCATCAACTTAGTTTAGTTTTAGTTTATGTATTCCTTATCCCTTTCCTTTCAAAGAATCAGTAGTTTAGGTGACACTAGAGGAAGCCGGCCTTCTCCGGAGGTTCACTCCAATCTCAGGTGACCCACAGCCCTTGAGTGATCCAATGTTTCACTAGAAAGCTCAATCTTTACAACTTTGCACAGGGTGCATTTCTAGGTGACAACAATTTTTGACACGCTCGGTAGGACTGAGAACTGACTGTGTCAGTCCCTTTTGTACCATGTATTACTATAGTTTGGTGTGTACAACAGTATTTTTTTCCTTTGGAGGAAAGTTTTTAACATACCTGGTGACTCCAAGCCTGAAATATCTGGTTTCAACAGTCTAAGTGTTGGTTTCATGATATTATGTCTTACCATTCACTGTTTCATGAAGGTATGGTGCCTACATCTTTTTATCAGTCATACCCTATTGAGGATACCGCTAGTTTTACTCAAAACAACTATGTAGCAGCGGGTTACCAGCAAGCTCAATTGGCCTACCCACCCACCCTTGCACAAGTTCAACAATGGCATGTTTATGCTCACCAACAACCCCAGGAGGGTTATTTTATCTCCAATCAGCAAATTTATTCTTCACATGAGCCTCAAAATTTAGATGAAATGAGTTTGGAGAATATGTCTTTATTTTCCAAAAGCAGTTTGAAGAAATTGAAAATCAGCAGGAGGTCAATAGGCAGGAGGAGGAGCTTGCTTATCAAGCTTATATTCATTAGCAATAGGTTGAGACACAAAGAGGATTCCATTTAGTACAAGAATTTGAACAAAGTTAGTCTAACTCTCCTGAAGAACAACTTTCTCAAATGCCCCAATCAGCTGCTACCTTTTCAAATCCTTTCTTTGAGGAAGCAGAAGAAGAGCAACTTATTGATCAGGATGTGTTAATCCTCTGGGAAAAGCTTAAGAATGCAAATCCTTTGCATTTAGCCATAAGGTGTTATCAACTACAGCAACAAAGGATTGAGCAGCAAGAAGACACTTGTTCCAAAGAATCCTTGACTATTCCAACCAATCAACAAGTTCAAAAAAGTAAGTCTTCTAATTCTTCAATTAAGCTCCCTAAGTTTGAAATTCCAAATTTTAGGAGTTTTCATCCTGTGCAAGAGCCTGTAGTTGAGAAAACTCAGTCCATTATCCCTCAAGATCAGTCTTTTCAATTACAAAGTCATCCTAGTGAGAGGATAAAAGAAGTTTTTGAGGTAGATGAAGCTCTTTTGGGTATTGATACATTTGAGCATGAAGTTCAAAATGAAAAATTAGGGTTGTTACAAGTGACTGATGAACAGGGCCAGTTAGGACAATAGAGTTCTAAGCAAGAAATGACAGCTGAACATGGAGTTATGTCATATTCATCCAATGAGCTCCCTCGTTTTGTTGAACAGAGTGGTGAAACCTTGATTAATTTGTTTTCTGAACTTCCTGGTTTTGATGATGAGGTTGGGAAAAGCACATCTAAACAATCATCAGTAATAGCGTTTCAATAGCAAAAAGAGGAATATCTCAATGACAAAGTGTTCTTCCATCAAGATGAGCATGATCAACAAAAGTATTCTTCAAAGATATGAGTAATCCTTGCAATATTAAAAGAAAGAATTATGAAGTTGATGTAGGATATCTTATGCATGAGAAAGCTAACCATGAACTTGGAGAAGACATGTTCTCAAGTGTGATAGAGGGTTTTTGTTCAGGACTTGATGTTAAGCTACCTATTTCTAAACCTATAAAGTCTGAACAACATATAGATGCAATAGAGCATAAATTTTTCTTCCCTCAGGAGTGTCATCCTAAGGAAAACAATAGCCCTCTTATCATTAAAGGTACTGGTACTGTGCAGAATGATGAGGACTTGTTCTAGGATGACTTGGAGATTTTCATTTCAAAATTGGATCATAAACAATCTTTTAGTGAGGCCCATCAGGTAGATATCCGCATATCAAATGAAAAAGAGTCAGTATCTCATGCCCTTACTGATTTACTTGATGAGTTTCCTAATTTTGTGGAGGGAACTACAGGAAAAGTTATGATACAATCCCTTATGCCAAACGTTGATCAACATACTAAGGAATATGATGGTGGTGTGTTGATTAATATACAGACAATCCAAGACAACCATGACTTGATGACATTTGACCAGTTTGATAAGGTGGATGAAGTAGACATTTCATTGACCTCTAAGCCAATTCATTCAAAGGAGATTACCATTGTGCAAGGCAAGGAAGAAGCAAATCTTCATAATCGAAGCAACGTTAAGAGCAAGGAGTTTATCCTTTCTAGAGGATGCCCAATTGAAGATTTGATTAACAGAATGCCAGGAGGAGAAAAATGTGCCATTGTTCCAGAAAAGGTTGATGCAATTACGACATTGGAGGAGCAGAATCTATTCACCAGAATCTATGCAATTACAACATTGGAGGAGCAGAAACCAGTTTTTACTATCAATTTGAAATGATAAGTGGATTTATCCTTGTCTTTCCAAGTGTTCTGCAATTAATACGAGCAAGTCATCAACTTGTGAGCCATTGTATATTAAGGAGAAAGGGTAGCTACTTCAGTCATCCTGTAAATGGTTTTGTTTAACCAGTTTCTTACTGGTTAGTGTAGGGTAGGTTTAGTTGTATTTTTTCAAACTCCCTAAGTGCTGTCCCAACACAATAAGTAGTTTCCTCTCTATAGTTTTCTTGTTTTCAAATAAGTTTCCAAGTGTGCTAATGAGTTACAAATGAATTATAGTCATGAATTGACTGTTTTGATGTTTTTGGTTTTCCTAACGACTCCATGCCCAATGGATAAGCCTAGACTACTGGTCTTCATGTTTAGCAGGCAAACATCCAGCAAAGGTCGCCAGAAATGTTACGTAATTTTCACCCTCAGGGGTCAATCAGGCAAGGCATCTCTGTTGCAGATGTTCATAAGGGCCAGATGGGATGTCTCCAGTGAGGGTTACTCAATGCATATGATGACATTTCATAGGGGATTCAATTGTGAGGCCTGCTCTGTTGGAAAAAGGCCTCAATATTCTATGTCTAGCCTCCATTAGAGCCAGGTTGGCATGACATCTTCACTGTCTGGCTGACTGGCTACTTGATACTATTTGATTTGAACAAGTTGTTGTGACCCAGTTTCTATCCTACCGAACGAAGCTACAGAGCCTATCGCTATAACATTGAGGCCTTGACATGACATCCTATCGCATGGATTTCTCTGGCTGATAGGCCATTCAATCGTGAGCTCGGGGGGACTCATGGCGACCAAGGGCTTTGGGGTAGCTTTCGATGCTCGGTAAGGGTTCCCAACGAACAGTCGATGTCTCGCCAAAAGGAAAGAGATCTTGTCGTAAAACAAGTCTTTCGGTATAACAAAATACATTTGGAGAGACATCCCGGTGATAGGAGAGTGTCCCCCCGACTTAAAGATCCTTCAGCATAACAAAGCGTTTGTTGAAATGTCCCGGCGACCCGGGAGGTCTTAGCGACACGAAAAGAGGCTTGACAAGATGGAAGGGCTCGATATAGAGTTGAAGATGTTGCCCGGAGGTCCTGCCAACAACGAGAAGTCCTGGCGACATACAAGGTGTTCTTGGCAAGAGTCTCACCGAACAGTGGAGCCTCCAAAAAGAATAGGGTCTGGCCGACAAGAAAAGTCTCCCCAAGGTGGTCTAGGCTCGCTAAAGGATTTAGACCTCATTGGGAGGTCTCACCGACTAAAGAAGGTCACACTAAAATGGGGCACTTTTTGGCAAAGAGTGGTCATCTCAGAGAAATGTCTAGCCGATAGGCCAGGGTTTCGGCGACAGCATGGGGCTTAGCAAGGAGGTCTCATCAACGAGCATGTCTTGCCGAGGGGAAGCTCACTCGGCAGGAGTTCTCATCGATAACTAAAGTCACGCCGACATGCCTTGTGTTTTCGGTGTAATGCGAGTGAGTTCGGGAAGATATCCTGCCGATAGATCAAGGTCACCCCGACGGGATCCCAATTCGCCAAAGGAGGGTCAAGTCGCCAAGATGTCTCGGTGACTGGCCAGGGCTTCGCCGAGAGAAAGTGATATCAGCATAATGTCTCGCCGATGAATGTTTCTCTTGCCGAAGTAAAAAGTAGTGAGCCCTTGCCAAAGCAAGGTGCCTTTGGCACAACCTCTTGCCGATAAAGCAATGTCCTACCGACAAAAAATCAATAGATGTCTCCCTGACCCAAGGAAGTCTCACCGACTTTGGAGCATAGTGGTAGGATAATGAAGATTCGATGAGAAGTCTCACCGACACATGAATGTCTCGCCAAGGAATGAAGAGCCTGACAATGGGTTGAAGTAGCTCAGAGAATGAAAAGGAGGTCGGTGAGATGTCCCACTGACCGAGTAGGTTCTGGTCGAAGTAAAATTGGAGCTCGCTAAGAGGTTGAAGGCCTTGCCATAATGTCCTGCAGACCCGAAGGGGTCTTGCCAATACAAAATGAACTTAGGGAGTCTCGCTAAGACATCTGGTCGACATATAGAGAGGAAATCTTAGCAAACAGAGTGATCTTAGAGCGAGAGAAAGGTGATCAAAAAGACTCTTGGAGCTCGCTATGACTCTTGCCAATGATAGTGAGTTATGCCTATGGCTGTAGAGAAGCACAATCGCATCGGGGAGACACAATCAAGTGTCTCACCGACATGCGATTCTGGTGATGAGTTTGTGACCACCCGAGATAGCTTGCATGGAAATTTGACCAGAAGAAGAGGAAGATCAACAGGGCAAAATACAACGTGTATCTATTGTATGCCCAAGAGCATTCAAGGAGCTCAACAGGGAGGTTAGAAAGCAGACACGAGAATGGGAAATGAATGCGGTAGTTGCAAAAAGATCAAGAAGACAACTCCTAGAGGCAACTCTTTGCATCGACATAGATAGCAGGGATCCAACTGAACACAACATTAACTACTTGAAAAGATCTAGGGATAGATTTTTCTAAGACTGATATTTTTGTAAGCCCTAAGGGGCCGACACAGTCTGTATATAAGGCATTTTTTCCTTTTTGTAAACAGTTTAGATGTATGCTCTTTTGAAGTCTGTGACCCTTTTTTAGTCCTCTCTCAGACTAGCAGGATTCTATAATTCAACTTGGAACATGTTATATAAAGCTTACCTTGATCACTATTGATATTCAAATTTCCATCTTGTTCATGCAAAGTGTTGTGCATTTTAGGTTCATGATAAGGTTATTTTTGTGAATTTCTTTCATTCCTTTATAACTTTATCTTGTGTTTCATGCCTTCCTTTGCAAAAGTATCATTATACAAATTACAAATTGTGTTCACTTAGTCACGCATGGATTCTGACCTGTGAAAATCTTTCTTTCCTCTCCTGAAAAAGTGTGTGAATCGAACCTGTTTGTGAAATGTTAGTGCAAGGCTTGCAAAATTTGATGTGTAATCTTATGTTTATTGTCAGTATTCAAGTGCAAATTGAGTATCTCATTGTTCCTATCATTTCGGTGCATCACCTTAGTTTAGTTTCAGTTTATGTATTCCTTATCCCTTTCCTTTCAAAGAATCAATAGTTTAGGTGACACCAAAGGAAGCTGGCCTTCTCCAGTGGTTCACTCCAATCTCAGGTGACCCATAGCCCTGGAGTGATCCAATGTTGTAGTAGAAAGCTCAGTCTTTACAAATTTGCACACGGTGCATTTCTAGGTGACAACAGAAGTCATTTTTGAAGTACCATCCTTTGAATGTTAAGAATATTTAGTTTGTAGTTCTCCTAAAAACTATCCTACTAGGGAAGGTGTCATGGTGCAAGAAAAAACCAACATGGTCAAACTACTTTCAAGCAATAGTGTGACATTAGACTCCCCTTCACTAAGAGATCATGAAAACAAGGACGAGTATTTAGATTAGAGCTCCTTCGAGTCCTCTAATTATCAACCCACCCAACCCTCAACTTATCATTCATCCACCCTCACAACAAAAAGTTTATAAGAAACCTGTGCTCATCTTAGAACCACCTAAAAGGTAACTCATTAATGATAACATTTCACACCAACCGAGTTACAATGACATTCCTCACATATATAAAAAAGTGTATAAAATCAAGGCCAACCTCGAACCTAAAAGACTTATGAAGCAACCTGGAAAATGATGTGATACTATAAAGCCGAAAGATCTTGGTTATTTTCCCTCAAAAAAAAAACCTTCATCCAATGTCAATGCTATCACAAAAGATTCTTCCAAGACAACTTTAACCTTGGTACATCCTAAACTGATAGATATCTCATTAAATATGTATCAAGTAGAAACTTTGTTTACTTATCAACATAAACAACATTAGTTGTTGCTCCTTGCCATGTCATAGTTTTAGGATCATAGCATACTCACTATTGCATGTTTTACATTCATCGCAAGGAGTAGCATATCATCATCCTTTCTAGGCTCACCCTTGTCCTAGACTAAGTGGGGGAAAGGGATTAGAAATCCTTATCGCCATATGTCACCCACCATTGTCTCTTTTGTCTAGTCATTAACCTTTCATGAACATATAAGAGCAAGCTTGGGAAGTGGATGACATGTCTTAAGTTGGCTCGTATGTGACATACTTTTTCATGATGTAGCTCAGTTTGAAAACATATGACTTGGAATAGAGCTTTCCAAGTTGGCTCTCATGTCTTTTTTCATTAGCTACTTTAAAGCAATTGCTCATAGTGTTGATGTAGCGACCGATTTAAAGTGGGTGCATACATAGATGACATCTTTTGGAAAATTTCATGGTGTGATTTTTCTTTTTTCTTGTGATTTGTCCTCTTCTTGGTGGTTTCATTGGGTTTGATGTCATCCAAGAGTCTACAATCTATTGACATGGCATGATGCAAATGAGGCATCCCATGGGCGACGATCTAACACCTTGACTTGTCCTCTCTTGGAGACATTAGGCACAATGCTCCCTAGGAAGAAGACCTTACATGAACAAAGAAAAATCCCCTTTAACAAAATTCTTATGTGACTTTCAATTTTTTTTACAAAATCATTTTCATTGTGGTGCCTTATCAAAGTTATTAGGAGGATAACTTTGGCATTGGTAGTATAATGGGAAGCTGACACATTGGCATGACTTTCTCATTATACAGTGGGAAGCCAACACACTAGCATGACTTTCTCACTAAACCACTTCTTTGGGACAACTCACCCCATAGACGACCTGATGTTCTGTGGCCCTAGAGTGAGTGCATGTTTCATCCATGTAATTTTTATTACTTATTTTTCTTTCTTTTAGTTCTTGACATTGCATGATTGTGTATCTTGTTTTGTTGCATACTATACACCTTATGTGTGTCCTTTTGTGCTTATGTATGTTTGACTTAGGATCTTGGATCCTAGGGGCTTGATCACCTTCTTGGTCTTTGTCATCCTTTTTCATCCGCATTGGTACGCTTGGACCCCTCTTGAATGTCTACTTTAGTGCGAGTTTGAAGCAAGTTCATCCTCCCACTAAAGTGGGGGCTAGATGGAGTCATAAAAAAAATTACTCCTTTTCCTTACTTGATTTGGGAATAATTAATGACAAATTGGATTTAGTATCGCCTTGGTCTAGTGTTGTGAGGTGTTTTACACATCCACATTAGGTCTTGGGCCCTTTTTAAGCTAATTTAACCTAACTCTGCTCTAATTTAATGTTGTAAAATGTATTTATTTACATCTTCACATTGAATTTAGGAGGCTTGTAAATCAAGTGGACCTAATCTAGTGTTGTAATGTGTTTTACACATTCACATAGGATTTAGGGCCCTTCTAAGCTAAATAGACCCAATTTTTCCTTAATTTAGTGTTGCAAAGTGTATTTATTTACACTTTCACATTGGATTTTGGGCCCTCTTACATTTGTGACCCATATATCATCATTAATAGGCCCCTACTATTGAACAATCTGGATAACTAAGAGGGGGGTGAATCAATTATCATAAAACAATTTTATTTTCTTTAATTAATCCAGAGCAAGCTTATATCAATCAGAAAATAATCAAACAGAAATGAACATGAATTCACACAACATCAAGCACAATGAACACCAGAATTTACATGGAAACCCAAGAAGATAAAAACCACGAAGAATGCTAATTCTCAATTATAAAACATTGGTTAAGGTGATTTTTACAAAGGTTCACTACCAAAATGCTCACTGAAGGTAAGGATCATTGCCAGTGGACTCACTTCCTGGCTATTATAGCCAAAGATAAAAAGGCTCATTGCCAAAAGAGAAAGGCTCACTACCCGAATATTACAAAAAAAAATAGTCTTACTAAAAAAAAGTGATCTGATAAAGTTGCATCTACATATGCATGAATTCAGTTTCAGGTAAGAGCACAATATCTATCTACAACAGATCCAGTCAAGAATCTTTTGCACACCTTCCTTGCACAAACTCTACAAAACAAATTACTTCTTCCTTCACACCCTTTTATTTGATCGCACACACCATACTCCACACTTCTTGTTTCATTGAACAAAAACAACTTTTACTTATACCATTCCATGATTTCATATTCTCCTGATTCGAACAAACATAATGTCTTCATAGTCTTCTAAGTCGGCCAAACACAATTTGAATTAGGTCACCAAAAAACATGTCAACATGAAGAACAACCTTGAAATATTCAATAAGGCCTTGCACACTAGCACCAAACCCAAAAGATAGGTTACCAAGGGACCCATAAATAAGTCATACATAAGATAGGTTCATTATATAACATAATTATGAAAAGATAGCAAACTTTGAATTACATGAAATATATTTTAGAGCTGATGAGAATGCCACAACCAAGACCAAACCTTGATTATCATTAATTTTAGTATCAACCGGAGAAACATGATTTGACATACCAAAACTTGTAACATGCTACATGAATGTACGGATAGAAAGGTTACCCAAAGTAAGCTTTGAGCACAATAACCAATGTCAAAAAATTAGACTTTATTATTCTACATTAATTGTCTTCCACGAATGTACCAAAAAGAAGTACTTCCATACCCAGATCAATGATAACATCCATACTACGTAACATCATAGCACTCGATAGGATAGATCATTTATGTAAATCATCCAGAGCTCAACCTTCCAGATCCAAGTTTTGACATCAATGACAACAATGCTAAATCATATCAACAACTTCTCAACAATCTCCCCCTTTGGAAAAATAGAAAAAACTCAAAAACACAAAACTCCAAAAACTTCAAGCACTCCCCCTTAGACAAGAAATTCAATACCTCTTCTTGTTTTTGGTTTTTTCTTCATTTTCTCCCCCTTTTTTCCATCAAAGGCAAAGGGAAAAATAAGAAAATTCAGGAGATCAAGTAAAATTAACACTTTTCACATGAAAAATCTTCTTGTACCTTTCTCTCATAGTTGGAAGAATCCTCTTCCAAGCTAGCACTGTAGAAACTATTCTGGCACACATACAATCCAGTAGAGTCAACAACATAAATGAAGATGACCAGTCTAGAGACATGCACTGTCATTCACAATCCTCTACATCAGAAAGCATCCCAGAGAGATGATCTAACTAGACCTCAACAATTTCTTTGACGAACCAGAAAGTTCTAACCAAATCTTCCCTTTTTCTCTGAATAGACAATAACCCAGCTTGCAACTCTCCAACTCTTATTCTCTGTTTTCCACCTTTATCTTTGAAGAAGTCAAAACACTTCCCAATATCATTCAATTCATATTCAATAGCTTTAGTTTTGCTTGTAAAATTATCAACAATAGGACACTAGAGACAATACCTGCAAATGTCTGACATCTCCTTAATGCATTCTCTTGTCTCACCAATGTGTTTGGATAACTTATGTTTGGCTTTGACACACCTTCTCTCAATCATAGCTTGGAACTTATGTCCTTCAAATCCTTCCCAGAACAACCTTTCTTGAACAACTTCTACCAAATCATCTGATAACAAGTTAGAAACATCTAAAATAGTAATACCCTTTTTGAGCATATAATCAACCAAGGCATCATCAATTCTAATCCTGCTAAATGGAGAGAATTCATACCACATTTCACCAATATTTTTTATATCACCTTCATCCAACACTGAATGTAATTCATCTAGATCGAAAGAGTCAGATCTAGGTAGAGACTTTTCCTTCTCCTTTTCTTTTGAGATAGCAATGACTTCCTCTATGTTAATTTTCGTCCTTTTAGGTTCTAGAGGGGAAATGCCAATGGCAACCTCTAACTCCTTCTTACCAGAGGAGGAACCCTCCTCAAATTGACTAGAAACTATCACACCAAAGCACAAATTCACCTAAAAGGATGAGAAATAGACTTTGCATGTACTTGCTTCATCTTCCATACATTCCAAATACCTATAAACTTGCTTTCAAACAGGGATTTCAGACTTCCACTTAACATTCTCCTTTGATTGTAGCAAACTCAGAAAGTAAAATACTAAACATATGAGTAGAGACCCAAATAGGAAAGGATAACTGTCAACCAAAGATATTCTGACATTCTCAATTAGGTTTTCCATTATGAGGCTACATAAGTCAAATTGCTTATCTTCCTTCACCATCTTATGTGCAAGATATACGACAATAGCCGAAGTAGAACCTTCATGATTTCTGAAATAGATTTTGTAAGTGATATAGTAAGCAACATACCTTACTACAGGATTGACAATGGTATTTATTAGTAGAGCTCGAGGGTCTTTGTCGATACCAGTAAGTTCCTCCACATCTCTGTATTTCACAGTTTTCTTCCTAGGGAGGTCACCAACACTACACAATCTAGTAATAGCTTCAATAGCTTCCTTAGTGATTGGATAAGGTTTGTACAAAATTATGCTACCATCCTTGAATCGAATCAATAGGAACAAGATAGTCTCTTTTTCGGAAAACTAGGGAAATTATCAACATAAATCCATACCCAGAGCACTTACATTTTGCAATTCATCAGAATTCAACCCTAGTTCCATTTCCTTCATCTTCTGATGATCAAATTCATCTAACTCTACTCCCTTCAGCCTTAATGGAATACCACCACTCGATTCTCTATCAATAGATTCCATCGTTGCGCTTAGCTTCTTCAATATTTTATCACTCCGCGAAACTTCTTCTTCTTTGCAAACTATGCGAAATGTTTTGAAAAATCCACCTTTTAACCTTAATTGCTCATCATGAAATTTTTGCCAAAAACTTACATTGATGACACCATCAATTTGTGCTTCTCTTTTCAATCAGTTGGATTACGCTCCATCATATATCACTAACCGAATCAAACTTAGTCATGTCAAAAAACACATCAATATTGCTTTCGAGAGAGGGAACCGACGGGATATGCATAGCAACAATCCCTCTGAGCCAAGGTGGTTGGCTCAATTTCTAGAAGAGCTTGTACCAGGATTCGGTACCACATAAGATTTCTCCACAATCATTTCCTTTTTCTTCCACACCATGATGGTCTTCTTCTTAGATTCACTTGATTCTGCAACCTTCTTTTTATTTTCATGCTTTTCCGGAGCAACATATCTGCATGTATTAGCATAATGTTTGGGTTGACTGCACTTGTAACATCTTTGTCCTAACTTAACCGAGTGAACCCTAGATTTTCATTGATTAGCTTTGTGACCATAACCATGAAATAAATACCAATTACCATGAAAGAGATTATTTGTTCCATTCCTTCTAGCTGGATTAGATAACTGACTTTTGCAATGACTTGCTTTGTGACCAAACTTGTGATATTTAAAGCATTGAGTACTTGGTTCCTTCTTGCATCTACACTCTATAGCCTTGCGTCCAAAATTCTTGCATAGAAAATAATAGCCATTAAATGATAAGTACCTTAGAGCATTTGGTTGCATGACTAGAGGTCTTTTAGGTGTTCTAGAGTTTAGAGCCATGCTTGTTACACCAGATCTCGCTTCAGCTTCAACTGCTTTGTCTTCACCCTTAGTGTTATGATTTGAGCTTTCACCGGAGAAGCCAAGTCCTCCCTTATCCTTGTGACATTTCTATAGGGACAGAAGCTGATCTATAATTATGCTACTTTCACACACTCTTGCTTTTATTTTTAGCCTTCTTAACTCTTGATCTAACTTCTCATTTTCTTCTAATTTATGTTTGATGGTATCTTTGATATTTTCTTCAGTCTTCTTCCATTCTTCCATTTTTTGTTTGATAGAATCTTTGAGATTTTCTTTAGTCTTCTTGCATTCATCCAGTTGTTGCTTTAAATCCACAATGCTTTCCTTTGACTCCTTTAATTCCTAGCTAACTACTTTGTGTCTTGCTTTGAATTTATGGATTTTCTCCCTTAGCTTTGAGATACAAGTATTTGCTTCTTTAAGGTTTTCTTTCAATTCTTCATTTTCATATTTCGTGCTTTCTATCATCTAACATTATCTTCAGTTCTTCTTCAAAGTGATAAGCTCCTACCATCTGTTCAAACTGCCAAGATCTCCCTCAAGCGGTTAAGCTCTATCTCCAAGGGACCAAACTCTAATACCAATTATTGAACAGTTTGGATAATTGAGAGGGGGGGTGAATCGGTTATCATAAAACAATTTTCTTTTATTTAATTAATCTGGAGCAGGCTTATATCAATCAAAAAATAATCAAATAGATATGAACATGAATGCACACAACAACACCAAGCACAATGAACACTAGAATTTACATGGAAACCCAAGAGGGGAAAAACCACATAGAATGTTAATTCTCAATTATATAACACCGGTTAAGGTAATTTTTACAAAGGCTCACTACCAAAATACTCACTATAGGTAAGGCTCACTGGCGGTGAGCTCACTGCCCGACTATTACAACCAAAGATAAAAAGTCTCACTACCAAAAGAGAAAGGCTTACTGCCTAAATATTACAGAAATAAAATAGTCTCATTGAAAAAAAGTGAACTGATAAAGTTGCATCTACATATGCATGAATTCAGTTTTGGTTAAGAGCACAATATCTGTCTGCAGTAGATCTGGTCAAGAATATTCTACACACCTTCCTTGGACAAACTTTGCAAAATAGATTACTTCTTCCTTCACACCCGTTTATCTACTTGCATACACCATACTCCACACTTCTTGTTTCATTGAACATATTTTTTTTTTACTTATACCATTCCATGATTTCATAATCTCCTAAGTCAGACAAACATAATGTTTTCATAGTCTTCTAAGTTGGCCAAGCACAATTTGAATTAGGTCACCACAAAACATGTCAAAATGAAGAACAACCTTGAAATATTCAATAAGGCCTTACACGCTAGCACCAGACCCTTACCACGTTAGCAAGGGACCCATAAATAGGTTATACATAAGATAGGTTCATTACATAACATAATTATCAAAAGATAGAAAAATTTGAATTAAATGAAATATATTCCGGAGCCGATGGGAATGCCACAACCAAGACCAAATATTGATTATCATCAATTTAAATATTAATCAGAGAAACATAATTTGACATACCAAAAATTGTAACATGTTACATGAATGTCTGGATAGCAAGGTTACCCAAAGTAAGCTTTGAGCACATCAGCCAATGTCAAAAGATTATACTTCATTATTCTACATTAATTGTCTTCCATGAATGTCCCAAAATGAAGTACTTCCATATATGGATCAAAGATAACATCCATACTACGTAACATCATAGCACTCGATAGGATAGATAATTTCTGTATATCATCCAAAGCTCAACCTTTTGGATCTAGGTTTTTACATCAATGACAACAATGCTAAATCATCTCAACAACTTCTCAACACCTATGACCCCATATTGTGCATCCCAAGGTATAATTTAATCAAAAACCCGACTGAAACAACATATAAGCTTAAAATATTCACTCCTCAACACTTTAGCATGGAAAATAGCCCCTATGGGACCCATTCACCACCTTGGGTGAATGAGTCCCATCCAAGTTGGACTGATTCACCCAAGATGGCGAATGAGTCCCATTTGACCTATTTTTAAGGCTTTGAGTAGGAAAAGTGGGTTTTTAATTCAAATTTCTTCAATGTCAAACTTGGGATCAAATTAATGATCATGTGAGTGCATTTCCTATATAAGAAAGCTTTCAAATCCTTATTTCATCCAAGCATCAAGTATTCAAGTTTTCAAGTCAAGCAAGCAAGGGTTAAGTACTTCAAGTCTTCACAAGGTTATCAAGATAGTTTTCAAGATCAATTCTAAGGCATTCAAGAGCAAGATTCTTCATCAATTGTTGTAGAAAATCAAGATCCATTATCATGGAAAGGTTCTAATTGCATTATTTCATGTTCATGCTTCATCTTATTTCGGCATTTGGTTTAATTACCTAAACAGGGTTTGACTAAGGCAAACCCCCATTCCCTAACAATCAACACTTTTGCTCTCTTTCCTTGTGTGATTGCATATCTAGGTACTTTGAAGGCTTGGAGATCATTGAAGAATAGGTTACAAGGTTTTTGGAGTTCTCCCCATTTTCTAGGTCATAATCTTCACAAAAAGTCACCTACAAGCCCAAAATTGGCAGTTTCAGATCCAGACACTTGGAGGTACAAATTTAGTAGAATGAGAGGTGCAGATCAAAACTTTGAATTTCTAGAAAATCCAAACTAGAATCATTCACCACATGTGGTGAATGAGTCCCATTTTTGGTCAATTTTTTTTATTTTGGCATTTTTGGATACCCTTTTCTGAGAAACCTATTCTTGTGTAGAAACCCCGATCTGGGACTGATTTGCCCAGATTGGCGAATGAGTCCTAGTGGGCCAAAATTTAAAAAATAAAAAACATTTCCAATCTCCATCCAAGTCTCTACAATTTTCTAGATGCACACATTCAGTTTTGCAACTTTTTGTTTTGTTTCATTTGCATTTCTAGGTCATTTTGCATATCACACTGTGTTTTCCAACATTTTATTTTCCAAGTTTACACTTGGTGGTGAACCCCTTTTTGTTATATTAAATCCCTAGGTCAAACTTATTGATAGATTTCAATCTCCTTTGCATTGAAATCTCAAGGGTTATCCTTGGGTGGAACCTTCCCCACATAGACCACATTTTTCATAAGCCTACACCTTACACCATTTTTAGAGGTTCAACAAGTAACCATTTCAAAATACGTTTTTAACAAAAAAATGGGAAAGGTGAACTAACATCACCCCATAACAATAAAATCAATGTGATGAATTAAATAACTACAAATTTATTGGTGTAAAGACCAAAAACACCATAGTAAATAGAATAGATTTCCTATGAACTATTTCTCCTTAATTTTGAAAGAGTAAATATAACAACATGAAGCTATTGCTCACAAAGGATAAAACCCTATGTATTGTTCTATCCAACAAACTAAACCAATATTAATATCAAATTTTCAATTCAGAGTTCACAGATAATGAATAGTATGAAATTAAAGTTCAATTCAAAATGTTCCTCCTTCATTCCATTACATCACAATGCAATCTAAAAGAATTTAGATCCCTATAGATTCTCTCTAACAAGATTTTATAAAACCCCAATCTTGAATCTTAGTCATTAACATAATTTCCATCATATCAAGTGATGATTTGATGACAACTAACACCCTAATTTAGAGGAATTAATACACAAAGAATATTTATTATTATTTTTAAATTATTTATCATTACATCACCTTTGTCAAGTTGATTTTGACAAGAATTTGAAACATTTTTTCTTGTATTCTAGCCCCGTGGCCCGACATACGTGTAAGTGCCATGTAAGTCCAGAATTAGCATTTAATAAATAATTCCTTCTATGATTATGATCGTGTGAACTATCTGAGTAGAGAAGGCAACATAAAATTTCATCTAGTTGAACTTGAGAATTTAATGCAACTATGTCACATCGACAACCTTCTTCATTAAATTCCTAAATAATATTACTATCCTTGTAATGTTAATTATTTCCAAGAAAATATCTGGTCTAGATCACCTACCATGCCATTCCACTTCTATAAATTCCATAGGAGTTACCTCCATTTTCACCATTTCAATTACATTGCTCAGAGATGTCGAGAACCACGAATGATGCCTCCTCAAAGAGTGATTTTATCACAATCAAGGATGTGGAGTGCAATCAATTCTAGAGGTTGGTGACTAACCAGCTAAGAGATTCCTTTTTAGTTCATAGTGATGTTGAAGAAAGCATACTCAGGAAGATTATAGGGGAAAATTTCTTGAGCCATGTTCATGTGCACAATGATGAGCTCCTGGAGCACTTTGTGTATAATGTGATTCATCTCTATGGCAAGTGGGATTAGGGAGTAAGGGATGCAGAGTGTTTGGTTTGGTCAGAGTACCTGATGAAGGTGAGAGCGACCATAATAGGATGAAATGAATTTTCAAGGACCGGTCTATTGGGTGACAATATTTTCATTGTGACAACACTTCACCATGATGTTACTGAAGATGTTGTGGCTCTCCTCTGTGCTAGACTCGAGCAGAATGATATGAGACTGTTTACCCATTTTGTGCAGTCTAATGAAAATCTATTCTCACCATCCTAGATTGAGCATATGCAGGAAGTGGTGGAGGGAATTCACATCCTTATCTTTATTCTTTGTGTTTGAAAGAATGCACTAAAACCTCCCATTTTTTAATGTAAACATGATCAATGTAACATCGTATATATTTGAATATATATAAAGAATTTTTGTATTTCAATGATCTATGTTTATCTTTTATGTGAATGTTACTTTCTCTTTTCCTACACTTATGATAAATTCTTGTTTATGTTACTGTATCATACTCAACAAATTTACATCTTTATATGGCTAAGCATGCTTGTTTATATTGTGACATAATTGATAAGTCTACCCTTGAGATGACATAGGACTCCAGAAAGTTTCTAGTATGTTGTCGAAGTCTACTAAAGTTATGATAACCTCTAATTTTTACACTTTACAATCTTTCTTTGTCTTGCTTCAAACATTATTCACATAAGCATTCCCATCATCGATCAATGAGGAGGTTTGTGAAACCCTGTTGGAGATTGACAAAGGTTTCCAAACCTTTTGTGAGTTTCAAAATCAAATAATCTTTGCTTCAACATTCTTTCTTTCAAAGGCTTAAATATCCCACACTAACACTTTTATTATTGACCGATACAGATGTTTATGAAACCTTGTTTAGGATTGACAAAGGTTTCATAACCTTTTGAAGGGACCGACAAAAATAGAATTTTCTTCAACTTTCCTTTGCATAAGTGGTACTTGGAGCACGGTTATATGAACTTCATTGAAAGTTGACAATACTTCAAGAACATGGCTTAGGAAAACAAACTCGAATATTTCCACAAGACATTGGTGTGAAAGGTAGTTATAATAATCTCATTGGAGATCGACAAGGTTCATGAAACTTAGGAAAAGATCAATGAACTTATACTTAGAAAATTTCTAGGGAAAATACGAAAGATTAAAGGCATGTGACCATAACTGAGGTAACAAGACTGAACAAAGAGAAGGAATTTCTTGAAATTCTTATTCAAGTAAAATCAATTTTCACTATCTAGTCAAGAAGACTACTATAGAGATGAAAAGTCACACAAATCACCAAACTATGTAACACCTTTCTTGAACAAATGATAAGCTTGCTTCGGAAAAAATATATAAACAATATTTATCGTTGAAATTGAATATTTCTATTCTACCAAATGGAATCTAGCAAAGTTGAACCCATTTTGTAGTGATGATTCCTTCCAATTTAAAAATCACCATTTTAATATCTAGTCAAGAAGACTATTGTAGAGATGAAAAGTCACACAAATCACCAAACTATCTAACACCTTTCTTGAACAAATATTAATATTTCTTGGGAAAAATTATATAAACAATATTTATTCTTGAAATTGAATATGCCTATTCTACCAAATGGAATCTAGCAAAGTTGAACCCATTTTGTAGTGACGATTCCCTAAGGCATGACCTTCATGTATTAAAAAAAAACCCCTTTTTTATTTTTTTGTAAATTACCTTTTGTGGTGGTGTTGTTATAACACCCCTCAAGGTTTTAGTATTATCTTTTCATAGTTTATGCACCTCCTTAGGCGAGTTTATGCACCCCCTAAGGTGAGTTTAGTTTTTTCCCTATGACATTAGACTTTATGCACCCCCTAAGGTGAGCTTTGTTTGTCCCTTGTGACGTTAAAATTTGTGCACGCCATCCTAAGGTGAATTTTGTTCGTCCCCCATGGTATTAAACTTTGTGTACCCTCTAAGGTGATTTTTATGTGCTCCCTGAAGTGATATTTGGAAAGATAGTCCATGGATTTAGCATAACAAAGCTTGTTGGGTCATGAACTTGAGCACCCCTTTTTAATATGACCACCTACAATAACACAACTTGCTATCCAATAGATCCATGTTTCTCAAGAGTGATGTGTCATATCAAAACTTGCTAATCCTCATGGGAGAATTCCTTTATTTGATGGATGATGTTTAGTATTCAAGACAATTTAAGACAGAGGTCTCTTTGCCTTACCTACTCGAATCCATTTGAGTGCTAACCTTGTGTTTATTGTATATCTTTTGTGTATCTTCTTTTTTTTTACATCATCTTTATTTTCATTTTTTCATCACCTTTATGTTCCATCATGCCATGTGTTTTCATCATGTATGCTTTGTGTTTTCTGAAATGTATGTTGTCTTGATACATTTGATACATGTGTGCTCCTTTGTGCTTATGTTGTCTTACCATAGGATCTTGAATCTTGGGGGCTTGATCACCCCCTTAGATTCATTGGCATCCTATCTCTTCAACATTGGGACAATCAGACCCCTCTTGAAATATATTTTCTACTTTAGTGTGAGTCTAAGCATAAGTTCATACTCTCACTAAAGTGGGGGCTAAATGTAGCATGGTAAATTGTAACCCTTGACAATTTCACACTATGTTTTGTCCCCCCTAAATTATTAAGCCTAATTGGGCCCCTAATTTCCTAAATTATGCATTCTATAGCCTATTTGTACTATTTTTAAATGAAAAATTGCAAGTATTGAACAAATGCATCCAATTGATATTTTACCCCTGACACTTAACATCTTGGAAAATAGGGCCATTTTCCCTAGGGCATATGGGTCCCCTTATTTTATCGAGGACCAATTTTGGATATTTCGATGTTGATATTTTAACATTCAAAATTCAATTTGCAAATGTCGGCTATCAATTATTTTTTTTTGGAAAATTAGAGAAATGCCTATAAATACCTTGTTATTGCATCATTTGAAATCTAAGTGAAATTATTTAGCAATAAATGAAAATTGAGAGCATTATCAAGCAAGTCAAGTGTAGCATTTTAGAGCTTTATTGCAGCTATTCAATATCCTAACATCATGTCAAATCCTATGTGAGTTTATGCATGTTTATGCTATCATTGTTTTTGAAGGCTAACCCTTGTTGTAGGTCTCCAAGTAATTCAATTCAATCAAGCAAGCAAGATCCAAGATCTTGAGGTGATGTGTATGACTTATGTCCTTCAAGGAAGCCTTTGAAGGGTGGCAAGTTGCAACACTTTGTTGATTCATCATTATTTCCTATAATTTATTCATTTTATCATTGACATTGCCATTGTGGAAGTGAAAACACTAACACAGGGTTTGAGAAAGGAAAGAACCTAAATGACACAACATTTATTCTCTTTGTGAATGTGCATATTTCATGTTTAGAGAGTATTTAAGGAATCTCGAAGATAAATTTTTCATTGTTGCATTTGAAGCCCTACACCTTGCCAACTCACAAAAACTCACATATAGAATTATTCTATAGTGTTTCGATAAATTTGAAAACATAAACGAAGATCTCAGATCTATCATTCAAGGATTGTAAAAATAGAGAAAGAGAGGCATACAAGGACTTAGATGGCCTTGGGTAACTCTATCCTCCTATTCAAACCAACATCAACTTTTTTGTGTAGGTATATAGTCTTCCGCCCTTCTTAGATATACTTGCAATTCACTATTTTAGTTTATTAGTTGTCACTTATAAGAGTAGCCCAATCAATATTTTTGTTGTCACAAATAAATAATGTAGTAACAAAAAAAGTAGCCTTTTCCTTGCTTTGTTTGATAATCGAGATTAAAGCTGAACTAAAGATATCTTGGAGTGGTGTTGTAATGTGTTGTACACATTCACATTGTTCTAGGACCTTTATTTAACTAAAACATGCCTTAATTGATCCTTTGCAAGGGTGTTGTAAAGTGTTGTAACATACTTTCATGCTTTTCTAGGATGTATTTGCTTAATTAAGCCTAATGGGCCCCTTTCTGAATAAAAATGTACATAATGTGTACCTTGTGTAAGTGTTGTAAATTATTTTAAAGCACTCTCACACTTATCTAGGTGGTCTTAGTTAATTGTGGTTAATTGGAGTTATTAACCCATTTTTTATTTAAATTTAGGCCTTAATTTTGACACCTCCCAAAGATTTATCTTGACAATCATAATTTAATTAACAAATTATTTCATTGGGAAAAGTTTGGTCCTTGTAAGTTGAGCCAGGACCCATTCACCCTTGATGGTGAATGGGTCCTCCCTTAATAAGACCCCCCTTTCTCAATTGATCTGGAATGGGTTTTTAGCCTTCTTTCAATCCCCCGAAGCTTGGTCCTAGAAACTTAGCCAGGACCCATTTTCCCAAGACGACAAATGGGTCCTCCCTTAATGAGAGCCCCATTTTTGAATTTTATTCTAGTGAGAATTCAATTATGTTTCTTTCTAGATCTGGTGTCGGCCTTAGTTCTTTGAATATCAAGGTTAATCTCCTAATTTAGTATAAATAAGGGGTTAATTCATATTGTTTCTCCTAACACAATCTAGCAAGCATTCAAGAATTCAAGTGATCAAGCATTAGATCATTTCAAAGGAATTCATAAAGCATTTGAAGGCAAATTTCAAGTGTTTATTGCAACAATTCAAAGATTGTATCATCATTTCAAGGGTTTGATGCATGCATTCATGTTGTTGAGTTAAACAAGTGGATGTAGCATTGAAGATCTACTTGCAACCATTGTTTGAATCACATTCAAGCATCCAAGATCTACATTTTTCATGGACACTACATGTTAGTTTGCAGATTTACATCACAAGACATCATCCAAGGTGACATCAATTACATTATTTCATGTTTCATGCTTCATTTCATCATTTGGTTTGATTACGTACAAGGGGTTTGACTGAGGAAAACCCCCATTCACTAACAAACACTAAGTTTTTCTACCCTTAAGTGTGTGATTACAGATTTACAGGTTAAAGATCAAGTTGAGAAAAATTGTCAAAGTTGCAAAGTTGTCATTCAAAGTGCAAAATCAAAGAATTGAAGCTACAAAATTGCATACAGAATTTTGAAACTTGATAACAGGGAATTTGAGAGCGTAGACATCAAGGAACATGATCCTAAAATAAGTTTTCTGAAACCCTAAAAGGACCCATTTTCCACTGAAGGTGAATGAGTCCTCCATAGCTCAAAAACAACTTTCTAGCAAGGTACACAACATTTTTATGCTCTAAAAACATCCCCCATAGTTTCTATAATAGCTAGGTTACATTTTTGGTTGTTATTAGCATATTATTTTACATAATTTTAAGTGTAAGGGCCCTAGAACAATAAGTGGTAGATCCTCTTGTTCATGCATTTGGGTTTACCCCTATTTTTCTCCTATACATTTATTGGTGAACCTGACATATCAACATTGCAATTTTCTAATTTTTGGAGTCTCTCATTGCATCTTAAGTTAAAATATTGCATTGAATTAAGATATCATTTGGGGTTTCTTCTTTTGCATTGAAATTTTGTATATCATATAGGGTTTAGATTTGCATTGTTTTGCACTTTTTAATTCTAAAAATTATAAAAACAAATCACTCATTTTGCATCTCATTTAGATCTCATTCAATTGCATTTGAAAATCAAAACAAAATTGCATTTCATCTTTTCATTGCATTTTTGCTTTGAATTGAACTGGAAAATCTAAAGCTGCATTTCATTGTATCAAACCTGGAATTGAAAAATATAACTAAGAACTTTCAAATCATTAAAAAATAGTTTTAAAATACCTAACTAGGACCCATTCGCCTTTACTGGTGAATAAGTTCCTAACTAGGTTTGATTAGAACCTTCTGGCAACTAAAAACGCATCAAAATTCACTCTGAAATCCATAGAAAAATCTCAAAAACACCTAACAAGGACCCATTCGCCCTTATGGGCGAATGAGTCCCTGTTAGCTACATATCTTCATTTTTAGGACATTAAAATCTCAGTATTTAGCTTTTGTTTGATGCTATAATCCTGCTATTTTAGTTTCCTGATTTGTTGTTTCATCAATTTAATTGCATTTAGCTTAAATTGCTTCATTTTAATGCATTGTTAAAAGTTCAAAATTGCATCAAAACATTTCATTCTCATCTTATTGCATTGTGTAATCAGTAAATTGCATTGTTTAGATTCTGAAAATTGCATTTCATTCTAGGTTATTGCATTGTCCCTTTGCTATTCTAGGGTTTGCACACTGGGGTTGTAAAACGTATATGAGATTTACAACTTGGTGTCCTATTTGCAATACTATTATAAGATGAATTTTGAGGCTCATGTCATCCCGCTATATCTCACTCGCTGTGGATCTTGGGTTTCCTAATTCTCTTTCTAATAGTGTTGAGAATCAACCCTTTGTGGCTCATAGTTTGCATACTTCATTATCCATGACTTTAGCTCCTACAACCAATGTCCTTAATGTTACCAACATTGTCCCTACCATTACCACTTCCACTCAAGCTTTGGGGTCTACTCAAAGTCAAGGTGGAATGCCAATCCCATCCTCCATGATACCACTATCCATTCCTACATACACCGGTACACAACCTACCACAACATTGCAACCTTCAACAACATTTCAAACCAAAACTACCATTCAACCAACCACAACAGTCATACCTATTGGAACCGTATATACTTCCATAGGTATTCCCGTAGGAAATTCTTCAAACATAATAATACCTCAACAATCCACCTATAATAACCTACAATTCACTAGCCCTCTGCATACATACACTACACTACACCACTTTATTCCCCTCAACCTTATAACCAAAATGACCCTCTCATTAACTCACTTTTGCGAACCATGACATCCCTTCAACAACAAGTGGAAACATTACAACATAACAATAATTGTCAACCTTTGCAATACATCAAGTCTAGACCATTTTCCCTCAACATATTAAGAGCACAAATTCCACAATAGAGGTCCATCGATTTGAGAAATATGGTAGGAAAGGAGATCACATAAGCCATGTTTTCACCTTCATAGCCTTGTGTAGTGATTTCATTTTTGAGGATAAACTTTTGGCTAAGTTATTCCCTATATCCTAAGATATTACCTTAGAGTGGTTCTCCTCTTTATCAAACAATTCAATTGGTTCATTCAATGAACTGATTGATGCCTTTTATAACCACTTCCATGTTCACATGGGTCCTAAAATGACCCTTGCAGATTTAATGACATGCAAGCAAAAAGAGGATGAAAAAGTGACTGATTTCATAGGAAGATACCAAACACTTTACTCACAAGTGAACATTAAGATTCCTAATGCCAACCTTCAAAGAATGTTCATTTACAATTTACAAGATAAAATCCAAAGAAAACTTGAAATGTTGAGGTTTCCATCCTTCACATAGTTATGTACAACCCTTTGTGACCATCAAAACTCGACTAGCGGTCGTGATGTGAAAAATCCCCTAGTCATACTAAAAAGTCTGAATCCACAACTCAAAATAATTATCAACCATTCAAGAAACAAATTAAGGTCTTTTTACAATTAAATCCTCCTCAAACAAGTCAACAAAACAATAATCAAGTGCCTGCTATAAAAACAACTCCTTTCGGGGATAGAGAGAGAGAGTTCACTCTTTTACTTGATACCCTTCACAATATCATGTTGTAGCTTATTGACAAAAACATGCTTACCTTACCTCTTATTAGAGAATGTGACCCTACTATGCCATTTCCCAAAGGCTTTCGAAAAAATGATTATTGTCATTACCATCAAACAAATGGACATAGTACAAAATACTGTAAGTGTCTTAAACATCTTGTGCAAGACCTTATTGATTCTAATCATTTACTAATTAGAGGTGTGGATGATCAAGGAAATAAGTCTATAGCTCTTCCTAATCAAAATTTGCAAATCTTTACAAATCCCATGCCTAAGCACAATATTTCATTTGTCAAAGCTAGTGAAATGAAGACTGATGTGATGAATGTTGACACGAATGATGACGATATGAATACCATTGAACAAAATCCCATGAATGATGTGATAACACTTATCGAAGCTAGACCTCCAAAGGGATTAACTAGAGAACCTCTTGACATTGATTTCTCAAAAAATTACATACCTAAACGTGCACCTGATGGTTCTCTTTACATAGCTGGTCGAATCAATAATAAGCCCACTAATGGGATATTGATTGATCCTGTCTATGGAGAGAATGTGATCACAAAAGAATTCTTATATGTGCATGAGCTATATCAAGAAACATATGATAACCCAAAAGAATGGATCAAGACACATGATATATTTTCTTGCCCTACGATAGGCTCAATAGATCTCCCTTTAAAACTAGGACCAAAACATTAACAATCTCATTCTCCATCATCCCACAATCAGACCAATTTCATGTGAAGCTAGGCTATCCATGGCTTTGCTCCATGAATGTTGTTCCTTCGGTTGTACATAAATGGCTAAAGTTTCCATTTGGAAATGACATCTTCATTGTGCATCATAGCAGATTCCATCTTGCCTTGACAAAAGGGGATTTTTCACTAGATTACTTTTGGCTCGAGCCAATGGAACCTATCAAGCCTCATGAAGATTTATTTTTCAAATCAATTAAAAAATTCAAGGCAAAGAAAATAGTAGAACTATCCCTTGAAACATGCCTCAACCTATGGCCAAACCAACAATCCTTGATGAGACAATGATTGAACCAAAAACACTTTCGAACATACAAGAACAATCTATAAAACAACCTCCTGCAATTTTCCACAAGAGACCACAAGATAATACAAACAATCATGTTGTCCCTCCACGAGTCAAACAAGTTTACAAAGTCAAGGAGAAAGTGGTTGAGCAACCTCCTGTTGTTTCTTCTAGTCCTCCCAAGGAAGAGAAGGAACCTATGATTGACAAACCTGCTCTTACACAAAAACAAATTGACAATAAATTAATAAGAAGTCGAAGTGCTAGAGAGCATAGATGTAGATGTCGTGCAATTGCTCATAGATTGTAAACTCAAGAAAAAAACAATAACATAAAAAATAAAAATCCGAACCTACCCAAAGCAATGCATGATGACTCTCAACCCTCACCACAATGTAAACAAGAACATTGTATGGACATTGTCATTTGACCTCCTATTATGATTAACTTAGACGATGACATTGACATTGCAAAGATTGATGAACAAGTGCATGATGAGTTGAAATTTTTTTTTTCTTCTCCCATGATCTTAAATGACAAATCTCCTAAAAAGAGTGTTGAACTTGGTGTGTGTCCTAGTTCAACACTTGATGTTGTCCCTTTGGCTAGTTTCCTACCTTTCGTTTATAACAACTGAGATTGGGAGGCATACAACCTACTTTAGGTTGACTTGCCCGTGCCTTACTAGTATTTTTCTTTTTCACTTTTCTTTATGTGATTGCATGTGCATAATGTGATCCCCCATGACATTTCATTTGATGTTCCTCTCTCTTTTGTGCATTCTTCTATATGTACCTTCATTCTTCTCTATGTCATAATTATGTTTTTCATTTGTTTTGTGTTTTCCTTTTGGGGATGACATAAGGCGTCGAGACATTTATGTCTCTTCCATGTTGACCCAAAATATCTTTCTTTATATTTTTTATTTGTCTTGTGTTTTCCTGTTGGGGACGATGCAAGGCGTCAAAAAATTTATGTCTCTTCCATGTTGACCCAAAAGCTTTTTCTTTATGATATTGCTATCAGGATTCAACCGTAGTTTTCAACATTTCATGAGTATGAGGCAATCTTGCTCTGCTGATCATGAGCCGTAGAGGTCACTATCTTCATCAGCTGCTCAAGCTTTCCAGGTTAAGCCCGCCCGTTGTTACCCCATTTGCAAAACCTTCGCCAAGTGTTGTGCCTTATGAACCATTCATAATAGAGCCAAAACTCCTCGAGAAAAAAGAAAAACTTAAGCACGCTTGAGCCGGCAAGATGATGGGGGGTGACCTCCGAAGGACCGCTTCACCTGCAGAGCCACCCTAGATGCAATGAGTGCTAAGTGGACATTATATCATGAGAGATGGGTTCTTGTTGAACCACTACTCATGAAACATGGGTCAATGAGTTTGACTCGAAACTACACGGTTGAATCCTGATAGCAATATCATAATTTGACACGCTGTGGAAAAATACCTCCTACTTATTAGCTTTTTCTTTATCTTTTCATTTGTCTTGTGTTTTCCTTTTAGGGATGACACAAGGCGTCGAGACATTTGTGTCTCTTCCATGTTGACCCAAAAGATTTTTCTTTAACTTTTTCATTTGTCTTGTGTTTTCCTTTTGGGGATGACATAAGGCATTGAGACATTTATGCCTCTTCCATGTTGACCCAAAAGATTTATCTTTATCTTTTTCATTTGTCTTGTGTTTTCCTTTTGGGGATAATGCAAGGCGTCGAGACATTTATGTCTCTTCCATGTTGACCCAAAATATTTTTCTTTATCTCTTTCATTTGTCTTGTACTTTTCTTTTGGGGATGACGCAAGGAATTGAGACATTAATTTTTCTTCCATGTTGGCCCAAAAGGTTTTTCTTTTTTTTTTCATTTTCTTTGTGTCATTCTTCTAGTTCTATGAGTATTTGGGAAATGATGACAGTTCCATGCTCTATGAAAACATTGTAGCACAAACATAATGACCCCAAATCCATAGATCCCTTATGTATTTGTGGGGGCAACCCTTCATTCCTATTTCATGACACAAATTTCTTTGGAAAAATATGACTTGTCATAGGGTTTCTTGAGGAAGGCTCTCATGTCCTACGACAAAAACATTGGCTACTTTAAAGAAATTTCTCATAGTAATGGTGTAGCAATTGCTTTAAAGTGAAGGCATACATCGATGAAATCTTTTGACAAATTTCATGGCGTGATTTTCATTTTTTCTTGTGTTGTGTCTTCTTGGTGGTGTCATTGGGTTTGATGTCGTCTAAGAGTGTACAATCTACTATCATGGCATGATGTGAATGAGGCATCCCATGGGCGATGATCTAAAACTTTTGACTTGTCCTCTCTTGGAGACACTAGGCACAATGCTCCCCAAGAGGAAGACCGTCACACGAAAAAAGAAAAATCCCCTTTAAGAATTTTTTTTACATGACATCCAAAAACATTTACAAAATCATTTTCATTGTGGTGCCTTATCGAAGTTGTCAGGAGGATAACTTTAGTATGGTATGAGAGGCTAATATGATTCTCTCATTTTCCACCTCATTGGGATAACTCACCTAGTGGACAGATTGAGGTTCCACTACCCCAGAGTGAGCATATACATATTTTTGGACAACTCACCTAGTGGAGAGATTGAGGTTCCACTACCCCAGAGTGAGCAGTGTATGTTATGGACAAACAACCACCACCTCACATCGCGTCGAATTGTTTGTGCTTGATCCTTTGTTTTTATTTTTTATTTTTTATTTTTTTAGCCTTTGACAAGGTATGATCATGTATCTTTGTTATTGTTTCATACTTAAGTGTCTTGGATGTCTACTTTAGTGTGAGTTTGACATGGGGTCATCCTCTCACTAAAGTGGGGGTAAAATGTAGTAATGAAAAAAGTAGCCTTTTCCTTGCTTTATTTGATAATTGACATTAAAGATGAATTAATGATGTATTGGAGTGGTGTTGTAATGTATTGTACACATTCACACTATTCTAGGACCTTTATTTAACTAAAATATGACTTAATTGATCCTTTGCAAGGGTTTTGTAAAGTGTTGTAACACACTTTCATGCTTTTCTAGGACGTATTTTCTTAATTAAGCCTAATGGGTCCCTTTCTGAATAAAAATGTACATGTAATGTGTACCTTGTGTAAGTGTTGTAAAGTGTTTTAAAGCACTTTCAAACTTATCTAGGTGGTCTTAATTAATTGTGGCTAATTGGAGTTATTAACCCCTTTTTTATTCAAATTTAGGCCTTAATTTTGACACCTCCCGAAGATTTATCCTGACAATCATAATTTAATTAACAAATTATTTCATTGGGAAAAGTTTGGTCCTGGTAAGTTGAGCTAGGACCCATTCACCCTTGATGGTGAATGGGTCCTCCCTTAATAGGACCCCCTTTCTCAGTTGATCTGGAATGGGTTTTTAGCCTTCTTTCAATCCCACAAGACTTGGTCCTGGAAACTTAGCCAAGACCCATTCGCCCAAGATGGAAAATGGGTCCTCCCTTAATGAGATACCCCTTTTTGAATTTTATTTTGGTGGGAATTGGATTATGTTTCTTTCCAGATCTATTGTCGGCCTTAGTTCTTTGAATTTAAGGGTTAATCTCCTAATTTAGTATAAATAAGGGGTTAATTCACATTGTTTCTCCTAAAACAATCTAACACAATCTAGCAAACATTCAAGCATTCAAGTGACCAAGCATTTGAGAATTTCAAAGGCATTCATAAGGAATTTCAAGGTAGATTTAAAGTGTTTATTGCAGCAATTCAAAGATCATATAATCATTTCAAGGGTTTGATGCATGCATTCATGTTGTTGAGCTAAAGAAGTGGATGTAGCATTGAAGATCTACTTTCAACCATTGTTCGAATCACATTCAAGGATCCAAGTTCTACATTCTTCTTGGCCACTACATGTTAGTTTGCATATTTACATGACAAGACATTATCCAAGGTGACATCAATTACATTATTTCATGTTTCATGCTTCATTTCATCATTTGGTTTGATTACCTACAAGGGGTTTGACTAAGGAAAACCCCCATTAACTAGAAAACAAGCTTTTCTACCCTTGAGTGTGTGATTATAGATTTATAGGTTGAAGATCAAGTTGAGCAAGATTTGGAGCAAAATTGTCAAAGTTTGAAAAGTTGTTATTCAAAGTGAAAAATCAAAGAATTGAAGCTACAAAATTGCATACAGACTTCTAGAACTTGATAATAGGGAATTTGAGAGTGCAGACATCAAGGAACAAGACCCTGAAATTAGTTTTCCAAAACCCTAAAAGGACCCATTCACCATTGAAGGTGAATGAGTCCTCTATAGCTCAAAAACAACAACATTCTAGCCAGGTACACAACTTTTTATGCTTTGAAAACATCCCCCGTAGTTTCTATAACAATTAGGTTGCATTTTTGGTTGTTATTAGTGTATAGTCATAAAATTGCACCCCTTGAAATTTCACATACATTCTTACATTTTCTTTAGAGTCCACTCCCTTAGCATCTTGAGTAGGCTCATTTTAGCTCCTGCATCAACCTTTTTCCCTTCTTAGGATGCTCCAACACCCCTTTTCAGCATCTACCCTTACATGTCAACTTTGCTTCAAATTGTGTGCTTTTCCCATTCACATCATTTTGTAGCGTGACGTGTCCAAACACTAGCGCGCCGCACTAGCGTCCTATGATGCTTCAATGTTCAAATGACTATTTTCATACATGATTGCCACTTGTTACCTCCTTTGGTTGGTGGTAACAACTCAAGATGCCCTGAAACGGCTTGGGAAGTTTCTTTCCCTCCTTAAAAGTAGTCTTTTCACCTCATTTGCAGCTCTTCCTCCATCTCTAACTTCTTCTAGCTTCATTCTAGTTTCTTCTCTCTTAAGCATTCTACCATCTTGCTCTTGCTTGCACAACTCTGTTGCTTGCTACAACAACATTCTCCAAAGCTTCCAAAACTCCTTTTGCAACAATCTTGGCTCTTGCAACTCCATCTCACCCCTTCTCTGCATCTTGGGATTCCATATCTCCCTTCTATTGCATTTTTTACTTGGTGATATAGGTTCTCCTCCTTGAGTGGGGATTGCTTTTATCACCTCTTTTTTGATACAAGTTCTCCTCCTCAAGCGGATATTTCTTTTATCAATCCTACTTGGTGGTGCGGGTTCTACTCCTGAGCGGGTTTTGCTTTCACCACACACTTTTTCCATTTCGGTTCATCTCTCTCTTTCTCTCTGGCTGTCCGTGGAGGTGGGAACACCAAAATAGGGGTTTGATTAAGGAAAACGCCTATACAACCCCAACACTTTCTCCATATCTTACAAAAATAGGTATTGAAGATATCTACTAGTTGGAGGCTTCATTACTTGGATTGTTGTGACAATCTTCTTTCCTTTCTCCTCCTTGTCTTTCTCATTTATACTTCTTTATTTCAAATTTGTTATATTCTACTACTTTCTTGCATTTTAAGGATTTTAGCAATTAGAGTAGAAGTAGCTACTTTGCTATTTTCTATGATAAAATTGTTCTTTGGTTTGTACGAGATGCCAATGTGCCTCCAGGATGCCAACGCATTGCATTGTTGTTTGTATTCTATGCTTTCGTGCTTTGGCCGAGAGCTTGTCAATTTTTCCAAGAAATCTTCATGACTTTCTCTTTTTTATTCTAGAACTTTCATGCTATTCGTTGAGGTAGTTTAGGGTAGTTCACCCCATGAGGCTCTTTGAATGAACATAACTCATGAGTAGTGAATCCCCCTTCTCTACATTTTGGTGAACCCAACGTGAAGAGGGTATTTTTTTAAAAACTAGGAATTTATTTACCCCTACTTGGCGAGGTCATAACTTTTGACTCGGTGGTCGGGATTCAGAACTGTTTGCACCATTGGAAAGGTCTCCTAGAGAAATATTTTAGTCCCTAAATTAGTAGTGCCTTTGGCAATCAAATTTTACGGATCGACGGAAGTTCCAACCTCAAATTCCACTTCGAAGACCTCCAAAAATGCGAATTACTAGAACATAAAAAATACCAAAAAATTTGTAATGAATTTAATATCTTCATTTATTAGTTCAATATCTATTTTTGTTTAAAATGTTAATTATGTTCCATTTCATGCATGTGATGGTGACTTGGATTTACCCTTGTCACTCGGTATCTTTGATCCTTCTCACGAAAGTCCTGTTGCTTCAGAGGATATTTTGTTGCAAGAAGATGAAATGATTGATACTCTTCTTAAAGTTCCTCTACCTCGTATTCATTCCAATGCACTCTCTTTTGGAGATGATTCATTCGTGAATGATGAATCTCTTGTACCTTCCAATTCACTCTCTTTTAGAGGCTTTGCATTCTTGAATGATGGATTTCTTATCTATTCTAATGCACTCTCCTCTAGAATCATTAGCAAACAATGAATCTCCTTCCACATTTGATCCTGTTTGGATCGATGTTGAGAATATGCCTTCAAATAATCATTCCACTAGTTCTAATGATTCTATAAATGTTATCTATGTCTCTACTTCCCCTAAAATTCCTAAGATACCGATCATTTACTTTACTCCATCTAGTCCTTCTCCTAAAAGGGTTTGTTCTATTAATGGTGTTCCATTTGATAGTGACCCTCTTGATATTCCTATGGCTCTCTCTTACAGAGCGGTAGCCCATAATTATGAGAATAGAATGAATAAACAACCAATCCTTCCTCAAGCACCTAAACCTATGAATAAAGCACCTAGTGATTACAATCTTGTCAAGCAACTCCAAGTTACTTCGGCTGAGATCTCACTGTGGGACTTGCTTCAGTCTACTTTGGTTTATCAAGGTATGCTTCAGGAAGCCTTGCAAAAGATCCTATTGCCTTCTTCTTCTAGGCCAAAAGATGTTGATGCATTGATAGCTCATATTTGTGTGGATTCACTGAATATTACATTCTATTTGCAAGAAATCCCGTCTTTAGAAGTACAAAAGCAAGAAGACCCTCTAATGATTATAGTCAATATTAATAAAATTGGTATTAGACATACTCTCATTGATGTCGGTTCAATGCTCAATGTATGTAGCATTGATCTATTATCTAAAATTAATATTGATTCATCTTCTCTTAATACTTCTTCTGTTGTCATTCGTGGGTTCGATAATGTTGGTCAACAAGTCCTAGGCACAATAGTCTTTCCTTTGAGGTTGGGACCCAGTACTGTACCTACTCTTTTATATGTTATGTTAGAAAAGTTACCTTATAACCTTCTTCTTGGTAGACCATGGATTCATGTTATGGGTGTAGTCCCGACTACTTTTCATAGATCTATTAAGTTCATTTGCAACAACCAAGTAGTCATAGTCAATGCTGACCTTGAGGCTATGCACTTATGTGAGATGGAAACTATCAGTCAAGCTTCAGTTGTGCCTACTCTTATCCCTTTAGTATCTTCTAGTGTGTCAATGTTTACTCCAACAATGCCTACTACAAAGGATACTCTTGAGATAAATGTCCCTAAAGAAGATCCTTCTGAAGAAAGAAATCTTAAGTCTACTCCTCCTACTTCTCAAAGGAACACGTGTCTTGGTGATGATTGGGGTTCTTGAGACTTTACAAATTCCCTCACTCAGGAATATAAAGTCAACCTGATCCATTTAAACCTTTCAATAACATCATCCACACCTACTCTCATAGAGGATTATTCTTCTATATCATGGTGTAGTATGAGTAATAATTGTAATGTTCTTAATGTTGATCCTCCTTCTAAGGAAGATGATTGTGCCTCTACTAAAGAAGATAATATTGAAAGTCATGTTAAAGAGGATGATGGTGATCCCATAGAGGAGTGTGATCCCCATTGTTGGGATAATGCTCTTTATGAGGATCCTCCTTTTCAAGATTTGCAAACAAATTATGGCCCCGACTTTAAGCTTGTCTCTAAATATGGTCGTGAGCGTAAAGGTTGTGGGTGTAACGAACAAGGCATTTAGGTCCCTATAGAATTCACACCCCGTAAGCATAATTTGAGGCTTGGTTGCTTGAATGATCAATCTAAATGGAAGCCATGGTTGAGTGACAATAATTCTTCTCAACCTCATTCTATTGAAAATATTCTTCCTCCATTGTCTTCTATCTTTGTGTCTTCTTCTTCTGATTTCTCCATGAGAGAAAGGCTTGCTTCCTGCTCCTCACCCTTTATCTGAACAAGAGCATATTTTGTTGTAGTTTCTGAAAGCCACTTGATTACTCTTCCTTCTCCTACATGCAAGAAGTATCATGAACATGATAAAGAAAAACATTCTTTCTGTGCATACCATCAAGTGCTTGGCCATTCCACAAGTGAATGTAAGGCCTTGAAGGATAAAATACAACAACTTCTTGATTCAGGTGCCATCAAACTCTCGTTTGATTGATGCACTTTCCTTTTCTTCACATGACAAGTGATATTAAGGTGTATCTCTATCCTGTATGTTCTAAGTATCTTGCATGGTTCTCCTCCCCTGTATGCTGCGGGCAATGATAAATTGTTCCAAAGATGTGTGTCCTTCTTTAAGGACCCCCTCTCTTATTTATGTCTTTCAAATGAGGCATCCCTTGAGTGGACCCATTTTTTCTCTTGAAGGGTTCCCGAGGAACCCCCTTTGAAATATTTTCTCTTAAACGAATTCATTGGTGTCTAGCTTGGGGGTAACCTGACTAGACCTCTCTTTTCAAATAGTGTGTCCCTTGGGTGGATCCCTCTTCTTTTGAAGGATTCTCGAGGGACCCCTTTGAAATCTTTCCTATCTATTGAAATTTTATGTGACTGTATGCTTACTTGCCTATGTGGCCACTTTTTCTTTGTAGGTGCGCCTATGAAGCCATTTTCGAACTTTGCAGGTTCCCCTTCCTCTAGTTTCCTCCATGTGAGAGATCTTGGGGGATACCTCCTTGCAGATCTATGGGTCTATAGGGTGCTTTCTTTGGGTTTCTTCCATGTGAGATATCTTGGGGGATACCTTTCCTACAGGTCTACGAGTCTGTAGGGTGCTTTCCTGGGTTTCCCTCATGCGATAGATCTTGAAGGATGCCTTCCCTATAGGTCTATGGGTTTGTAAGGTGCTTTCTTGGGTTTCCTTCATGTGAGAGATCTTGAAGGACACCTTCCTGGTAGGTTTGTAGGTCTGTAGGGAACTTTCCCGACTTCCTCCATGTGAGAGATCTTGGGGGATGCTTCCTTGCAAGTCTATAGGTCTGCAAGGTGCTTTTCTAGGTATCCTTCATGTGAGAGATCTTGGAGAACACCTTCCTTGTAGGTATATGGGCCTGTGAAGTGCTTACATTCTTAAATTCTCTCTTCTCTTCTATTTTGTATATACCAGATAAAAGATTTGCATCTTTTTCATCCTATGTATATGCCCTTTTTCTCTTCATCTTAGATTTTTTCTGTGTGTTATTATTTTGGGGATGACACATAGTATTGAGACAATCTTCTACATCGAGGTCTCCTTACTTTTCTGACTAAAATCCTTAGCTTTTTATGTTCTAATGTTGTTGTTTGATGCATGTTTTTCTTGTCTTACACATTGGTTTTGTAGGTCTTTAGATTGGGGGCATGCTTTCATTGTTCGAAGAGTTATTTGCTTCCTATATAGTATCCTTTTGACATATGATGTTGTTTATGTTTAGTATATTTCCTTTAGCATGCATATTAATGTAGATTCATATGCCCGCTAAAGTGGGGGAAAAATGTATAGTTGTAAAATTGCACCCCTTGCAATTTCACATACATTCTTGCATTTGCTTTAGTGTTTACTCCCTTAGCATCTTGAGTACGCTTATTTTAGCCCTTGCATAATCCTTTTTCCCTTCTTAGGATGCTCCAACACCCCTTTTCAGTAGCTACCCTTGTGTGTCAGCTTTGCTTCAAACCATGTGCTTTTCCCATTTGCATCACTTTGTAGTGTGAAGTGTTTGGACACTAGCATGTTGCACTAGCGTCCTGTGATGCTTCAACATTCAAACAACCATTCTCATGCATGCTTGTCACTTTTCACCTCCTTTGGTCAGCTTGAGATGCCCTGAAATGACTCGGGAAGCTTTTTTCCCTCCTTAAAAGCAGTCTTTTTACCTCATTTGCAGCTCTTCCTCCATCTCTAACTTCTTCTAGCTTCATTCTAGTTTCTTCTGTCTCAAGCATTCTACCATCTTGCTCTTGCTTGCACAACTCCATTGCTTGCTACAATAGTATTCTCCAAAGCTTCCACAACTCCTTTTGTAACACTCTTGGCTCTTGCAACTCCATGTCCCCCCTTCTCTACATCTTGGGATTCCATATCTCCCTTCTATTTCATTTTTTACTTGGTGATACAAGTTCTCCTCCTTAAGCGGGGATTGCTTTTATCACCTCTTTTGTGATATGGGTTCTCCTCCTCGAGTGGGGATTGCTTTTATCACTCCTACTTGGTGGTGCGGGTTCTACTCCTGAGCGGGTTTTTCTTTCACCCCATGCTTTTTCTATTTCGGTTCATCTCTCTTTCTCTCATCTTTTTCATGGAGGTGGGAACACCAAAACAGGGGTTTGACTGAGGCAAACCCTTATACAACCCCAACACTTTCTCCAAATCTTACAGACATAGGTATTGAAGATATCTACTAGCTAGAGGCTTAATTACTTGGATTGTTGTGCACGTCTTCTTTCCTTTCTCCTCCTTGTCTCTCTCATTTATACTTCTTTATTTCAATTATGTTATTTAAGGTTTTTAGCAATTACTTATCTTGATGTTCCCAAGATCCTTTTGTGCTTCTAATCATAATATTGGGCACAAGTTAGGATGAGTTTTGATGATTTTATTATGACTGGGAAGGTAGTTGCTTCAACTAACCTTGAGTTAGCCAAAGAATTGGCATTGTAAGACTTGGTTTATTCATTATGAATTATCCTTTGGAATTCATCCAAATCTATGTATCCAAGATCAGTATCCCCAATATCTGCATATAGAGAAAACATATTTGAGGGAGGGTGAAAACCTTTGCACTACTACTTCATCTCCGTAGGGTATTTTGGCATATTTCCTGTATATGAGAACATCATATATTATAATATTTTGATAAAAAGAGCTAAAGAGAAGTGAAAAAATGCTTTGAAAAGTTCTTAAAATAGGCTAAATCAATAGCAACATCATGAATAAATCCACAAGAGCACCTTGAAGAAAACCCTTGATGCATCGGGGATCGAGCCTCGGGTATAAGTCTTATTTGCCAAAGAATTAGGTAATCCTAAATGATTGAAGTCCAAACATCATTCTTAAATAATACAGTTCATTCCTATGATCTTTCAAGTGTCAGGGGTAGTTCTTACTCCATAACATTTCTTAAGCATAATATTTCAAAATAATATTCACTAATTGAAAAAAATGTACTATCATCGGGGGTCGGGGTTCAAGTGTACACCTTGCCACTTATCCATAAGGAAATTTAAACATTAAGGTGAATATCTAACTTGGATACATCCAATGATATCTAAGAACCTTCGAAAGTCAAGGATCGAGCCTAACACTTAACTTCTACTTTCTTGTTTACTATTTGGCACAATGGATTCTCAATATCGGATACTCAATCAAGGATTGAGGTTCAGGTATGAAATTTAAACCTTATCTCAAACTAAATACATGTCTTAGATGCAATCCCCGATGTCTAATTTTTGACTCCCTGAGGTATTTCTTCATTAAAAGGTTCTTCTTTGAAGTATCGTGCTTCAGGGTTCAATGTTTTGTTTTAAATATTATTTTATAGAAAAATTTTGAGGTAAAGGATACTCCTAAAGTTTTGAAAACTTCAATTTTACCAAGGATTTTAAGGATTAGACTTCGAGGTTTGGGTGTGATGCTTAAGCTATTTCACAATTCTTAGTAAGGGATATCATCACGATTGAGACACAATGTCTGAAAGAGCTTAGATTCTAAAACTTCATAAGGCATAGACATCGTCATGAAGGGTAAACTAATAATTCCAAAAGCAAGGCAAGGGAAAGACCCAACAATTGATATGATGATGCCATAAACATCCTTGATCAACATGCAAGGGAAAAAAACTGATTCGACGAGGAAAAAAATGAAAACAAAATGAAAACCAATTGAAAATGTGTAATCAAAAAGGAAATGAAAGAAGCAAAACCAATGGAAATGGGCAATGTTGAATTGAATCAAAAAGCACAATAAGTGTTAGGGGTTAGAAGGTAGATTTCTATTAGTTAAATACAAATTTGATCAATAAAACAGAGATATAGAACACAAAAAATTATAGCAGCAATAAGACAACACAAATATTTAATGTGGTTCACCCAAAAGCGGGCTACATCCACCAACACAGGGTCCAATATATATTAAACTTCTAGTAAATAATCTTTACAAAGCTTGTAGCAATCACTACAACCTACAACATTTTTCTCCATGTTTTACCACTACTATTTTTTCATAGCCTTTGCTGCGTGTACCCGCGACTCTTCTTGCATTTTTCCAACCACATAATTGTAAATTTTTGCTAATGTTTTTCATGACCTGCTGCCCTCAAAACTCATCACTGAGTGCTTGTATATGCTCCCACACATGTCCCATTAATTACAAATGAAGTGTGGCTATTGGTTGTGCTTCACACATCTGATAACACTCTCCTTTTGGGTTGTTATATTTAATATTTCCAACTATCTTATAACTATATATTAAAATATTGTAACTATACATTTCCAAAATTTAATATTTTTTTGTAACCATCCTTTTAGATACATGTGCAATATAAATATTTAATAAGTGAAACAAATTGTTTAATGAAAATAATATGAAGATTTTGCATTTGAGTCTGATTGGTCTCCATATCACAACAATCTCCCACTTGGAGATTGATCATAACACCACTGCCCTTGTAACTCCCACTGGAAATAAGAACCTTGGACCCTACAATTATGTTTTACTTAAATTCAACGTTGAAGGCCAACCGAAGCTAAAAAGGAGCTCAACTTCTCCCTTGTCACCGCCTTCGTAAACATATCCATTGGATTGTGATTTGTATGAATCTTTTCCAAACTTACTTGTCCATCCTCCAACACTGACTGAATAAAATGATATCTCAGTTGTATGTGTTTGGTTTTTGAGTGTGAGGTAGAATTATTTGCTATATGTATAACACTTTGACTGTCCGTAAATAAGTAACTTTCATCCTATTGTTTACCCAACTCTTCTATGAAAAGTTACAACCGTATCATCTCTTTGCTTGCCTCTATTGCGACTACATACTCTTCCTCATGGTGGATAAAGAAACTGCCTTTTACAATCGAGAAATCCAACTCATTACTATTCCACCAACTATAAATACATAACTTGTGGTACTATGCTTGGTATCAATATCCCCTACCAAATCTGAGTCAACAATAGCCTTTTAAATTAGTATTAGAGCCCCCAAAACATAAAAATTTATTGGATGTACCTCTCAAATACCTGAGAATCCATTTTACTGCATCCTAATGCTCAACTCTGGGATTACTCATATACCTACTAACAACTCCTATGACATGTGCAATATTTAGTCTTGTGCATACCATGACGTACATTAAACTACCTACAACTAAAGCATATGGTACCTTGGACATTTTGAATTCCTCCTCTTGTTTCTTTGGACACATATCCTTAGACAATTTGAAATGACTAGGAAAAGGTGTATTGACGACTTTTGCATTCTCCATATGAAATCTCTGCAACATCTTTTCAACATAATTAGCTTGAGATAGAAATAATTTTCTATTTTTCCTATCTTTAGTTACAATCTTCATACCAAGGATTTGTTTTGCTTCCCCCAAATCCTTCATAGCAAATGAAATTGCTAACTACCATTTTAACTCCCTTATGTGATCTATGTTAGACCCTGCTACAAGCATATCAACAACATATAAACATAAAATAATGTAACTATCATCATCTAACCTCTTATTAAAGTAAACACAATGGTCTGAATTACATCAGTTGTATCCATGCTCAGCCATAAAACTATCAAATTTAATATACCATTGCTAAGGTGCTTGCTTCAAGCCATATAAACTTTTCTTCAATCTGTACACTAGTTTCTCCTTACCTTTGACCTTAAATCGCTGTGGCTGATCCATATATATTTCCTCTTCCAAATGACCATGGAGAAAGGTAGTTTTAACATCAAACTATTCTAAATGCATATCTTTAGCAACCACAATATTTAAAATAATACGAATAGAAGTCATTTTAACAACTAAAGAAAATATTTCATCAAAATCAATTCCCTTTTTTTGTGTAAATCCTTTTACAACTAACCTGGATTTAAATATTTTCTTACCTCTATCTTCCTCTTTCAACCTATAAACCCATTTATTTGGTAAAGCCTTTTTACTTGCAGACAACTTGCATAATTCTCAAGTATGTTTTTTCAGCAAGGATTCCATTTCTTCTTCCATTCCATGCACCCACTGAACCTTGGCATCCACCTGCATAGCTTCATCATAACATTCTAGTTCACCAACATTAGTTAGTAAAATAGAATACAAAGAGAGAGAAAAGTACTTATCCTTGAAGATCATCTAATATTCACTAGAGTTTGTGGTATTTGTTGTTGCTGTTGTTGCGGAGCATGAGGAACCACTAGAACATTGTTGTTTGAAGTATCATCTAGCACCACATAATCATTTTCTTTCTTCTCATGTTGTTGCAATTGATCTTTGTACAACACTTTCTCATTGAATATGACATCTCTACTTCTTACAATTTTTTGATTTTCAAAATCCTAAAGCTTATAACCAAATTCATCAATGCAATATCCAACAAATATACATTTCTTTAATTTTGCATCAAGCTTGGTTCTATTTTTAGAATCTACATATGCAAATGCTTCACAACCAAAGGTGCTAAGAAAAGAATAACTCACCTTCTTACTTGTCCATGCTTCCTCTAGAATACTACAACCCAAAGGATTAGAGGGACCTCTATTAATGAAATAAACAACAATGTTTACAACCTCTTCCCACATGTATAAAGGCATCCTAACATGCAATCTCATACTCCTTCCACGCTCCATTATTGTCCTATTCATGTTCTCAACCACTCCATTTTCTTGTGGGTTCCTTGGAACCATTTTTTGCCTACTAATACCATTAGAGGAACAATAGTCTTCAAACTCTTTGTTGCAATAATCACCACCATTATCAGATTTGAGACATTTCAAATTTGAACCCATCTTATTCTCAAACAAGCTTCTCCATTTTTTAAAAGTTTCAAATACATCAGATTTCTACCTAAGGATATAAATGCATACCTTGTTGCATCATCAATAAAAGTGACATAATACCAAGATCCACGAAGGGAAGATACCTAAGTTGTCCCCATACATCCGTATGCACAAGCTCCAACTTCACTTCTTTTGCTTCCCATCCTTAAGAAAACTAACCCTCTTTTGTTTTCTATTCACACAACTTTCACATAAATCCATATTAACACATTTTAGACCTGGTAAAACTTTTTTTGAATGAAGCACTTTCATACCTTTTTCACTCATATGCCCAAGTCTATTATGCCACAATGTTGTTTCACTTGCAACAACTATCTAATTTTTTGTCTACTGACTGCCAACAACTATTCCTGAAACTATTACAGAACTTGCAATAACTGTTGTCAAACCCTCAACAATTGCTATATCTATTTTTCCAACAAATTCCCTATTTGATTTTTATCTGCAATAGCTAAAGTAGAAGGAACAATATGACCTATACAATGATATAAGGTGCCTAATTTCACACTTTTTTCTACCACTAAAGCACCTTTTGTGACCTTCCAATTTTTATCACTAAATGTAACAACACAACCTTCATCATCTAGTTTCCCTACTGAAATTAAATTTTTGCTTAACCTTGGAACATGCCTCACCTCTTATAGTACCCAATCATTCCCATTCTACAACTTAATCTTGATTCTTCCCTTTCCAACAATCTGACAAGGTTCATTATCTCGCAAATAAACTAGCCCAAAATCCCCTTGGACATAATGAAGAAAATAACTTCTATGGGGTGTAGCATGAAATGAAGCCCTTGAATCTAACAACCAAGAATCATCAACATTATTAAGGGAAAGAATCAAAGCATCCTCATCAGATTTATTACTTACCACATTTTCTTCTTTACTACCTTCCTTTTTGTCTCCTTTATTTTTTTGAGACCAACAATCTTTCTTTAAATGACCTGACTTACCACAGTACCAACAATCCCTCTTGTCTCTAGATTGAGACCTCTTGTCTTTTGATTTTCCTCATGACTTCCCATGACCTCCAAAATTCTTTCCTCTCTCCTTTGTTTTACTCCTACTTTCTGCATTCAAAACACTGTCTGATGTGGATGTACTATTGAGCTTTTCCTATGAATTTCCTTGCTCAAAATAACAACATCAAATTTTAGCGTATTTGAACCCAATTTTTTTTTACTAATAACCATTACCAAGCTATTCCAAATTTTAGGCAAAGAACATATAATCAAAAGAGCCCTAAATTTTTCATCAAAGTTTACATTTACAAAAGTTAATTGACTGGTAACCATTTTAAACTTATTTAAATGATCAACAACTGACCCACCTTCTACCATTTTCATATTAGATAAACGCTTAATAAGAAATACCTTATTCAAAGTAGAATGCTTTTCATATAGTTTTTCTAGGGTTTGCATCAACTCTTTAGTTGTCTTCACTATTGAAATATTAAACACCACATGCATAAACGAATACTTCCAAGTGCCTTTTTGTCCAAAATATCCCAATCCTCATCAAACATAGCCAAGGGTTTCTTGGGTTTCCCTTCCAATGGCCTCCATGAATCCTTCTGATAGAGATAGTCCTCCATCTACATCTTCCATAACTGATAGTTCTGCCAATTAAATTTTTCTACCTTCAACTTACCCTTGTCTGCCATAACTGCCAGTCAACCATGAAACCTTCTTGTAGAAGATAACTAAACACAGCCCGCTCAGATACCACTGGTTAGGGTTAGAAGGCATATTTCTATTAGTTAAATGCATATTTGATCAATAAAACAGAGAAATAGAACACATAGAATTATAGCAGTAGTAAGACAACATAAATATTTAACTTGGTTCACCCAAAACTGGGCTACATCCACCAACATAGGGTCTAATATATATATTAAAATTCTAATAAATAAACTTTACAAAGGTTGCAACAACCACTACAACCTACAACAACATTTTTCTCCACGTTTTACCACTACTATTTTTACACAACCTTTGTTGTGTGTACCCACAACTCGTCTTACATTTTTCTAGCCATAGAATTGTAAATTTTTGCTAACATTTTTCATGACCTGCTACCCTCAAAACTCATCATTAAGTGTTTGCATATGCTCCCACACATGTCCCATTAATTACAAATGAAGTGTGACCATTGGTTGTGCCTCATGCACCCAATAACACTCTCCTTTTGGGCGGTTATATTTAATATTTCCAACCATCTTATAACTTTATATTAAAATATTATAACTATACATTTCTAGCATTTAATATTTTTTTGTAACCATCCTTTTAGATACAAGTGCACTATAAATATTTAATAAGTGTAAAAAATTATTTAATGAAAATAATATGAAGATTTTGTATTTTAGTCTAATTGGTCTCCATGACACAACAATAAGGGTCATCCCACAATAATGGGTTACACTTTTTGGCCAAACTTGACATTGAAATCAACATTTTTAGAGAAAACTTCACTTTCTGACACTTATAGTAGGCAAACTATTAGGAATTTGAAAATGATGTAAACTAGTGATTTGTGAGATTTTTTCTATAGATTTTAAATGTATTTTTTTTGAAAAAAATTGAAATTAAATTGAAATTTTTTTGTGTCTCCCTTGATAACTAGTTTTTAATAGTAAACAACATTTTTAAAAAGTGGTGTGTACTTCGGCAAGCATAACTTTTTTTCTACAAAGGATAAAACTATAATTCTTTTGAATTTAGGTTGGTAACACAAGTATCTAGGGCTTTCATTTTGTTTCATAGCATTTTGTTCAATAATTTTCTTTTAATTAAGTTTTGAAGTCAAAATATTTATAATTTAGACATAGGTGCACTTCGGCACACATAACTTTTTTGGTATGTATTGAAATTCAATTTTTCTCTTTTTGTTAGAACAAGGACATCAATACCTAGTGGATATATATTTTTCAAATTTTTTCCCTCAAATTTACTATTGTTCCACAATGATTTTTCATTGAACTTGACATTCGGTGAAAAACCTATGTATAGTAAAACTAAAAAATAAAATATAAAATAAAAACAAAATATATTAAATTTATAGTTACTGGAAAGCACGTTTCGATCACTACAATCATCCAATTTGGTTTATCAAGTTGACTCCATTTGCACCTCCTTCCCAAGCTTCGATAGTCAAAAAAATGCATAAATTTTGAAATGGTGGAGGGGAAGGTAAAAAAGGGGTTCATTAGAACCCCCTTCTAATGAAGGGGTTCATTCAAACCCCTTCATTAGAAGGGTTCATTCGAACCCCCCTTATATGGTGCAAAAGGGGTTCATTAGAAGGGAGGGGGGTTCATTAGAAGAGGGGAGGGTTCATTAGAAGGGGGGGTTCATTAGAAGGGGGGTGGTTCATTCGAACCCCCTTCATTGGAAGGGGTAAACCATTTCAATTTTTTTGATGAGCATTTCTAATTATTCTTCGTTCAAAAAATTGTAACCCACTATTGTGGGTTTACCCATAAGCACATGTAGGAAACTAATAAACACATGAATTGAAACTAGGGTTTCAAACATCATGAATTGCCTAGAAATCTATGCAGTGACAAGGGAGAAAGAAAGCGAGCACAAGCACAAGATGAGGAAGAAAGTGAACTAGGGTGACAAACCAACAAATGAATGCAAGAGCTGAAGGTAGACGGAAAAGGTGCATAAAAGATAATATGGTTTATGAATGAGTTGTAGAGCTCAATCTTACAATTATCAAATGAACAAGTGATTAACATAAATTTTCAATTTCCCTCTTAAAACCTTTCAAAAACTATCATTAAATCTTCATTAAATGCTTTGTAAGGGAATTAATTCTTTTTCAGTTGCGACAATCGAGGTGATAAGACGTCGCTTCCATTAGCCCTTCAAGATTGAGGATACGCTAAGAGGGACCTAAAATCTTGAAGTGACAAAAAAGAAATGGAGACAAAGAACAAGAGTTGAGGGTTAGGTCTGACGTTGATGGCATTACCAATATTGAGTATCTTGAAACCTCGACGAGTGACAAAAACACTCAAGGGAAAGAAGAAAGAGAGAAGAAGAAAGAAAAGAGGGAAAGGGGGGAAGGGGGGAAATAGGAAAAGGAAGAAAAGGAAAAAAAGAAAAGAATGAAAAGAAGGGAAAGAAAGAAGAAAATGAGAAAACTGGGGGTCCTCACTTTGTAAAAAATAAAAGTGGGGTGTGGATGCAAGGCACAACAATTATCATTGGAAGCTTCTAAAATGAAGATATATCTTGCCCACAAAAGACCCAAAATAGTATCTAAGAAGGCACTTCGCCCCAATAAAACTAGAATGGTGTTTAGTAACATTATTGAAATTGAGCTAGATGACTACTCATGCTATGGGGATTCGATGAGGAATTCTCATTTTACCTTTTTTGTCATGAATCTTGTTAACAAAAGGGGAGTGCAAATCTTTAGTCCACTATAACTAGAAAATTCAAGATCGGTTAGCTACATCTTACACTTTATGATTCGATTTGTGATTTCAAAATTGTCATCTTAACTTGAGTCCATGTATGTTGTTCATAAATATTATTTCTTCTTGGATAATATACACATTCCTTGACGTCCAAATGCTCCATAAAACCTCTATAGGGGTCACCTCTTAGAGATAGGTCAAAATGTTGGTACCTAAATTCCAATAATTTAGGGTATCCTAAATAGTTTTTTTGCCTAAACTACTACATTTTAATTTTAATGATAAAGGAAAAGCCACTTTGGACTTATCAAATTCTCGATCTCCTTTCCTCTTTGACAAAGATTTTAGAACATCTATAAAAGAATAAATCATATTTTACTTTTATGAATTTTGATCGTTATATTTTGAAATTATCATAAAATAAATTTGACAAATAATTATTAGCAAAATTATTAAGACTATCTTACATTCACTAAAGAAAATCAAATTCCATAAGATTTTAATTTTAATTAAAAATATACATAATAACTAATATTTTACACAAAATGTATAGTTAACTTATTCAAGTAAATAAATACCATATTAATTAAAATTTTGAAATAAAAATAACTATAAAAATTATATAATTCTTAAACATGAAGAATGAGGAAAGAAGCTAATATTAATTAGTTCCTAAATATTTTTATATATTAAAAATAAATTTATTACAATTTTTTAGTTAAAAATTGTGATTTAAAGGGTACTGTAGAATAGGGGAGAGGATTAGTAGTTTAACATCTTAGTTTAGTCTCTTAAAATCATAAGTAGCGATTTTAAATTACTCTCATTTTTCTACAACAATTTATTTAGCAATGCTTCTGTTTATAAGCAAAGTTTCAAACCTACGTCATCAATTATGATGACACAACAATAGATATGTCAAGTGGATGAATTTGTTCTAAAAATTTTGAGTAAGCCTTAGTCTATTATAACTTTTAAAACTAAAGTAAAGTCTAGATCTCAAATTTGAGAAAAAGTTTAGGTCACTTGACTAGAAAATTGGGTGGGTGGGAAGATGATTTAGATTTAGTGAGGGGTGATCAATGAATTGATCAAAACTATTAGATCATATGACTTTGAAAGAAATCAATTCATTTTTCTTAGAATTATAGTTGAGAGGCCTTATCTATTCATAGGGTCCCTCTCGGAATTGATCAATAAAGGAAGGTAGTCCTCATAGACCCTACTCTTGTTTTATGTTGAGTTCAAAAAGACCTTTAAAAAAGGTTAGACAAGTAATTGTACATTAAGTTATAATAGTTATGCATTAACTCATGTTTTATTAGTGCATTGATGTGATATCACATGATTTGACACTTTTAAGATCTAATACATTTCATTCAATTATAAATACTCATGATCAACACTAACAACTTTAAAATTCCAATTACTCATACTTTTTATATAACAAACAATTTTTTTTTACGCCTCAATAAAATTTGATTTTTTGCTTGTAATAAAGTATATAAAAGAATGTTGCAGGTAAGAGGTCACGAGGCCTAGTCTCCCCCATCCTCATCGTACTGGAGGGCTGTTGCGTCAACGTCTATAAACATAAACATAAGATAACTTAAAAATACAGACTACTAGTCTAATACACTGTCATAGATGATGGCTGAAATGTTTTAGAGCAGAGAAACATGACAGAGACTACCATTGAACAGCTGTAGGAGAGAAGACTGTTACGTTCTTAAGTTTAACCAGGTGGGATTTAAAACCTGTTCATGATCGAAGACTTAGACTAAAAAATTCGTATTGCAAGATAAGAAGAGAATCAAACATAAATGAGCATCCAAGATTAAATAGTCCAAACACTAATTTGAACGATATTTTAAGAAAGAATGGTCAAAATAAAGCATCTATACTAATTTGATTGATAAATAAGACAAAATAGACCAAATTGTCTTTCACCATGAAAAGGAATCAATTTTGCATGCCATTAGAATACAAAGAAAGATGATGGAAGAGATAGCTTGTCTTTTTCATTATTTTATTCTCAATTCCATCAATTCATGACGGAAAACAATACTCTGTAAGTCACTTGTATAGATGAGCCAAAGTTTTGATGCACTTGGGAAGGAAGTGGAAAGGATATATTCCAAAAACATTGTATATTACATGTATTTTATTATATAAAATTTGGTTTTCTAAGTTATAATGTCAGCAAAGAAATTTATTATTCATTATTTTTTAAGTGATAAAAGTATATATATAATATTAATATAAAATAGAAGAGTATATAAGTGTAGTGGGAGGATGACTTGGATCCTCTTTTAGTGGAAGAGAAATAAATGTTATGTGAGGGGAAGATCTAAAATCTCTCAATCATTCTTTGGAGTATCTTCAAATTGGTGGATATGAAGGCTTAATACAAAACAACACATTAGATCTATCTGAAGCTAATAGTGAAGGAGGATTAGGAAAGGAACTTGTTACATGAAAGGGCATTGCATTCTACCTACTTAGTTGGGGAGGGAATACATGTATTGAATGTGAATGATTGAAAAATGGCTACACCTCTTCCGAGGCTCTACTAGTGCAGAACTAATGGGAGAAAACTCAGCAACACATAACTCATAATGTAACACACATTGCCCTAGTGATTCAACGAATCCTAAAGATGGTAAAGATATGTCATCACCTTCTTCCTCTATCCTTGGATATAAAAATAGATAAAGTGAGAATATTCATTTTCTCATTAAATGAAAATCTTGAGACACAAGTTCATTATTAAAAATTATAGAGTTTGTTAATTTCTAGAGTTGAAATAAAATAGTAGCTTAAGAAAAATCCTAAATAGAATCAACATTTCTTGACCAATGAGGTAAAATCCCAAAAGAAAATGAAATGCTAAGTAACACATTTCAGATGGCATGGAGATAAATATCATGGATCCATTCTAGGAACTTTGAGCTCAAGTATACATGAAAATACATGTTTAAAGGTATAAGGATGATCACAAGCTAGACACTTTCAATTTGCAAAACCCAAAAGCTGAATTCTTTCTCCTATAGGTATGCCTTGATAAGCTAGACATCAAAGGAAGTGTATTCATGTGGGCTCAACCTAAACCTCCTAGATATGTGAGGTGGAGAAGTTAAAGTTAAGGGTTAACATTTTGACAATAGGCACTATTAATTATTTTAAGTGTTAAGGGAAAAAATTAAAATCTTGTATGTAAGTACATGAGAATAATTCCTTAAAGTACTATTTAAATTTCACAATTAATCTCTCTGGACCAAGTAAGAGTTTGTTGAAACCTTGACTTGGAGCATGACACTTGCATGAGATTTTGAGTCTTTAGACCAAAAGGAAAATCTAAAATAAGGATCTTAAACTATATATATAAACAAGATCAAGAAATCTAGTGTCTATAAGAGATGAGGTCCCAAATATGTCTTTCTTTCAAATTTGAATATATTTAACCAAAAGCTTATTTATGAGAAAGATATTGAAATTACTTGTGATCCTTAGATTAATAAGTCCTAATCAACCAACCCATCACCTAGACTAAGTCCCCTTCACCTAATGTTCCTCATTTAATAAAAAATCCGAGTGATCCCACAATATCGGTTTACAATTTTTGGCCAAATTGGACATTGAATTGATTTTTTTTAACTAAATCTTCACTTTCAGGCACCTATAGCGGCTAAACCATGAGGAATTTGAAGATGATGCAAACTAGTGACTTGTGACATTTTGTCTATAGATTCTAAATATATTTTTTTTCAAAATTTTAGAATCAGATTGCACTTCTTCTTCCATCTCCTTTGAAAACTAGTTCTTAACAATGAACATCATTTTTAAAGAGTGATGTTACTAGCTAACACATAACTTTTTTTCTATGAAGGATAAAATTCTTTTTTTTTTGTTTTTTTAAATTTAGATTCATAACTACAATATCTAGTGCATGGAATTGGTTTCATAACATTTCATTGAATGTTTTTCTTAATTAAGTTTCAAAGTCAAACCAATTACAATTTAGACATGTTTTACTAGCTAAAACATAACTTTTTTTGTATGTATCGAAATTCAATTTTTTTTTGTTGGATCAAGGACATCAATATCTAGTGCACTGATGTTTTTTTATTTATTTTTTGATAATCTACTATTTTTCCACATGCAAAATAGAGAGCTTGATTTTTGGTGAAAAACCTACATTCACAATAAATAAATAAAAATATATATAATCAAATTAAATATATTTAAAATTATAATTTTGGGAAGATTATAATAAGGAATATATACTTACAAAAATGAAATTTTAAATGAATTCATTTGATCCCCAAAAGGTAAATCAAAACTGGTTTTTTATCAGTATTTCGATAGGTGTAAAAGAGACTCCATTATAGGTATGGTTTAAAACTAGCGGGGTTCTATCCAAGGGGGTTTGATCTAAGGTGTTTTGATCAAACCCTCTTCAATTGGAATCCTTTAAATGAAACTTCTCAATGCTTAAATCATTATATTTTCTTAAAATATGTGATTTCAACAAAAATCAGAATGTCCCAAAAAGTGTAAACCACTATTGTGGGATCACCCAATCCTATTATTTAATTATCCTTCTTTTTCATCTCACCTCACATAAATAAATAAATAATTACCTATTCCACCTATTTTCCACATCATACATGACTAAAATAATTAAATATTATTATTATTTAAGTACATGCCTATATTCCCTCAACCTATTCCAAGAATAAAAGAGACAAAAGAACACTTGCCCTTATGGTTCCAATATTCTCTCCACCCAAGAATATAGACCTCATAGATGCGCATGTCCCTTATATCCCTCATGGTTAAAACCACTTACCAAATTTAGTAAGTGCATCCTAGCCCTTCAGATTCCAACAACCTCCATCTCAACCCTCCATTCTCTCCTTGATCCTAAAGAAATCTTCTCAATCATCCTCCACTATTGATCTCACCACCAAATCTCAACCATCCATTGATCCTACCAAAATTTTATAAATTGAGGCACCTTCGCATTCATTTCATCATCCATCAACTTAGAGATAAGTTCATGTTGAAAAATTCAGTAATGTTCAAGCAAAGAGCATCCACATACTAATAATCATTGGAGAAAATCCTTCAACAATGGAGTCATTGATAAATTTTGAGTTTATTTCTTATGTTATTGTGATGCTTGTACTCTTTTGTTGAGATCTATCTAGAGGGTTGTAGTAGTTTGGAATAGGATTATTTTTCTTTGTATTTGTTTTCATTTTAATATGGAACTATTGCTTACATTTTAGTGTCTTTACTAGGGATTCATTCCCTTATCTTGCTCCATTTATGTGCTTTTGTGTCTTGTAATGGTTCTACTGTGATTGGTTTTGCAGGTTTTTGAGTGGTTTAAGGGATCAAGTTTTTACAAGTGAGTCTAGTAGAAAATGAACTACATTGTTGCATCTAGAGTGACCAAGAAAAAATTTTAGCATATAACACTTGATCATTTTCTCACCAAAAAAATTCAATATTTGTAGGGCTACTTGAGGTTCCTGTTGTATGAAATTGTATATGAATATATGGAATCCATATGGCAATATAGTTCACATCATATGGACTGTCATATGACTACACAAAAAATACACGGGTGAAGTATATATAGTATATTCAAAAGACTTATACATAGTAAATATAGGCACACATACATTCATTTGTAGGGTTTTTTAAGGTATGTGAGATAGATATACACATTTTTCCATGACATATATCCATGTACAAATGAGAGATACACATGATGTGTGAGGAAGATACATAGGAATATAAGTATATACACATTATATATACCACATCCATGCTCATATGGAAGTTTCATTATTTTTAACATTTGTTTGAAATTCATAGAATGTTTATTTTTGAAACTTAAAATGGTTTGACTTTTGTTTCGATGTTCATGTTGAACTATATTTAAAATCTATTCAAAATCCATTTTATGAATCCTTTAAAAACTACTTGTTAAATGCCATTACATTATTTTGCATGCATTTTGAAGTTTGAAAATTAAACTTCATCTAATATTATTTTGAGATTTGGCACATTTGAATCCTACAAATATTACATTATTTCTAAACATTGCCTGCATTTCATGCCAATAAACTAATTTACATATTTTTTTAGGTCTGTAGAGAGCAAGGATATGTAGGTTTGGTTTTTTGGGGTTTTCAATTTTATAGGAAAACACTTTGAAATATATGATTGTGTTTTCATAGTTCTTTGTAATCCATGAACTTTAGTGGATAAAAGTGTTTTTTACGCTTTCTAAAATGTATGGCCTTCTTTTATTTTTGCACCCACAAAGGCCAAAATACCATAAAGGATTGGGGGCCAATGCTAAACCTTGGCACCTAGTCACATGGCGCTCTAGGCCCACAATCACATCTATATCTTAGGTGATTAATCTAGGCCCCTAGCCACTCAACCCCAACACTTGGTCACTTGGTCGACTAGGTGCTAGCACATAGGGGCTTAAGAACTACCCTTTGTAATGATAGAAAAAGGTCCCCTTAACTTGGCCTTGATTTAGTGTTGTAATATGCCTAATATATTCACATTAAGTCTTGGGCCCTTCTGAACTAATGGATTTAAATGGTACCTTGCTAAAGTTTTGTAACACACTTTCACACTTTTCTAAGGTTTTATTAATTAACTAAACCTAATAAATCTCTTTTTAATTAAAATAAACATTAATCTTGCCTTATTTTAAAGTGTTGTAACACACTTTCACACTTTTCTAGGATTTTCATTAATAATTGGGCTTCTTTATGCCTTATTTGGCCCTATTTTGCATCTATAAGCCCCATTTAATGCATCTTTTCAAGGATAATCCCAACACCAGTCATTGGCCAATCATAATTCAAGCATTTCAAGTTTGAATGACCCAAATTTAGTGATCTAGGACTCATTTGCCACCTTGGGCGAATGGGTCCCACCTAGATCTTTTGGTCCTGAACCTGGTTTTACACATTTCTAGGCATTTTTAAATTTGGTCCCAAAATTTAGGCCTAGTGGGACTTGTTAGCTCTCAAAAACGCAGGCGGAAAACCTCAAGAGGCTACCAATCTCTTGGTACGTTTTAGGGTAAAAGACAAGGTCAAAAGATTTAGACCTTCTACTCTTCAGGTGCTGCTAGACCTAGGCAGGTGTACCTATATGAATTGAGCAGAATTGACTTATGATCTTCTCTCTTGCAGTGATTTGTCCACAATGGCAGATGGGAGTGAACAAACGAAATCAAATTTGATATGAATTGTATACCAATGCTTAAAACTAAAACCTAATATGCTTAGTTAACAGATGTAAAGAAAGTAAGTGAATCTGAATGGTGAAATACAGAGACTAGTGCCTTATTGGGTATGCGGAGTCAAATGAAATTTCCATTTGAAAACATGCATCATAGTCTCTGATATGTGAACTTTATTCTACTATATCCATTCCTAATCTACCTACTGTAATAGAATTTGAAATCTCCTCTAAAATCTTATTCTCATTTACAATCAGGAATGCACATTTATACACCAACATCAGGAAACACATTGCTTCCAAATTCATGTCGGCCAACCGTAGTATTCGGGAAAATCCCATGTCGGCTTGCAACTGTATTTAGCATTCACACGTCGGCCACAGTGTTTGAATCTTTGTTAATCATTCACTGAGACAATGTTGTAGTTATGCCGAAGGAAATTGTATCACTGTTAGTCGTCCCTTAGTTCTTTGTGTTTCACCATAATATTCTGATATCGGGGAGACCTCTTGTAGATTTCATTATGTTTCACCGAAAGTCTTCATCCATCCTGTGTGTTGCTGAGACAAATGAATTCCTATACTAACATAGTCCTCATGTGTAATATCGGCGAGACCGAAGGTCACTCACCAAGACCTCACCACAAATACCTTTTTCTATATCGATATGCTTTGCTTTATTGCCGGTCGGCAAGACACCATGAATTCGTTGAGACCTCATATTGCATTCCTTTAGTCTGGCCAAAATGTTTGCTTGGACCCCGATAGTGGGTAAGACAATAAAAAATTTCCAAGACCTTATCCCGAATACTCCTAGCTTGGTCGATAAATATCCATGTGCATTGGTCGATGAGACACGACCCATTCAGTGAGACCACATATCACATTCCTATAGTCTGGCCGAAATGTTTTCTTGTACCGCGATAGTCGGTAAGACAATAAAACTTCACCAAGACCTTACATCGATGCTAAGATATTTTGTCGATACATTCCTCCAGTCGTGGGTTGGTAAGACATAACAACTTCAATATAACTTCATTCCGACGATAGCACTCACATCGATAGGGATCCTTCAGTCGCCGAAATAGTATGCATGTCCTGTCGAATGGAACAAAAGATGAATTCTAATTGCCGTGACAACAAAAATGTCTTGTCGATAGGCAACACAGATGTTTATCAATAGAAACACAAAATGGATCGGGGAGACCCTGGTATTCTCATGCCGATATGAACCATGATGTGAATTATTCAAGACTCAATGGATTTTATGGGGCTATATGGGCAAAATATGGGTAAAAATATCATGAAGAGAGGAAAATGTGCTCAAGGTAGGACTCATTTGGAAAATGCATGGGTATGGACAACATGAAAAATCATTAGAATTTTACAGTTTCAACAAGACTCATTCACCACCTTGGGTGAATGAGTCCCGTGTGGCCCAAAATAAAAATTAATTCAAAATTTTGGCAGGATTTTATTCTCCTAGATCTAATGTTGGCTTGTAATGTTGTAATTTTAGGAATTCTTTCCTTATTGAGTATAAATACAAGTTTCTTTCATTCATTTTACACCTAGAAAGTTGAATGAGCATTCCTATAGAAAAGTTGAGTTCACAAGATCATTCAAGAGCATTCAAGGGCAGAGTATCAAGCATTTTAGAGCAACATTCAAGCATCAATCATCATTTCAAGGATTTCATGCATCATGTTTGTTATTGTGCTAAAAATTGTGATGTAGGGTTCATGATTCAAGAAAGAGTTTCATTTAGGATCAACATCATTCAAAGCAAGAGTCAAAGTCTACATCCATTGGAGCCATCTCAAGCATAATTGTAACACTTTCATTGCTAGGGTTTGGTGAGTTGCAACATCATATCTTGTTCATTCATCATTCTCCATTCATATTTCATTCTATTTCAAGGTTTAACTACCAACAAGGGGTTTGACCAAGGAAGACCCCTATCCACTAACCCAACAACATTTTTTTTCTCTTCTTTTTGTGTGATTTGTAGGTCTAGGTTGTAGATTTCCTAAGGAGGAAGATTGGAGAAAAGTTGCAAATCATTCAAAGTTGTCAAAGTAGTCATCAAGCCTTTGAGAACCTTGGAGAAGACCTACAGGTTGTAGATCAAAGATCTAGATCCAAAAACCAATCAAGAAGGATAGAGCGGACTGAGAAGAGCAAGATTAGCCTTTGAAGTTCCAAAAAATCCCAACTGGATTGATTTGCCACTTTTGGTGAATGAGTCCCAGTTCCAGTCAAAATTCATTTTTTTTGCAGATTAAGATACCCTTTTGGAAAATTCTCGTTCTTGAACAGTTTTCCAAAATTTGGATCAATTCATCTAGCTTGGAGAATGAGCCCCAGTCAACAATAAGAGTAGAATTTCTAGTGTACCATACCTCCACCCAACCATCTTCAGATTTCTAGGTGCACACCTTCCTTTTTGTAGCTTTTTGTTTCATTTCATTTAATTTTCTAGGTCTTTTAGTGTTACTTTGCATTCAATTAGGGTTTTTATTACATCTCGCATTTCATTATCTTTTCCAAGTTCTTACTTGGTGGTGAACCCCTTATTAGTTTGCATTCAGCCCCTAAGACAACCCTATTACAAGATTTCTTTCTCTTTTGCATTGTGATTATTAGGGTTTCCCTTGAATGAAATTGGAAAGTGGGTGTGCTCTATGTCCTAAACCATATGATAGCATCCATCACACATTTTCATCATTTCATTTTGGTGAACCCGACATGATCGTTGCAAAGTAAGATATAAGACAAGCTTACTATGATGAAATTTCCATCCTTTATGCGTTTGTGTACTGCCCTCCATGATTATCAAAACTTAGTTAGTAGTCGTGATGCAAAGTCCACTTCCAATTGAATTGAGAAGTCTAAGCCCACAAACCAAAACAATTCCCAACCCTTTAGAAAATATAACAAAGGGTTCCTTTAATTCAACCCCCCTCAAAAAACCACTCAAAATACCAATAACCAGGTAGGTGCTATTAAAGTCATGATACTCCCTTACCCGATACCCTTTATAACACAATGTCCCAACTTTTAGAACAAAAAATGATTACCTTGCCTCCCATCAAAACACCTGATCCGAATAAGCCTTTACCCCCGAGCTTTAGATCAAATGGTTATTGCCATTACCATTAACAAAATAGACATGACATGGAACATTGCAAGCATCTTAAACATCTTGTGCAAGAATAATGCAAAGCATGGAGGGAGAAAATTAACCAATCACAAATCAATCAGCTTTGGACAATCTTTTAACCTTGAAAACTCTAACTTACTGTTTTCTCACAATCTCTTCAAACTTGCTTGTAGCATTCCAAATAGTGAAATTTGACCATAACTTTCAAAACACAAAACCTAACACAAACCAAAACTAGTTTTAGATAACCATTAAGCCCCTTCATAACATAGCTCAAAATCTCATAGGGTTTCTTTGGAACATATCCTTCAAATCTCTACTGCTGTGTTTGCACAAAAGCTTAAAAAAATAGAAATTCACTGTAATTTGGTCATAACTTAGAAACCAAACCTCATTTCCAAAATTTGAAACCTATTTTGAGTACCCATTTGGAGGTTATTCAACATATGTGAAAATTAGGGGGGTTTTTTTTTGCAACATAGGGACTTAAAATTGAGTGTCTTGCTACTACAAGGTTTAATTAGGCTTGTTTCAAGAAGGTTTTATTGGTTCTTTAAACTCCTGACCTCAAATATCATCTTAAACACCTTAAAAAATTCATTTAGATATTGCACATGCTAATTCCATCAACTAGGATGGGTTCCAATCATATTTTCTTCAAGCCCCTACTTCTATACATCATTCTTGTTCAAAAACATGCTTTTACTAGCCTAGGGCATAATCATACCTGCATAAAACCTTATCCCTAACTCTTGTAACTTGGAGAGAACAAAGAGCATATCCACATAGACCTATGCACCAAGTTTTTTGGATTTTCACCGGTGATATATTGAGAAACTTATATCTCTCTTATTCCTTAATGAAATGGAATGAAACAAAAAGAAATAGAAATTAGATTTAACCCTCTATCATCTATAGTAGGATTCAGACCTTCATTTGTCTGTACAAGCATGTTCCATTGAGAGAAACAATAAGGAACACAAATAATAATACAAAGAATTGTTTATTGCTCCAAAACCTCCTCCCAACCTTAAACAACCAAAACAACAATGGAACTAGGTCTTTTTAACCTTTCCCAACCACTTCCAATAGTTACAAACCAACTTCTTTTAATTCCAACCGACTTTGACCCTTCATTTTCCTTTTGTTGCATTTTTTGCATTTTACAACATGACAACTTTTACAAAAGTTGCATATGATTCCAAACTGAATTCCCAGGACTTAAACTAGACTCAAATAGGTTCAAAATGGTCTAAATACCTTATTACAAGAAAAAAAACATCAAACTTAAATAAAAAATCCAAAGTTTCCTCATGGAGGCATGAACTCAACCAGGCGCTCCTGCACCAAAGACCTCATTGATTCTGATCGTCTTTTCATTGGAAGTGTTAGTGATCAAGGAAATAAGTTCATTGTCCCTCCTAACTAGAACTTGTAAATTTTCACCAACCCCATGCCAAAACATAGCATTTCATTTTTCAAATCCAGCAAAACTACAAATAATGATGTGATGAATGTTGACACAGATGATGATAACAATGATTCTATTCAACATGATTCTATAGACAATGATCCTATGGATGACATGGTAGGAGTGATATACGTCATTCCTTGTAAGGGCCAAGCTAAAAATCCACTTGAAATTGCTTTCAACTCTAAGGTTATACTTAAACATGCACCCGGTGGTCCTCTTTACATAGCCGGTCGTATCTATGAAAAACCCACTAATGGGATACTAATGTATCTCGCATGTGGAGAGAATGTGATCATCGAGGAATTCTTACATTTGCATGAGCTCTATCAGGATATATACAATAAAATGAAAGCATGGATCAAGAAACACAATGGTTTTTCTTGCCCTATGATGGGATTAATCACTCTTCCTTTACAAGTAGAACCAAAAACATTAGATGTCTCATTCTCCATCATCCCATAGTTGGACCAATTTCGTGTGAAGCTAGGCCATCCATGGCTTTGCTCCATGAAAGTTTTCCCTTTTTTTGTGCATAAATGCTTAAAGTTTCCATTTGACAATGAAATATTTACTGTCCACCATAGTAGCTTTAACCCGTTGTCCTCTAAAGGTAAATTTTCCTTAGATTCCTTTTGGCTCAAGCCTATGGAATGTATAAAACCATGAGAATACTTCTTTTTCTTGTGTTATGAAAAAAGGCAAAGAAGATAGTAGAACTATCCCTTTGAAACGTGTCCCCACCCACCACTAATCCTACTATCCTTGACGAAACCATGCTTAAACCTAAAAAAATTCCAAACAACCAAGACCAACCTAAAATAGAAACTTCACCTACCTCTTACAAATGACCAAGAGACAATGAAAACAACCCCATCACACCTCCTAGAATAAAAAAGGTTTACAAAGTCAAAGAGAAAGTGGTCGAACAACCTCTTGTGGTTCCTTCTGTTCCTCCCCTTAGGGAAGAAAAGAAACCTATGGTTGATCAACCTGCTCCTACAAAAACACAACTTGAAAAAAAAACTAAAAGAAATAGAGGTGCTAGAGAGCGTAGGAATAGATGTTGTGCCCTTGCTTGTAGGTTACATGAAGAATTAAATAAAGAAAATCAAAATCCAAACTTGATTGAAGCAATGCAAGATGACCCTACTCCCACCCTGAAACAAACTAATCCAATACAACAAACACAACAAGAGTTGAACTCTTCTATGGAAATTATCATTTGACCTCCTATTGTGATTAACTTGGATGATGATGACGAGGTTGTTAAAATTGATGAAGAGGTGCATAATGAATTGAATACATTGTTTTCCTCTTCCATGAGCTTAAATGATAATTCTCCTAAAAAGAGTGTTGAACCTGGTAGTTCTCCTAGTTCGGCACTTTCTCTTGTCCCTTTGGCTAGTTTCCCACCTTTGGTATACAATGAACATGATTGAGAGGTGAAGGACTTGCTTTAGGTTGACTCGCTTGTTGCTTACTAGTCTTTTGTATTATTTATTTTTCATTTTCTTTTGTTTGATTGCATGTGCGTGATGTGATCCCCTAAAAAATTCTATTTGATGTTCTCTCTCTCTTTGTGACATTCCTCTATCTGTACATTCATTCTTCTCTATGTCATAAATATTTTACTTTATTCTCCTGTATCTTGTTCATTTGTCTTGTGTTTTCCTTTTGGGGATGACACAAGGCGTTGAGACATTTATGTCTCTTCCATGTTGACCCAAAATATTTTTCTTTATCTTTTTCATTTTTCTTGTGTTTTCCTTTTGGGGATGATGCAAGGCTCAAGACATTTATGTCTCTTCTAGGTTGACCCAAAATATTTATCTTTATCTTTTTCATTTGTCTTGTATTTTCCTTTTGGGTATGATGCAAAGTGTCGAGACATTTATGTCTCTTCCATGTTGACCCAAAAGATTCTCCTTTTCTTTTCTTTATTTCTTTTCATTTGTCTTGTGTTTTCCTTTTGGGGATGACGCAAGGCATCAAGACATTCATGTCTCTTCCATGTTGACCCGAAAGGTTTTTCTTTATTTTCACTCTCTTTCTTTCTTTCTTCTAGTTCTATGTGTATTTGGGGAAAGATGATAGTTTTGAGCTCTCTAAAAAACATTTTAGCAAGAACACACTGACCCCAAATCCATAGATCCCTTATGCACGTTTGGTGTTTTCATTTTGGGAGCAATCCCTGTCTTTTCTTTTTCTTTTTCATGATGTAGCTTTACTTGGAAACATATGACTTGGCATAGGGATTTCCAAGTTAGCTCTTGTGTCTTCTTTTCTGTTAGCTTTTTTCATTCACTACTTTAAAGTAATTTCTCATAGTATGGAGTTTAGCAATTTCTTTAAAGTGGGGGAATACATTGGCATTATTCTCTTACATTATTCTTTTTCATGGTTCATGGTGCAATCTTCTAACTTTATATGATGTGTTTTTCACTTTATGGATGACATTGGGTGTGATTTCCTTCAAGAGCATGATCTCTCTTAGTATTTTACATTCCTCGTAGTGGCTTGATGCAACACACTGCATCCCCTAAGTTACATATCTTTTATTATTTGATTGGTCCTCTCTTGGAGATATTAGGCACAATGTTCCCTAAGTTAGAGACCTCACATGAACTAAGCAAGAATCTTTTGAACATTCCCTATTTTGCATTTTGCATTTGCGGTTATATGGCCACCTTGCATAGCACAACTTGCATACCTATGAAGCCATCTTGTTTGTTCATGAGTTCTTGTGGATGTCAAAATCTGAAAATGGTTAGTTTAAAACAAAACAACATTTTAACATCCCTATGAAATAATGAAACATGTCAATCATGCAATAAAATGGAACAATAGAAACTAAATAAAGCATATAAAATACATGATCCAACTCTATCTCATAGTGGATTGGTGTCACTTGTGCAAGTGACCCTTTCCCAACCCTTGATTGATAAGCTTAAGATGATGAAATTGCTATTGATATGGATATGCTAAGTAGACAAGATCAAATCTCAAATGAAGAGAGTGACCTTGCAAGAGATTGTGGAGGATTTGCTTGAGGATGAAGCACCTATTTAAAGATTTTCAAAATGCCAAGTGTTGAAGATGGACCAATGTGGGATCAAAAACAAGCCAATGAATTGAGGACACTTGTCATCATGTGATTAGTTGATGTATATGCAAGATTTGGGAAGAGTGCCCAAGAGGGGGAAATTTTGAATTCAAATTTGCAATAAATTTTGAGAGGGGGACAAGAAAGAAGAGCAATAAATGCCATGTTTGACTTGTCATGTTGAGAGAAAATGAATTTTTAATAAATCAATAAAATTGATTTATTGTGCAAGTGGCTAGATCTAGATAATGCAAGTGGGATGGGATTATCATTAGGTCAGGATTAGATTAAGTTAATGATGATTAGGCTGATTTAATGCTGATTAGTTGAGTTGACTTTTAAGACTTTGATTTTTTGATTTATTTAAATCAGAAAATGATGGAATATGATTTAGGATTTGATTTAAATGAAGTCCTGATTTATTTAATTAAATGGAGATGATGCAAGATGAAGGTTGAATGATAATGTTTATTTGATAAATGACCTTGAGATTATTTAATGAATGGATGAAAATGCACTTGATTAATTGATGAATGGTCCTAATGCAGCGATCTAATTTGGTGAATCAGTAGAATGCATAATGTAAATTTTGCATGTCTACATTTGCCCTCTTTGAAACCAGTATACTTGTTGCATTGGTTCAAAGAATAATCTTACCCATAATGAAATTAAAAAAATTTCATGATTTTTTGAGATGCCCAGTGGAAAATTCTTTGGTACATTGCCCCTGAAGTCGGCGAAAAGGTCCGTTGAGGGTCGATCTCACGATAAGAAAGTTCAAAATGGGTGATTATGGATAGCCGATGCAAATGAGATGATTTTAAGATGCTTAGAATAACAAATCTATATTATCTAAACAACTTAACTAATGATATGATATGTGATATGTTTGTGATTGTCTACATGAGGATGATTTATGATATGCTTAGACTAACGGATCTATATTATGATGATGATTATGTAATGCATGTGAAATGATCGATGTTTCCTATGATGTATGATATGAATGATATGTGGTATGCAGTTTATTGATAGTTTGCATATGCAGGATGGATGCATGATGGATGCATGACGGATGCATGATGTTAGTGCGGGAGTGGGATGATGACAAGAGGATCCAACAAGTCCATGATTGGTCGAGAATTTATTAGAGATGATGATGATAGATGATGATGATGATGATGATTTGCTTATCAAGGATTGGGATTTTCAAAGGGTCACTTACTTTATTTTTGATAACACGCCTAAACAACGATGCATCAAGGTATGAAGGACCAGGATGGCGTGGTACTTAGTGTGATGGACTTTGACTCAACAAGCAGATAGGAGTATTCTTGTTCACACTTGACATACGGAAACCTTGCTAGGGTGTACCTAACAAAGCAAGTATTAAGCCAAGTTATTTTACAAAGAACATCCAACAAGCATAGCGGATAAAAGATAATGATACGTTGCCCCATTCCTATCTCTCAAATGTTTTGTTAGGATATCATCGAGAAGTTCTTGGAACGAGCGCAATAAGATAAATCAAAAGAAAAGAACAAGTACACAAACAAGCCAATGTTCTTCATACCTCTAGCCAAAGGGATTTGTTTTGATAGGATAAGAATCCAAGGTGATATCCATAAATGATGCCCATTGTTGGAATGATATATCCTAGGACATGCATTGTACAGGATGATGATGGTTTGATAAATTGATTGATAGGCTATTGATATAAGGTCGACTGACATGTTTGCGACTGATCAAGAGTTTGATTTTGTGTTTGACAGTTTGTTGTTTGCTTTTGATTTTACGATTGAAGATTGATTTTTTGTTGTGCTTGTTTCTATTTGCATTGCCAAAGGATGAAGATGATGATCAGTTATTATGGATGATTGATTATTGCGGGTGGCCAGCGTGATGGGTGGATTTTCAAATGTTGGATGTTTTGACATTTGAAATGTTTGAGGCTGTTTTGGATTTTTGATGTTTTCGGATGTTTTGGGGTTTTCACGAGATTTTACAAATGTTTTGATTTTTTGATTTTTTCAAATTTTTTTTGATTTTGTTTTCGAATGTTTTTGGATTTTGATGTCTCGGGGGCTGATCGAAGATTAGCCTTGCCTACGTTTAAGCTCAGAGACGACATAGTTCGATTCCAATGTTTTTGATGTTTTTTGCTTTTTTGAGTGTTTTTTGGATTTTTGATGTTTTGGATGTTTTTGGATTTTTTGCATGATTTTGACGATTTGGATATGGATGTATGTGATGATATCAGTGCGCTGTTTGGGGATTTTGTTGAAAACCAAGCTAAGGTTGATATATCGGATCGATGGATTGATGATGATGATAACATTGTTGAGGATACACAACAATGCAATGATAGTGTTATGCAACACAAGGATTGGGATGTTGATGGGATTGATGATGATAACATTGTTGAGGATGCACAACAATGCAAGGATTGATTGATCAGGATTGATGATGATAACATTGTCGAGGATACACGACAATGCAAGGATTGATTGATCGGGATTGATGATGATAACATTGTCGAGGATACACAACAATGCAAGGATAGTGTTAAGCAACACAAGGATTGGGAAAGATATCCCCAAGATGATGATGTTTTTGATTGGATTTGATTGATCATGTTTGATGAAGCTTGGTTTCGAACAAAAGATGTTTGGATGATTTGATATGACGTTTGACGTGCAGCGTAAATGCGACTGATATCGATTGATGTTCGATGAAAGATGAAGACTGATAAGGAATGTCTTCTCGTCAAAATGTGCCAAGGGCTAGTGATTTGGATTTTTGCTCACAAGTGGTTTGACCAATTTTATTTCACGTTTTCCAATGTCCGGATCACCACATAAGTTGGAGGACATAGACCAAGATTTATTCTCAAAGCAAGATGTATATATCTGCCCCCAATGTCTACCAATGTATGGAATGTTACGGATGGATGCTCAGATAGGTGAATGGATGGATGGATATGATAAACACGCAAAGGATGCCAAGGATTATCTTGTGATAGGATAAGGCACTCAAATAATGAATGCTCATTAGGATACTACTTCATGGCTCAGATAATGCTACATAGGATAGGACCAATGAAAACGGCCCATGTCAAGATGTTTTTCGTAAGCAAGCGTAAGGTGTGCCCCAAAATTTCATCAAGATCAAGATAACTAAGATGACGGATGCAGATAGATGTGAATGGATTGGATAAATGGTTCATGGATGGATGGATTTATTATTTTTTAAGATGGATGGAATGCTCAATTTATTACGGATGGGATGAGATGCTTTCAATAGAACTGGCGCACGTAGATGCTCGATTCTACTCATGACGCCTGTTTGCCAGGTTTTCATCATGGTCTTGCCCAAAGCGCCGCCCATGCGGTTTTCACTATAGGACAATTTTTTATCTTTACTATTTTCAATCCTTTTTCTGATTTTTTTGAATTTTCATATTTTTTGATTTTTTTGGTTTTGATTTTTCTGAAGATTCATCTTCGAACCACGGTAGTGTTAGCGTAAATGCCCACAATGCGAGAATGTACCATGTCGATATCACAGCAGAAAATTTGCTTTGCTAAGATACATACGCGGGTACAACTTTTGGATTCTTGATTTGCTTTGTTGATACGAGTTGACTTTGTCTTTGTGCGCACATCGCGATAGATTGCCTTCTGAATCCTTATGATGAAGGGTCGTTGCCAATACACGATCAATGTAAGAACTGGATATTATGTGTGGAGGTGTGGGTGGAGTGTGTTTAGGGATAAGAGATGGATTGGTTGACAGTTTGGAACCTTTGACTCTCCAAACTTGGGAAGATGAGCAATGATGGGTGGATACGGAAGTGTGCGTGGATTTAGGATAAGCTGCTTCATACGCGATCCTTGAAGCACTTTTGCCTTTAATGGACATTTTGATGGATATTTTCCCTTTTTTATTTTGCCCCATAGTTTCTTTGACTGATGGAGTTTGATAGGGATGATCTTTCTTTGTATTCTTTGGTATCCATTTGTATTTGATTTGTCCATTATGCTTATCAACTTCTTTTGCTTTGATAACGTTTTTCGTACTTTGATTCAAATCTTTCTTTTGACGTTGGTCCCAATTCATGGATGGGGTGATGGGTGGATGACGATTCATGACGTGACTAGTTGTAGTATTGGCAATGGTTTCATCATAAGAACTCTTCGTGCTCCCTATGTTGACATTTGCACAAGATGAAGTTGCCCCCAGTATGGTGGTAGTAGCACCTTTGTTCCTTGATTTTGCTTGCTTCGAGGTGTTTTGTTCAGTAAATGTGCTCTGACGAATGACCACTGTAGATGACATTAGTTCAATTTGCTGCTTGGCTAACTCTGGATGTTCTATCTGACTTGTTTCCTTGAGCGGATAATGATGGATATCTTTATTCATGATGTCCTCAATCTGAGTTTGGGACATATTCGATCCTGAAGTTGACAACTCCGTTTGATTGTAGGAGTTAAGAATCTGCTCTTTTTGTGTAACACAATCTTGTTCTAGATGAAGATCATCTACATGTCCATCCATAGAAAGCATCTCATGGGTAGATGGAGGAGTAAGTGCTATGTGAATGTGATCATCTTGCATGGATAAGAGAGTGTTCATTAGATTATTGTAGTAGTATCTTGAAGATACAAATTCTTGATCTTGATTAATTTCGGAGTTGCTTTCAACATGCTTTAGATCAAGTTCCTGACATGGATCAGTTCCAAAGGATGAATTGCTTATAAATGGTTCTTGGATGTCGACATTAGGCATGGTCAAGTTCAAGGTTCCTTCAACATCTGTAACCATGAGGTCAAAGGGGATCAACATGTTTTGAAAATGACCATTGCTAGACCTTAGTGAAAGATTTTGATCTTGCTTTGGAATAACTTCTTGAGATATGTCCTCTAACTCATAAGGCGATGTAGAGACATTTTCAATATGATCATTGGTCAACGGATCATGTATTATGTCAATTGGATCAAATAGTCCTAACACTCCTTGAAATAGATCACTAAAGAGTGGCTCTTGATGTATCGTGAGTTGATCATTGGATTGTGTACATACATCGTCAATGTGCTCCTCGATGGAGAGGTTTGATCATTGTTTTCGACAATTGCGGTGGAGAGATTGTGAATATTTTCGACCATAGAGTCAAGTGATGTTGATATTTCTTGAATTGGCTCATTGTCGATTTTGTTGGTGGATTTTGATCGTGATTCAAAAGTGACTCTTGACATATGTCGATTTGATCATTAGATGAAGTAAACGTGTGCTCAGTGATGGATTGATCTTGATCCTTGTTTTCAATAGTTGTCATCTTTTGTGTTTGTGCTCGTGTTGGTTGGGTAGCTTGAGAGGCTTGGGAAACTTGAGAGGATTGTTTCACTTGTTTCACTTGTGTTGCTTGTTGCATGGCTAGATATTGTTGGAATCCCTTTTGAAAAGCAGCTTGTAATGTCGCGTTGTATTGGATTGATGTAGTGGAAATTGGTGGTGGTGGGGGTGGTGGTGGATTTAGAATCATGTTGGATGTAGTGACAAGTGTTTGAGATATGCTCGGAGTGATCATGGTAGTGAGGGGTTGAGATGTGATGGGTGTGATAGTGGTGTTTGGAATGATTGCAGGGATAGTGATGGTTGGAATAACCGAGGTGATAGGTCCTTGGGAGACCGTATTTCAATTTGGGATCAATGTTGTTGTTTGATTAGATACCATCTGTTGGTGCAATGTCGATGGTATATTCGAAGGATTTGACGTGATGGTTTGATTGATGTTAGGTGGATTGATTTGGATGGATTGATTGGTGTTAGGTAAAGGGGGAAGCCCTAAACCAAGGAATGATGTGGGTAATGGTGGTGGAGATTTCCCTTGGCACAATGCCTCAACTATTTTGGAAAGTTCCGCAATTTGATCTCGCCAAATTTGTTCTTGATTTTGATCTTGACTCACTTGAGATAGTTGATTTGGCTCTTGTTTAAGCGGATTTAGGATGCCTACTTGCGGTTTTTGAATGGGATTATGGGACAATTGACTTTGGATAATGTTTTGATTTGGGATGATGTTCAGATTCGGCATGATAGGATGAACATTGTTGGTATTGGGAATCATTTTTCCAAAGTTTTCTGAGTTAGGATTCATGTTTCGAAAACTTGCACTTGGTACATCCACATTTGGTTTGTAGGGATTTGGTGGAATGATGTTGCTCATTTGAAGACTCATGTATTGATTGTTTGGAGGATAGACTTGTAAGTTTGGACTTTGATTGAAATCTATCATGGGGAGATGTGTTCCAAAATTCAGATTGGGCATACCCACACTTGTTGTACCATTGACATTTGTCGAAGGAAATGATCCTATGCATGGATTTTGATAATTGATAGGCATTGCAAGGCTTTGAAGATTCAACTGATTTGGATTACCCAAGATGTATGGATCAAGTTTATATTCCATGTTCTTCTTGTGTTTTGACCTTGTTATGAAAGTGACTTCTAGGATTCTTAGGACCAATGGCGAGATGGAGGATGAAATGTGAATGATATGAGTGTTGAATGTTTAGGGATTTTGTATCAATGCTAGACTTAGGGATTTTGATTTTGATTGTTTGATGTGGATGATGAACTTGTAAACCCTAAAATGTTGGATGTTATTTTAGGATGAAATTGTTCAAAGAGGTGATAATTTAACTAAGTGTGCGTGGAAGGATTCATCCAAACACACCTAACTAAACAAATGATTTTGATTTGGTTTGGAAATGTACCCAAGTCTAGGTAATGACGTTTTCAAAGCTCTAAAGTTGTTTGTGGGATGATGTTGATAAATGTTTGAGGTGGATGAAGTGTTTGATTTTGATCCTAAGAGACTTAGAGAGACTTTGTTTACTAGGCCAAGGTATTGAAGAACACACTTTTCTCTAAGAGCAATCAAAAGACCAATATGACCAAGAGATATCAAGCACATGTGTGGGGTCCAATTCGTTATCTTTGCTTAGTGTATTCTTTTTACCACAAACACACTCTTGATTAGGTTTCAAACTGAGATGTCCAATGTCTTAATTTCTTTAAACCCCACAAGATATTTTATGTGGAAATTCAATGAACTTAAGGCAAAGGTTTTTCCTATTGTTTACTCAAGAAGACAAATTGAGGTATAATCCAATGCTTAGGAACCTCTACGACGTGAATCCGCAGGGAAAGCAGTAACATATGGATTGAGTCAATGATATTTGTCTTCAAGAGGGTTTGAAATTTTGAGAATCATGTTGAATGTTTGTTTGCAAAATGTTTTCGAATACACACTGTGTTTTCAAACAAAGAATAGTTACAAGCCCTATGGATGTGTAAGACAATATTTGTTGGATTCCCACTTGGACAAGTCCAGCTACGCTTATCCCTAGCGGATGGTTAGATGCTTGACCCCACTGGCTCCCCTCCACGGCTCATTAACGTCAATGGGCGCAAGCCAACACCCATGAAACTCCCATGGCATGCTTTCCATCTACTAGGAGCCGTAAGGTGTGGGTGGCTTGAGCGACCGTTCTTGCACCAACAAATAGATTAAGTTTTGGCCAATTCTAACACATAGGTTCTAGTAAGGACTTTCCGTTCGTGATTGACCCATACGGCAAGAGTCCTTTCGGATCCATCTCGGGCCAACTGGCGTGATTATAGCGTTTAACCAAAACCCTCATTTATATCCTGGAAATACTCTCTTGGCTTTAGAGTGTTACGGGATTGAGTCGTCCCTTGGGTGGTACTTTTCCCCAAAGCAGGCCCTCTAAGATAAACAAAAGCGAGCAAAGACACAATCCAAGCCCGATCGATCTTTGATGGCACAAAGAAAGAGAATGTACGCGAAAATGCCCCTACTCACACTCGCACAAGATGTTCAATTTTAAGCCCAAAATGAAGTGTTTTAAAGCAATAAAATGTATTTTGAGTGTTTCTCTTGCACCCTAGATCGCACAGCGCAAGGGGAGAGGATACGTACTCAAAAGACAATCACACAAATCAAACACTTGTTCATTTTATACCCTTCAAAGCAATTGTGAATTCGTTTTAAGCACCAAATGAAATGTGAGGATTGCTTGTTCAATTTTTAACCCAAAACGAAATCTAGTAAGTGTGTCCTAAGGTTCGTTTTAAGCCCCTTGCAATGAAAATCAATTGTTCGTTTTAGACCAAAATGAAAATTAGTATTCTAAAACAAAAGATAAACAATTTCGTGAGGTAGTGTTGATCAAACACTAAAGTGTTTAAAAACACATTGTGTTTTCAAAAAAGAATTTCCCCTCCTTGGTTTTCATTTGATAGCCTTCTCTTTCGCTTTGCACCTTTTCGCCTTCGTTGTTCGTTTGTACCTCCTTCACTTTTCCTTTGTTCGCTTTTGTACCTATAAAAATTACAAATAAGCGTTAGAAATGTATGATAAGAAAGATCAATCATTTAAGGAAACCCTTTTAAGAGGAGTAAAATAAAATAAAATTGAATTGACAAGGCATGAATTTGACTCAAATTAAATGCCAATACATTTTCGATTTATCCCAACCTTCATAAGAGAACAAAAAACCCTATGCATCCAATATCTTTAAGTTGACAACAAGATTTACCATGGATTTAAAAATTTAAAAAGAAAAAAGATTTTTTTCCTCTTTTCAAATGTGAACAACAACCAAATTGTAAGATAGGTAAGTAAATGAAAATTTCAACATTTATTGTATTAAATCTGCAAATGGTTAGTTTAAAACAAAACAACATTTTAACATCCCTATGAAATAATGAAACATCGCCATTTTGTGGATGTCAAAATCTGCAAATGGTTAGTTTAAAACAAAACAACATTTTAACATCCCTATGAAATAATGAAACATGTCAATCATGCAATAAAATGGAACAATAGAAACTAAATAAAGCATATAAAAGACATGATCCAACTCTATCTCATAGTGGATTGGTGTCACTTGTGCTAGTGACCCTTTCCCAACCCTTGATTGATAAGCTTAAGATGATGAAATTGCTATTGATATGGATATGCTAAGTAGACAAGATCAAATCTCAAATGAAGAGAGTGACCTTGCAAGAGATTGTGGAGGATTTGCTTGAGGATGAAGCACCTATTTAAAGATTTTCAAAATGCCAAGTGTTGAAGATGGACCAATGTGGGATCAAAAACAAGCCAATGAATTGAGGACACTTGTCATCATGTGATTAGTTGATGTATATGCAAGATTTGGGAAGAGTGCCCAAGAGGGGGAAATTTTGAATTCAAATTTGCAATAAATTTTGAGAGGGGGACAAGAAAGAAGAGCAATAAATGCCATGTTTGACTTGTCATGTTGAGAGAAAATGAATTTTAATAAATCAATAAAATTGATTTATTGTGCAAGTGGCTAGATCTAGATAATGCAAGTGGGATGGGATTATCATTAGGTCAGGATTAGATTAAGTTAATGATGATTAGGCTGATTTAATGCTGATTAGTTGAGTTGACTTTTAAGACTTTGATTTTTGATTTATTTAAATCAGAAAATGATGGAATATGATTTAGGATTTGATTTAAATGAAGTCCTGATTTATTTAATTAAGTGGATGATGCAAGATGAAGGTTGAATGATAATGTTTATTTGATAAATGAATGGATGAAAATGCACTTGATTAATTGATGAATGGTCCTAATGCAACGTCTAATTTGACTGAATTTGATCGAATGCATAATGTAAATTTTGTATGTCTACAGTTCTAAGCATACGAAGCTTTGCTTGTCTCATGAAGCTCAAAAATTAGGTGCCTTATTGAAGTTATCAAAAGGTATAACTTTGGTATGGTTTGACGGGAAGCCGAATGAGGGCATGAATTTCCCATAGCCACTCATGTGTGTGTGAGAGAGCATACTGACCATGAGTTTATGTGTCTCACCTTCTTGGACTTCTCACCTGGTGGACAACCTAAAGTTTTGTCACCTCAAAGTGAGTATGCATTTTTGGGCAAACCACCTAGATCTGATCCACATCATGTTGGAAAAATGGTCGAAGCTTGATCCACATTTGTTTATTTTCATGTCTTTTAAAATTCATGCTTTTTTTTTTTGTTGTTCTTTATATCATTTTCATGTGTGTCCTTTTTTGTTTATGTTGGTATGCCATAGGACCTTGGTCCTGGGGGCTTGCACAACCCCCTTGGTCATGGTTGTTGTATCTTATGAGCATTGGTGCATTTGAACCCCCCTTGATCCTTGTTGCATTTGGTCTACTTTAGTGTGAGTTGGAAGAAAGTTCCCCCTCTTAGGCTAAATGTAATGACGGAAAAAGGTCCCCTTAACTTGGCCTTGATTTAGTGTTGTAATATTCGTAACATATTCACATTAGGTCTTGGGCCCTTGTGAACTAATGGATTTAAATGGTACTTTGCTAAAGTGTTGTGAAGTGTTGTAACACATTTTCACACTTTTCTAAGGTTTTATTAATTAACTAAACCTAACAAATCTCTTTTTAATTAAAGTAAACATTAATCTTGCCTTATTTTAAAGTGTTGTAAAGTGTTGTAACACACTTTCACACTTTTCTAGGCTTGTCATTAATAATTGGGCTTCTTTATGCCTTATTTGGCCATTTTTACATCCATAAAGCCCCATTTAATGCATCTTTTTGAGGATAATCATGATGCCAATCATAATTCAAGTGTTTTAGGTTTGAATGGCCTATATTTTGTGATATAGGAGTCATTCGCCACCTTGGGCGAATGGGTCCCACCTAGATCTTTTGGTCTCGAACCTAGTTTTACACATTTCTAGGCATTTTTAAATTTGGTCCCAAAATTTAGGTCTGGTGGGACTCATGCACCACCTTGGGCGAATGAGTCTCGTGTGGCCCAAAATCAAAATTAATTCAAATTTTTGGTGGGATTTTATTCTCCTAGATCTAATGTCGGCTTGTAGTGTTGTAATTTCGAGAATTCTTGCATAATTGAGTATAAATACAAGTTTCTTTCATTCATTTTACACCTAGTAAGTTGAATGAGCATTCCTATAGAAAAGTTGAGTTCACAAGAGCATTCAAGGGCAGAGTATCAAGCATTCTAGATTAGCATTCAAGCATTAATCATCATGTCAAATATGTCATGCATCATGTTTGTTATTGTGCTAAAAATTGTGATGTAGGGTTCATGATTCAATCAAGAGTTTCATTTAGGATCAACATCATTCAAAGCAAGAGTCAAAGTCTACATCCATTGGAGCCATCTCAAGCATAATTGCAACACTTTCATTGCTAGGGTTTGGTGAGTTGCAACATCATATCTTGTTCATTCATCATTCTCCATTCATATTTCATTCTATTTCAAGGTTTAATTACCAACAAGAGGTTTGACCAAGGAAAACCCCTATCCACTAACCCAACAACATTTTTTCCTCTTCTTTGTGTGATTTGCAGGTCTAGGTTGTAGATTTCCTAAGGAGCAAGATTGGAGAAAAGTTGTATATCATTCAAAGTTATCAAAGTAGTCATGAAGCCTTGGAGAACCTTGGAGAAGACCTACAGGTTGCAAATCAAATATTTGGATCCATAAACCAATCAAGAAGGATAGAGTAGACTAAGAAGAGTAGGATCAAATTTTGAAGTTCTAGAAAATCCCAACTAGACTAATTTGCCACTTCTAGCGAATGAGTCCTAATTCTAGTCAGAATTCAAAGTTTTGCAAATTCGAATACCCATTTGGTAGATTGTTGTTCCTGCATAGTTTTCTAGAATCCAGACTAATTCACCCAGCTTGGCGAATGAGTCTTAGTCAACAATAAAAGAAGATTTTCCAATGTAGCAGACCTCCACCTAGCCATCTCTGAATTTCTAGGTGCACACCTTCCTTTCTGTAGCTTTTTGTTTCATTTCATTTACTTTTCTAGGTCATTTAGTGTTACTTTGCATTCAATTAGGGTTTTGCATTGCATCTTGCATTTAATTGTCTTTTTCAAGTTCTTGCTTGGTGGTGAACCCCTTATTATTTTGCATTCAACCCCTAGGACAACCCTATTACAATATTTCTTTCTCTTTTGCATTGAGATCTTTAGGGTTACCCTTGAATGAAGTTTGAAAGTGGGTGTGCTCTATGTCCTAAACCATTTGATAACATCCATCCCACATTTTCATTATTTCACCCTTCAATATTCAAACTTGGTAAAAGAACCTTCTAGTAAAACACAGATAACTAGATCACTTTTCATTGGATTTTCCAACTTTTGTATGTGTTAAAAAGTTGAAATGGAGCCCTACACAATGGCAAACGTAAAATTTGCAATTTTTTCTTCCTAATTTAGGTATACTTGTTCAAACTCATCCTTTTATTTTGAAAATTCACATGTCTGCAACTTTTGTGTATGTTATCCCTTTTTAGTACTTTTTTATTTAAATTTATCAAAAGAAATCTAAATAATTTATTTTTCTATTCATTTTTCTATAGTATTAACTAGTTTTTTAAAAAAATTTAACTAGCTTTTGTGTAGGTATTTTGTGTGTCCAATGATTCTATCTTGCGAACTACTAACTTAAAGTTATTTTATAAGATATTTTCTAAATATTTTCCTATAGAATTTTTTTTTTTGTGAGCTTTGTCTACTTTGCTTATTTTCACATTGAAAATTGGGTTAAAATTCACATTCACATTTTAATTTGGCATAAAAACTTACATGTTTCTTTTAAACCCCAAGATACACTTATGTATGATCTCCTATATTGCACCCTAGGGTGATCTTGGGGATAAAAAAAGTGTTTTCTTGTTTTACTTTTATTGGGGGGCCTACCTTGGGATTTCATCTCCCCAAGGGATGAACTCAACCTCATTTTCCGATGAAGTATAAGATGGTGAGAGAGTGAAATTTGTAGCTTAAATTTCACTCCAAGACCCTTGATTCATCAATACTTGTGGGGTGAAGAAAAAAGGAGAGAGACTCCTATTATCAGGAATGTTGATATGCCCCTAATTTACAAATTTCCCCTAGTGAGTTTGTAATTATAAGTCTAAGAGCATGTATACTATATTTTAGTGTGGTGCAAGGGATGTGTATTGTACCTTGAAGTTACTCACAATGTACGTCCATGTGGTGAGATAGAGCTAATATTGGGAAATGATTTCTCCCACAATGTAAGTGATGTATTAATGAACATGCATACCTTAGCTATCCATACATAGGTAGATAGTAAATGGATTAATTTTCATTATAGGCCTTCATTAAGTCACACCTTTTAGGATTAATTTTCTTGTGGGCCCACCCTAAGAGTCACAACTTTTATTGAATATTTTTAGGCTCATTGTTTTATTTTATTGTTTTTTTATATACCAAGTGCTTGTTTGTAAGGAGGAGCAAATTTCAATTAATCAATTCAAAAAAAATATGAAGAGGCACTTAATAAGAGAAGAAAATACAATGAAACGAAAAACAAAAAGTAGGAAAGAGCAGTGCATAGTTGAGGAGAGGATGAGCTTTGTTGCCTAGTAAACACAAAATACAAGAGTAGAAAATAAAATTTAATAAAAAAATAGATGGGAGAGGTGCCAAGTAGGTCGCACCAAGAAGGATTGGGAATTTTTTTATGAGCATAATAGAGAGAGGGAGTTGTGAGGTTGAGTAGAGATAAAATTCAGTGAAAATTTTTCCAAAAGAAAGAGGTTGTTGCACAAGCATGGAGAAAAGAAAATTTAAATTATAGATGAAATAAACCATGCAGAGGAAGTCATGTGGGGTCTAATGGAAATTTAAATTATAGATGAAATTTTGTGAATAAGGGGTGGAATTTTCTTTGGAGAAAAATCAAGAAAATTAGTGGGAAATTAAAATATAAAGACTAGTGATTAAGTTGAGTGTAAATTCTTGCAGAAGGGAGCTAAATGGAGAATTGAAAGAACGAAACTTAAAAAATTGTAGATGGACATGGGTTTTCCTGTAATAGTTGAATAATCAATAAATAGATCACTTTGAATTGTCTCTTATTTTTTTGTGTTGTTAGTTAATATGTCAATTGGATAAATGAGAATTTTGATTGTGAAGATTTTTGAGCTATGAAATTTAGTTGTTTGATAAAACCATTAAATTTTGAATTGAATCATTAATTGATCTACATTCCACATTTGGTATTGGAAATTTTTTGACTCCCCTAGAGCCACTATAGTATTATATTTTTTCTTTGGGAGAATTAAGAGTCAAATATAAAACGGGAGACTGATTTCTTAAAATATTGTGAATAGATTAGCTTGGCACATTGCAAGCATACAACTCAACTTTAGTCTTCCATTTCTAGCGAGTTTTATAGTAACACTATACATAATTATTAATTTGCATTATATTGTGTATTGTGTATTGTGTGATTAATCTCTATAGCATATTAGATAATTTTTCTAGTGGCCAATGTTTTCTTCTTTTTGTCTCTACTTCTCATTAAAATACTACACTATGAGAGATTTCGTAACATTTAGTAGGATTGAGTAGAAAATCACTATAAATTAGTTATAATTGAGTAACACTACACACCAAGTTACTCAACACTATGTAATTTTATGAGGTATTGTATAATACCATTTTTTAACCTTTTAACATTTTTTAATATTTTGTAGCATTATATCCCATTATGTAACACTATTTTTGTTTTTTAACATTATTTTATACTTATTCACATCCATTGTTATTATGTTATACTTTTATTAACATTGAGTAGACCTATGTAGTTTATACCATTAGTCTTTTTTCTTTTTTTTTATCATTTCTAACCATTATGTAACACAAGGAAATGTTACCATGTGTTGTTTAACTCTATGTAATGAATCAAGGCATTATTTATGTAATAACTAATGACAACTTGATCATGAAGTTATAAATTGTGTAATATTATTGCATTTATTCTACTATCACATATAACTAATTGATTCTAGTTTAGTCTATTGTACTCATACATGTAAATTTATTGATTGTCACAGTGGCATTGTGCTAGGAATATGACATCTAAAATGAGGAAATATAAAAGTAGTCCCATCAAATAAAAATAAGGGATCCATAATGTCATATTTTTATAAATAGCAATGCCATGATGAAGTGGGTCCATCAATAATAAACAATTAATCAATTGCATCTAATAGTGATGGCTTTTATTTGGACCACTTTTAAAACTCTAATATAAATGTTGAATGATATACTCTTTTGATCATAATGACATGATGGAATATAGTAGTGAAAGTGTGAAAAACACTTTTAGATAGGGTGAAAATTATAATGTTACTAGTAATGGTAAAACTAAATTTAAATATATATTAAAAATATTAGTGGGACATGTCATGAAATTTTTAGCTAGAATTGGATTCTAAATATCACATTGATAGAATCGATAAAGATTGAAGATGAAGTGGGCCTATGAAAACTATGTCATTGCAAGATTTGTAACTAGAAATATAAAGAGAAAATATTTTGTAACTAAAATTAGACACGATTGAGAAGCATCTAGGTAAAGTTTATAATAAGGTAAACATAAATGGATAGTTGAAGTTAGTGATGCATTAGAAAATGAAAGAATGGACTAATGATTGGATGAAGTCAAGATTGAAGAATACATTCAATCACATACATGAATTTATGCTATTAGAGGTTTAATACCTAATCTATTTTGAAAGGTAATAGAAATAAGTCATTTCCAAAACCATACAATTTGTAATTATATTTCATATACTAAATAGAGGTTGTCTATTGAAATACTTTCTAGAATGTAGGAATTTAATGTTTTTTCTTCGAGTGCAAAAAAATTGAAACTCGTTGACCTATAAATAGTAATTGACAATGGGTGAGTTGAATAAATTTATTCACCTTATCCCTAGATAAAACGATGCTTATTGATAATACTTATTAGGTATTCATGAATGTTTATATTGTAGAGAATCATATCTACCAATATCAGCTTCTTGAAATTTATAAATGTAGAAAATAACCAGCTTTACCTATCCTTTTAGAACTCATCAAAAATAATTTAAAGGATATATGAGGCTTGGAAAATTTAATAATTTCAAGGAAGCTAGTTTGCATTGGTGTAGATGGTTCATTAGTCACATAAGGTAATAGAAAGTGGCTTATTGTGAATGTACAAATAACATGCTCACTATAAGGACTAATATTCATTGTATGGACCATCAAATGAATCTATCTCTTAAGATTGTGAGATAGTTTCCATTTGTCTTGAAAGTTGAGAATCTTGTGTGCAATGTCTAGATGCATATTTTTGTAGAAATTAAAAAAGATTTTTTAGTTTTAAATATTTGCTAAAGGATTAAGTCCATATAACAAGCTACCAAGGATCTTGATGCCAAGTGTATATTATTGCATGGGAGTAGCAAATAAATTGTCCAAAGAGTACTAGTCATTGATTTGATTATTGTTTAAAAACTACGTAGAATGCACACATCTATTACCATTATTGACTAACATAGAGACATTATTGACTTTATATGGGTTTCTTCACATGTTGGAAGAAATCAATGTTTTGTCAAAAGAGCACAAGAAAAAATAATGTACATTGTAAAGTACTCAAAGCCAGACTTGTGTGTAAGGTTTACTCACATGTTGAAGGTATAGATTTTGAGGAAGCTTTTGCTCGTTGCAAGAATGGAAGCTATAAGGATGTTTTTAGCTTTTGCAACACACAAAGATTTCAATGTATATCAAATGGATGTGAAGTTTGTATTTTTGAATGGTGAATTGGAAGAATACGTATGCATTAAACAACCAGAAGGTTTTCAATTGTCAGAAGATACAAATATGGTTTGTAGATTGAAGAAAGAATTGTTTGGACTGAAGCAAGCTCCTAAATCTTGGTATGCAAGGTTAGACAAGTATTTTTTGTGGAAAGTATTTAGAAAAGGTACTACATATAGCAATTTATATTTCAAAGTTGAAGGTGAACAAATCTTAATTGTGGTAGTAAATGTGATGACGTAATATTTGTAGGGAATGAAGGTATGTGCAAAAGGTTTGCAGAGGAAATGTAGAAAGAATTTGGGATGTTAATGTGTGGGGAGATTAATTTCTTCCTTGGTTTGCAGAAAAATCAATCAAAGAAAGGTATATTCATATCACAATCTAGGTATGTTAAGGAAATGTTGAACAAATTTGGAATAGATGACTCTAAACCGGTGTGTACTCCTATGGTTACTGGTTGTAAGTTGAGCAAGAATGATGAATCTCCTAAGACATATTAGAGCAAGTATAGATCAATGATTCGTGAACTATTATACCTTACTGCTACTAGACCGGACATCATGAATTTCATTTGTTTTATGGATAGATTTTAAGAAAATCCCAAAGAATCTCATGTTGTAATAGTGAAGAGGATATTTAGATATTTGAAGGGCACTCCAGATTATGGTTTGTGGTATCCTAAGGATACCAACTTCTCCTTGAGTGCATATATAGATACAAATTGGGTTGGATGTGCAGATGACATGAAAAGTACAAGTGGCAGTGCTTTCTTTCTTGGAAGTAGGATTTAGTGTCATTATCTATTGTAGAAGAAAAATATATTGTAGTAGCATCATGGTGTACATAAGTGTTGTGGATGAAGAAAATATTGAAGGATATCAGAGTTTCATATGATGAACCTATTTTTATCATGTGTGACAATACAAGTTCAATTGATATTTCAAAGAATCTGGTAATGCATTCAAGAACAATACATATCTCAATTTGATATCACTTCTTAAGAGAAAAAGTTGTAGAGAATGAAGTGAAGTTGGAGTATGTTCCTACTAAGGATCAGGTTGCTAATATTTTCACAAAGGCTATTCCAAAAGATACTTTTGAGTATCTCTTGGATAAGTTAGGGGTTATTGCCCTTCCTTCTTTCAACTAGATTCATAAGCGTGTGCATATGTTCGAGAAGCATTTCAAGATACCTTCTTGGTCTTGGGCTAATGCTAAAGGCTACCTCTTAGCGGGAGTAGGTAGTAGTATTGTTGGTTTGTGAAGTCAGATGGCACATATTTTGTGCCCCTAAGGGGGAGAGTGCAGAAAAATGAGTGTAGTAAAGAGAGATTGAAGTTGCTTGCTAGTGTTGCAAGTAGTGTCAAAGTGGTGTATGTAGATGGTGTGTGAAAGGTAAAGGTGTTTACTTTTGAATGTTGTTAAAGGGGGAGAGCAAGAAATTTGGATGAGTATATGGCCCTTTTCCATTGATGTGAAATGGGGAGAGAATTGGTTGAAAAACCATAGTGCATAGTGCAAAAGAGAATATGGTCTAAAAAACCATAGGAGGAGAAAGAAAAACATGTTGAAAAACTTGTATATGGGGGAGAGTATTGTCTAACGAGCAAAGGAGGAGAGTGATCTAGAATGTAGGTGTTGTTGGTGTTGTAGGAGAAGAAGTCTTTGAAGAGAGAGGAAGAGAGAGGATGAAGTGTATTTCTGTTGGTTGCTTTTGTTATTGATGGTTTTTTAGAAAGTAGGTGTTGCCATCAATGACAAAGGGGGAGATTGTTGGAAGTTTGGAGATATTAGAAGCTTGAGTTTCTTGTGAGTTTCTTGGGTGTTGTCATTGATGTCAACCACTTGCATAAAGAGAGTGTTGTAATGCTAGTGGTAATGATGATGTGCCTAGAATTGTTGGTATAATGTTACTAATGAAGCTGGTTCACTTGGTTTCCAAGTGATTTGAATAAAAGAGAGTTAAGTGTGTTAGAGTAGTGTCCATTGTTTTGCTCTGTATTTCTTCATGATTGATGATATGATCATGTGGTTTGGACATGATGATTAGAGGTGCTTAGAGGTTTCATATCCAAATTTTTAGGTTATTGATCAATACTACGATGGAAGATGTGTTTGACAATATGTTTATTTGGTGAAGCAGGGTGTTTAGGAGAAATGAGATTGCTCCACATTTCTCTATAGTGAAGATTCTAATGTTGTGGATCTGGGAATGTATTTATATCATTTGTATCTACCTTCCCTTGAATTTTTCTATGTTGAGTTGTTCCGCAAAGTTGTTTGGTGTGTTGGATGTTTGTGCTAGTATGTCCAGTTGACAGAATGAAGGTGTTCTTGAGTTTCAGGTGGTTGTAGTAGTTGTGGTGAATATTTTGATGACGTGGAATATTCTAAGATGTTTTGGAATGTTGTTTTCTAGTCTTTGATATTTTTTCAAACTTGGAGGTTTGCTTGTGGTCGCTTCGTAGTGTTAGTGTAGGTTTGTCTAACCTAGTGTGCTAGCACTAATTGTGAAGGATAATTGTTGTTTGAGGAAGTGGTGAGAAGCATGTTGGTGTAGATTTGGGTTCGAGCTAAGTAGTGGTATGGTTTTCCTTCACTTCTTTCCATTATGGAAGTTTTTGGAGCAAACCTATTTGATGTTGCACGGTTGAGGTGTATACGTTTCCTTTAGGCCACCCTTATTATTTTAGGTCACAGAGGGTATAAATGCAATGAGAATTGTTGTGTGGATTAAGTGCAGAGTGTGTGATGCAAAATATGTGAATGTTCAATCAAGTGTGATGATTTGAGTGTGATCCTTAATGCTTGTGACTTCTAGATACAGTGAGCAAAAGGGGTCTACATTTCAATCTATTTGATGAGTTGTTTGTGCTTTAGTGGAACTATACCTTCAACATATGAGAGATGCATTATTATCAATTTGAATTGGTAGTGAGCCACCCCTTCTATTATTCTTTCTTTTGGACAGTGAACCTTTCTTTATCTTTTTTGGTTAGTGAGCCCTTGGAAGTGAGGCTTATTGTATTATGTGTTGCAATTCCTATATTAAGGAGCTAATCCTCACCGTGTTTTTTCCCTTCTTGGGTTTTCCATGTAAATATGGTGTTCTTATGTGTTTGATGTTTTTGCATTATTGCTTTACATGTTTACATTTTGTTAATGCATGTTAAGGATTTAATGGTTGATCAAGGTTTGAAAAGATATTGAGGGTTTGAATGTTTTAAAGTATACAACTAATTCACCCCCCCTCTTAATTGTCCTATGCATCTAACATTATTTAATGTAATAATTAATGATAACTTGATCAATCTATGAAGTGATAAATTGTGTAAAATTATTGTATTTATTCAAGTATCACATAAAACTAATTAAGTCTAATTTAGTCTATTGTACTCGTACATGTAAATTTATTAATTGTCACTACTAGGAATATGGCATTTAAAATGAAGAAATATAAAAGTAGTACCATCAAATAAAAATAAGTGCTCCATAATGTCATATTTTTTATAAATAGTAGTGCCATGATGAAGTGGGTCCATCAAGAAACAGTGAGGACTCTTATTTGGACCACTTGTAAATCAAGTATGACTCTAATAGAAATGTTCAAGGATATAGTCTTTGAGATAATAATGACATGATGGAATATAGTAGTGAAAGTGTGAAAAACACTTTCATATAGGGTGAAAATTACAATGCTACTAGTAATGGTAAAACTAAATCTAAAAATATATTAAATAAATATAAAAAATGTTAGTGGGACATGTCATGATGTTTTTAGCTAGAATTGGATTCTAAATATCATAATGATAGAATCGATAGAGATTGAAGATGAAGTGGGGCTATGAAAACTATGTCATTGCAAGATTCGTAACTAGAAATATAAAGAGAAAATATTTTCTAACTAAAATTAGACACAATTGAGAAGCATTTGGGTAAAGTTTATAATAAGGTAAACATAAATGGATAGTTGAAGTTAGTGATGCATTATAAATTGAAAGAATGGACTCATGTTTGGAATGAAGTCAAGATTGAAGAATACATTCAATTGAACATATATGAATTTATGCTATTAGAGGTTTAATATCTACTCTATTTTGAAAGGTAATAAAAATAAGTCATTTTCAAAAACCGTACAATTTGTAATTATATTTCATATATTAAATAGAGGGTTTCCATTGAAATACTTTCTAGAATGTAGGAATGTAACTTTTTTTCTTCGAGTGCCAAAATTTTCAAACTCATTGACTATAAATAGTAAGTTGGAATGGGTTTGGTGTCTAGTTAAGGTAGAAAAGTTAACTTAAATAAATTTATTTACCTTCTCCCTAGATAAAATGATGCTTATTGATAATACTTATTAGGTATTTGTGAATGTTTATATTGTAGAGAATCATATCTACCAATATCAACTTCTTGAAATTCATAAAATTTTGAAAAAAACCACCTTTACTATCCTTTTAGAACTCATCAAGAATAATTTATAGGATATGTGAGGCCTGGACAATTTAATAATTGCAAGGAAGCTAGTTTGCATTGGTGCAAATGGCACATTAGTCAAATAAGGTAATAGAAAGTGGCTTATTGTGAATTACAAATAACATGTTCACTATAAGGACTAATATTCATTGTATGGTCCATCAAATGAATCTATCTTTAACAACTATGAGATAGTTTCCATTTGTCTTGAAAGTTGAGGATCTTGTGTGCAATGTCTAGATGCATACTTTTGTAGAAATTAAAAAAGATTTTTTTAGTTTTAAATATTTGCTAAAGGATTAAGTCCATATAACAAGCTACCAAGGATCTTGATACCAAGTGTATATTATTGCATGGGAGTAGCAAATAAATTGTTCAAATAGTAATAGTCATTGATTTGATTATTGTTTAAAAGCTACTTAAAGTGCACACATCTATTACCATTATTCACTAACATAGAGACATTATTGACTCTATATGGGTTTCTTCACATGCTGGAAGAAATCAATGTTCTGTCAAAAGAGCACAAGAAAAAATAATGTATATTGTAAAGTACTCAAAACTAGACTTGTGTGTAAGGGTTACTGACAAGTTGAAGGTATAAATTTTCAGGAAAATTTTACTCCAGTTGCAAGAATGAAAGCTATCAGAATGTTTTTAGCTTTTGCAACACACAAAGATTTCAAGGTATATTAGATGGATGTGAAGTTTGCATTTTTGAATGGTGAATTAGAAGAAGAGGTATACATTGAACAAATAGAAGGTTTTCAATTGTCAGAAGATACAAATATGGTCTGTAGATTGAAGAAAGCATTGTATGGAATGAAGCAAGCTCCCAGAGCTTGGTATGCAAGGTTAGACAAGTATTTGTTGTAGAAAGGATTCAAAAAAGGTACTGCATATAGAAATTTATATTTCAAAGTTGAAGGTGAACACATCTTAATTGTGGTAGTATATGTGATGACATAATCTTTGGAGGAAATGAAGGTATGTGCAAAAGGTTTGCAGAGGAAATGCAAAAAGAATTTGAGATATCAATGTGTATATATTCATATCACAATCTAATTATGTTAAGGAAATGTTGAAGAAGTTTGGAATGGGTGACTCTAAACCGGTGTGTACTCTTATGGTTAGTAGTTGTAAGTTGAGCAAGAATGATGAATCTCCTAGATAGATCAAAGAAAGTATAGATCAATGATTGGTGGACTATTATACCTTACTGCTACTAGACCAGATATCATGAATTCAATTTTTTTTTTTATGGCTAGATTTTAAGAGGATCCCAAAAAATATCATGTTGCAACAATGAAGAGGATATTTAGATATTTGAAGGGAACTCTAGATTATGGTTTGTGGTATCCTAAGGATACTGACTTCTTCTTGGTGCATATACATATACAGATTGGGTTGGATGTGCAGATGACATGAAAATTACAAGTGGCAATGCTTTCTTTCTTGGAAGTAGGTTGGTTTCATGGCTAAGTAAGATGCATGATTCAATGTCATTATATACTATAGAAGAAAAATATATTGTAGTAGCATCATGTTGTACATAGGTGTTGTGGATGAGGCAAATATTGAATAGATATCATAGTTTCGTATGATGAACCTATTTTTATCATGTGTGACAATACAAGTGCAATCGATATTTCAAAGAATTTGATAATGCATTCAAGAACAATGCATATCTCAATTAGGTATCACTTCTTGAGAGAGAAAGTTGTAGAGAATGAGGTGAAGTTGGAGTATGTGCCTACTAAGGATCAGGGTGCTGATATTTTCACAAAGGCTTTTTCAAAAGATATTTTTTCAGAGTATCCCTAGGAGAAGTTAGGGGTTATTTCCCTTCCTTCTTTCAACTAGATTCATAAGTGTGTGCATATATTCAAGAAGCATTTTAAGATACATTCTTGGTCCTGGGTTGATGCTAAAGGCTACCTCTGAGGGGGAGTAGGTAGTAGTACTTATGGTTGGTGAAGTCAGATGGAGCATATTTTGTGCCCCTAAGGGGGAGAGTACAGAAAAATCAATTCAGTAAAGAGAGATTGAAGTTGCTTGCTAGTGTTGCAAGTAGTATCAAAGTGGTGTATGCAGATGGTGTGTGAAAGGTACAGGTGTTGCCCATTGAATGTTTTCAAAGGGGGAGAGCAAGAAAGTTGGCTGAGTATATGGACCTTTGCCATTGATGTCAAAGGGGGGGAGAATTGGTTGAAAAACCATAGTGCATAGTGCAAAAGAGAATATGGTCTAAAAAACCATAGGAGGAGAAAGAAAAACATGTTGAAAAACTTGTATATGGGGGAGAGTATTGTCTAAGGAGCAAAGGAGGAGAGTGATCTAGAATGTAGGTGTTGTTGGTGTTGTAGGAGAAGAAGTCTATGAAGAGAGAGGAAGAGAGAGGACGAAGCATATTTTTGTTGGTTGCTTTTGTTATTGATGGTTTTTTAGAAAGTAGGTGTTGCCATCAATGACAAAGGGAGAGATTGTTGGAAGTTTGGAGATGTTAGAAGCTTGAGTTTTTTGTGAGTTTCTTAGGTGTTGTCAATGATGTCAACCCCTTGTATAAAGAGAGTGTTGCAATGCTAGTAGTAATTATGATGTGCCTAGAATTGTTGGTATAATGTTACTGATGAAGTTGGTTCACTTGGTTTCTAGGTGATTTGAATAAAAGAGAGTTAAGTGTGTTAGAATAGTGTCCATTATTTTTCTTTGTATTTCTTCACGATTGATGATATGATCATGTGGTTTGGACATGATGATCAGAGGTGCTTAGAGGTTTCATATCCAAAATTTTAGGTTATTGATCGATATTACAATGGAAGATGTGTTTGACAATATGTTTATTTGGTGAAGCAAGGTGTCTAGGAGAAATGAGATTGCTCCACATTTCTTCGTAGTGAAGATTATATTGTTGTGGATCTGGGAATGTACTTATATCATTTGTATCTACCTTCCCTTGAAGTTTTATGTGTTAAGTTGTTTCGCAAAGTTGTTTGGTGTGTTGGATGTTTGTGCTAGTATGTCCAGTTGACAAAATGAAGGTGTTCTTGAGTTTCAGGTGGTTGCAGTAGTTGTGGTGAATATTCTAATGATGTGGAATATTTTGAGATGTTTTGGAATGTTGTTTTCTAGTTTGTGATATTTTTTGAAACTTGGAGGTTTGCTTGTGGTCGCTTCGTAGTGTTAGTGTAGGTTTGTCTAACCTAGTGTGCTAGCACTAATTGCGAAGGATAATTGTTGTTTGAGGAAGTGGTGAGAAGAATGTTGGTGTAGATTTGGGTTCGAGCTAAGTAGTGGTATGGTTTTCCTTCACTTCTTTCCTTTATGGAAGTGTTTGGAGCCGACCTATTTGATGTTGCACAGTTGAGGTGTATACGTTTCCTTTAGGCCACCCTTATTGTTTTAGGTCACAAAGGGTATACATGCAATGAGAATTTTTGTGTAGATTAAGTGCAGAGTGTGTGATTCAAAAAATGTGAATGTTCAATCAAGTGTGATGATTTGAGTGTGAGCCTTAATGCCTACGACTTCTAGATGCAATGAGTAGATGGGGTCTACTTTTCAATCTATTTGATGAGTTGTTTGTGCTTTAGTGGAACTGTGCCTTCAACATATGAGAGATGCATTATTATTAGTTCAAATTGGTAGTGAGTCACCCCTTCTTCTATTCTTTCTTTTGGATAATGAGTCCTTTGGTAGCAATCCTTTCTTTATCTTTTTTGGCCAGTGAGCCCTTGGAAGTGAGCCTTATTGGACTCTGTGTTGCAATTCATATATTAAGGAGCTAATCCTCACCGTGTTTTTTCCCTTCTTGGGTTTTCCATGTAAATATGGTGTTCTTATGTGTTTGACGTGTTTGCATTACTGCTTGACATGTTTACATTTTGTTAATGCATGTTAAGGGTTTAATGGTTGATTAGGGTTTGAAAAGATATAGAGGGTTTGAATGTTTTAAAGTATACAATTGATTCACCCCCCTCTCAGTTGTCTTATGCATATAACAATATTTAATGCAATAATAACAACAACTGATCAGTCTATGAAGTGATAAATTGTGTAGAATTATTGTATTTATTCAAGTATCACATAAAACCAATTAAGTCTAATTTAGTCTATTGTACTCATACATGTAAATTTATTAATTTTCACAACGGCATTGTGCTAGGAATATGACATATAAAATGAGGAAATATAAAAGTAGTCCCATCAAATAAAAATAAGGGCCCCATAATGTCATATTTTTATAAATAGTAGTGCCATGATGAAGTGGGTCCATCAAGAATAAATAATCAATACATTGCATCTAATAGTGAAGACACTTATTTGGACCACTTGTAAATCAAGTATGACTCTAATAGAAATGTTGAAGGATATAGTCTTTTAGATAATAATGACATGATGGAATATAGTAGTGAAAGTGTGTAAAATACTTTCATATAGGGTGAAAATTACAATGCTACTAGTAATGGTAAAACTAAATCTAAAAGTATATTAAATAAATATAAAAAATATTAGTGGGACATTTCATGAAATTTTTAGCTAGAATTGAATTCTAAATATCACATTGATAGAATTGATAGAGATTGAAGATGAAGTGGGGTTATGAAAACTATGTCATTGCAAGATTCATAACTAGAAATATAAAGAGAAAATATTTTGTAACTAAAATTAGACACGATTGAGAAGCATCTGGGTAAAGTTTATAATAAGGTAAACATAAATGGATAGTTAAAGTTAGTGATGCATTGGAAAATGAAAGAATGGACTCATGTTTGGAAGGAAGTCAAGATTGAATAATACATTCAACCACGTACATGGATTTATGCTATTAGAGGTTTAATACCTACTCTATTTTGAAAGGTAATAAAAATAAGTCATTTTCAAAAACCGTACAATTTGTAATTATATTTCATATATTAAATAGAGGTTGTCCATTGAAATACTTTCTGGAATGTAGGAATTTAACGTTTTTTCTTTGGGTGCCAAAATTTTCAAACTCATTGACATATAAATAGTAATTTGGAATGGGTTTGGTGTCTAGTTAAGGTAGACAAGTTAAATTAAATAAATTTATTTACCTTCTCCCTAGATAAAATAATGCTTATTGATAATACTTATAGGTATTTGTGAATGTTTATATTGTAGAGAACCATATCTACCACTATCAGCTTCTTGAAATTCATAAAATGAAAAAATCCACCTTTACTTGAAACTTGATTCATAGGATTTGGTTCAAAATCAAATACTAGATGAAGAAGATGAAGATGGATTCCAAAAAATATCCAACATAAAAAAACTAGGAGATTTGATAAATTACAAATTTAGATTTCAAACCCAAGTTCTAAATAATTTATTAGCAGTCATGATTCATTGATATGTAACTTGAATCTATTATACCATAAAATAAATTATATATATGAAATTTTGGATGACAAACACATATTTTTGTATGGACATTGAATTCATAATCCTTTGTCTCTACCCACATAAACACCATGTCCAAGGCATAACACTCTACATTTAATTAGTTGATTGTATTATTGTTTGTCATCATATACTTATCTTCAATGATTGTGACTTCTTCTATAAAGAAGATTTATTTGGTGTTGAAGATGTATACCACTTCCCTTTTCTTTAAGATTTTTCCTCAATATTTTTCCTATAACTTGATAAGATTCTCATAATATTTTAAACTTGTTTGATTCTAGTTCACATTTAATGTATGGACATAAACCACTACAATACTAACTCAAGACATATGACCCGAGCTTCAACCCTTTAAGAATTAAAACAATTATACTATTCAAACCTACCAATATCACAAGTTGGAAATAGACATTTGTAGGTTTGATTTGTATATGTTTACACTCTTGTCAAAATCAATAATGAAGACCACACAAAATTTGATATGCACTTAGATGATCCCTTGTCCAATATACCCAAATTACCATATACCAAAAACATATATATAAACATCTAATAAAAATAGATTCACAATCTTTTTATCATACATCTTCACAAATATTTTAACATTCCACAAAACATAATACATAAACATGCATTATCCTAACCCATAAAAATATAGGGGTCGGGGGCCTAGTTCGATTGGCTAAAACATCTTGTTGCATGCAAGAGGTTAGGAGGTCTAGTCTCCCCCCATCCCCATAGTATTGGAGGGCGTGTCATGCCAACATTACTGTTCACGTGAAAAAAAGTTTACCAAACACACTGTAGTTTGTAAGGGAGCTACCCGATTCCTACAATCTAAAAAAACCCATAAAATTATAAGATTGCCAATATTACTAGAGTTATATTATTAAATAATCTACTTTCACTTTCACTTTCATCAAAACTCATTCAAACTCACCTCATTCTAAAGCCAAAAACATCAATTTTTATAAAGTATGGAAGTTTGCCTTTATCTATGAGTGACGCCAATATCTTCTTACACCTCACTAGGTAGAAACCATCCCTCATATGTCACTGATTTGGACAAGTTAAAAGTTAAGAGATAATATGTGGTGATGGAGAGAGACAATTGTGTAGAGGTGCCACATAGAAACTCTATACAAAACTCCAAACCTTCACATCCTTTTCTCCACCCTCTAACTACATTTCTTGCCTATACAAAAAAATTCAAACCGTCAAATCCTTTTCCTAGGGCACTTTTCTCACTTTGAACCTCGTATTGACACCTCACACCCGTCAAATCATGGGTTCCTAGGGAAGAGGGGTCAATAGAAAACTTAATGTTGTTGACGGGACGTGGGGGTGGAAAGTTATTGAAGGGGACTTGGATTCTTTCTCCAATGTCAAATGGAATAGACCCCCCTGGTTGTAAAGGGGATGCACATCAAATTATGGTTCAAAGGAGGGCCCCCTTAACTTTGATGCGAGGGCTGAAAAAGTCTAAAGGAGATGACTCATGTTTGAAGCCTTCCTTAGAAATGTCCCCATCTTAGCTATCGAGGTTGACTTAATTGAAAGATTGATGGGAGTGCAATGAAGAAATCCAAATTTTCATGGCTACTATTTCTACATATATTATCTTCTCGTAGTGGTTTTATAAAAATAAATAAAGTTGTCTTATCACACTATATTGGGTAAATAGAAGGTTAGTTGTGGTGTTGTGTGGTTTTGAAAAAATGTCAAAATTATGTTGGGTCGAGAGATTAAAGATTACTAGTATTTTATTCAATAATGTTTTTGATTACAGGTAAAGTTGGTTTTGAAGGGACCTAAAACCTTTTTACATAGGTAAAAAATTGCTGAGAGATAAAGCAGGAAACATCAAACAATCATAAAACAACAAAAAAATAAAAAACTAGTTCAATAATGTTGTTTTAGGTCATGAAAATAAAATAATTGCTTGAGTTTCAAGAGATCGAGTATTCAAAGGAGTCTATTTTCTTGTTAGGAATTTTTTTGAGGTGATCTAGATCACTTTAGGGGGTGCTTTGAAATAGGTTATCAATGATACAAGAAGTGGAAAGATAAGAATGATGCAAGCATTGATTTCCACCAACAACAAATTTGAAATCATCCTTATGATTTGAAAACCACCATTTTTCTAGAAGTGGCAATTGTATTTCTTCCAAGATAAGTTCAAAATTGACACTTTGTGATAAACAGTTTTTGTTTTTCATGGTACAAACAATGAGTGGAATTTGAAGGGTTTCTCACTCCAACTTACCTTTTTGATATTTGATCTTTTATTTTACCACCTTATGAGTCCATGGGAAATACATATATTCATTGTAAACTATCCCAGTAGCTTTAGCTCTTATTATAAAGCTCATTTTATATCTATTATATGCAAAAGAGCACTTGTTTTCATTGTGTAGAGGCATGTTGCAAGTCTTTGTAGTTAGGTGTAATATAATTGTTGATGTTCTAATTCTTCTTAAGGTATTGCAAATGTTTGTAAAATATTGAATGACGATGGCATGTAGAGGAAAAAATTACTCTTCTAGATTTTTCTTCTCTTTTGAAGGACTTCTCCAAGTACATAAAGCACATGTACCTTATTGTTTTTAAGCATTTGTCTTGCACATTTACTTTTGTCATTATTTCTAATTGATAACCATGTTGAACATGTTCAACTAATAAATCAATCTTTTTATAAAGGAGATTCAATTGTATTTGAAGGTGTTTGTAGGCTTAATGAGTAAGAGATATGTAATTTGTGAATTCTAGGAGATTATCCTTAGAATTTATTAGATTAACTAATATTATAGCAAGGTTATGGATATTATTACAAGTGTTTGAAAAGTTATGTCATCCACAAGATAAAAGATGAAGACAAATTTTCTATACAATACTTTGTGAGATAATTGTTAAGAAGCGTAATTAGTTGATCTTTCAAATGTAGGTATATTTTAGTCTCCACAAATAAAATTCTCATCAAAAAATTATATTTGTAATATTTAAGATTTTTAGGCATGCTCTTACATGGTGGAAATTGTGCATATTCTTTGAAATCTTCAAAAGTGCAATCAATTAATCTAAAAATGATCCAAAAGATATCTAGAACTCATAAAAGTGTTTGGTTCAAATAGTTTACAACTACAAGAAGTTATTCTAGAATAAATGAAACTACATCTTTAAGTGGTGGTGGAAGAAACATAAAAATAGTTATGGTTACATAACCATACAAGTGATTTATGTAATATAGCAATAGTTATGGAATTAATATTACAATCACTAAAGTGTCAAGGTAGTTTTATATTCAACAAGAAGTAGCTTCTCTCAAAATGAAGGTTATGCTATGCACACTCAAAAGAGAACGGTAAATAGAAACATTGTGATTCTTCAAGTTCTAGATGGTTGGGTTACTCTAGTACATGGAATTAAAGGATAACATTATTTAATAAGGGGAGGAAGTGAACAAAGAGGTCATTGGAAAAGTGGGAATCTTAGAGCACTAGTTAGAAATACCAAGCAAATAATTAGTTTTATTTGTGAGTAGACATGAAGGAAAGGAATAGTAATCAAATTATAATCCTTCTTGAATTAATTTAACTCGAACCCTTCCTCCCAAATTGGGGATCTTATAGGTGAATTCCATGTTTATTGTGTTCATTGTCCAATGGTTTTGGGCATTATGTCATTTTTCAATTTCATCGAAATGTTCTAATATAGTGTAATTCTACATATTTACTATTTTTTAGCCATAAGTTATATTTTGAATTAATTATTGATAGTTTGGTATCAAAGTAGATTCAAATTCATCAAAAATTAGAGGAAAGTAGATTTGTATGATAGTGACAAGGCCTTCAAGTGAAGGAAATGCAAACCCTAATAATTTGGATTTAGGAACACATATTTGGAACCTATTGAAAAACTAGGTGAACTAAACTACAATATTAACTTTACTATGTGTTTGCAAATCTAAAAATGAATTCAAGATTAACCCAGTATGATGATTATATTGATTGCACATTCAAAATTAGCATAAAAATAACAATACTACAAGTTGTGAAGCACAAGTAACACAAGATATATGTGGAGAAACCCTTATGGGAAAAAACTCCACACCTAAAGAGAACCAATGATTCTATTAATCCTTCAAAGAAATTTATATCAACACGACATCTCTCTTTGATTTTGGTAGCACTTCATTACTTCAACAACCAACAAACAACTCATAAAACTACTATCTCAAGGTTCTAATTTATAGAGATTTGTGAGAGGGAAAAAAATATGGTGGTATCTTGAAACAAGAGGTAAAAACCACCTAGAAAAACCCATTCATTGGTTCACTTGGTTTCCAAGTGCTTTTGAGAAATTTTGAATAATAAAGTTTGTAGAGTGACAGGGGTGTGTTTTGTGTTGTGCCCCACATTTCTTCATGGTTGAAGATATGATTGTGTAGTTTGGATATGATGATCAAAGGTGCTCAAAGGTTCTATATCTAGAGTTTCAAGTGTTGGATCATTATGCAGTAAAAGTTGTGTTTGATAGTTTTTTTTTTATCTATATAGAAGGTTGTCTGAGAGAAATAAGATTGCTCCACATTTCTCTGCAATAAGGTTTCTTGTCTTGCAGATTTGGGAACAAACTTATTTTTTTCGTAACTTCCTTCCCTTAAGCTTTCAGGTGTTGAGATGTTCTGCAAGGTTGGTTAGTGAGTTACGTTTTGTGGCAGTATGTCTAGTTGCATAGAATAATGGTGTTCTGAGTTTCAAGTGGTTGTGGCAAACTTACAAAATATTCTAACAATGCTGGAATATTTTGAGATTTTGTGTGGACATTGTGAAGTGTTGTGTGGTTTGTGTGATCTGGAGAAGCGTGTATGTGGTCGCTTGTAGAGTTAATTCAATTTTAGCTAACTTGGCACTCTAATGCTATTTGCGGAGGTACCTCGTGGATTGTGGATGTTTTGAGTAGTGTGGTGATGTGGATTTGGGTCCTATTTAATCCTTGGTGTGGTCTTCCTTCACTTCTTTCACTGTGGAGGTGTTTGGTGTTGACATATTCTGGTGTTGGACATTTTAAATGAATACGTTTCATTAAGGCTGACCTAATTGGGATTGTTTAGGTTGAGGATGGTATATAAGCAAGGTAAATTGTTGGAGATGAGTGTGGATCTATAGAAGTTGTGTGAAATATGTGAATTTGAAAAAGTGTGGTGATCTGAGTGTGAGATTAATGCCCATGAATCCAATGCAGTGAGTAGAAGAGTCTACATTTGTAGTGTGCTTCAAGTTGCTAGAGGAAGTGAGCCAAAGGTTACAAATGGCATAAAGTTTTTGTAGTGGATTTCTCCTGTAGCCTTGTGATAGTGAATCTATTTGTATAGTATTCTTCTATCTTCTTTCTTCTTAACAGTGAGCCACCTAACAGTGATCCTTTCTTCTTTTTCTAGGGAATGAGCCCTTGGCAGTGAACCTAATTGTATTTGGTGTTGAAATTCATATACATGTGAGCTAATCCTCATTGTGGTTTTTCCCTTCTTGGTTTTTCCAAGTAAATCTAGTGTTATTATGTGTTTGGATGTGTTTTCATTATTGTTTCATATGTTTACATTCTGCTAATGCAAGATAAGGGTTTAATGGTTGATAAGGGTTTGAATGTTTTTAAGTATACAACTGATTCACCCCCCCTCTCAGTTGTCATGCAAATCTAACAATTGGTATCAGATTTTTGGTTCCCAGGAAGTAGCTTAATCGCTTGAGGTAGATCAGGATGGAGACAAGAAGGGTGTCAAAGCTCCTATGTTTGATGGAATAAATTATGCTTACTAAAAAGCTAGGATGGAGTCATTTGTGGTCTCTCTTGGATTTGGTGTCTTGTAGTCAGTTGAAAAAGGATACACTATTCTTGTTGTTGGTTTGACAAGTGATGATGAAATCAAGGATTATGAAAACAATGGAAAAGCAAGCAATGCTACCTTGAGTGGTCTTTTTTATTCTAAACTTGGAAAAGTGATAAGTTTGAAATTTGCTAAAGAATTTTGGAAAAATCTGGCGAGTATTTATGAAGGAGATGATAAATTCAAGCAAGCAAAGATGTAGAACTACAAAGCTAAATTTGAAACCCTAAGGATGTATGTGAAGATGAAGATATTATTTCCTATATGCTCAAAGTTGATGAAGTTTTCAATGCCATCAATGGTATTGGTGGGAAGCTGGAAGTAGAAAAGTTGTGAAAAAGGTATTAAAAACTCTTCCTAAATCTTATAGCTCTAAAGCTTTTGTTACTGAGGAAGCTCAAAATTTGGATAATTATTCTAGAGATTAGATGTATGGTGCTTTAACTTCTTTTGAAATAAGATATTTCTGTCAAGATACTACAAGTAAAGAAACTTCCTTTAAAAATTGCAAAGTAGAAAAGGATGATGAATCAAATCTAGATGATCTAATGAGGTGGAAGAAAATTTTGTAAGAAGATTGAAAAAAGGCACTTGAAAATACAAAGGTAAGTTACTCTTTAAATGTTTCAATTGTGGAAAGATAGGTTATTATGCTTCTATATGTCTAATCAAAGTTTCAAATGACAAACTTAAGGATCATAAAGGAATTTTTTTTTAGAAGAGTTATTATGTTGAAAGATAATGGTGTGTTTGATGATGAAGAATCTGACTATCCTAATGAGTAGAGTCATGAATGCTTGTTCATGGCTCTAACATTTGGAACTAATTTTCTAACCTTGAAAGATGTGTGAAGGAATATGCTTCAGTAACATGTCACAACATTGAAGGAGCTATGTTGACTAATTTTCATGCAAGAGAAGAGAGGAATTATTGGGTCATTGATAACTATGGATGCTCAAATCATATGAAAAACGATAAGAGTAATTTTTTTAAGATTCAAAATTATGATGATGGTGTTGTTAAGTTTGGTGATGATACATCTGTTAAGATTTGTGGAAAATGTTCAATTAGTTTTGATGGAAAGTATAAAACAGATGATGTTCTTTATGTCAAGGGTTTCTGGCATAGTCATCTAAGTGTAGTTCAAATGTGTAGCAGAGTATACAATCTTGTGCTTCAAGATGGTGGCTATGAAATCAAAAAAGGGAGCTCTAGTACTTTGGTTGCTACAAGAACAAGGACAAAGGGTAATGCTTATCAACTTAAAGGTTGTGGTGCTAAATGTTTTATGTCTCAAATCAATGAAATTTGGCTATGGAATAGAAGAATGGGTCACATCAATTTTGATAACCTAGTGAAGATTAGTTCTACTGATGTTGTGAGGTATTTTCCAATGATTACGAAGTATATCAATGCATCCTGTAAAGAATGTCGAGTGGGAAAGAAAACAAAGAAGAGGTTCAAGACAAAAGAATATTCTATAATAGGTCCTTTGGAGTTGGTGCGTATAGACCTATGTGGACCTACCTGAATAAGAAGCTCATATGGTGATAGGTATTTCATGTTATTGATTGATGATTATTCTAGAATGACTTGGGTGACATTTCTCAAAGAAAAATCAAAAGCTCTAGATAATTTCAAAGAATTTAAGTCTATGGTTGAAAATGAAATGGGTGTAAAAATCAAACTTAAAGTTTGATAGAGGTGGTGAGTTTACTTCAAATGAGTTTAATATTTTTTGTGAAGATCATGGAATAAAGAGAAATTTGCTAGCTCCTTGAACTCCTCAACAAAATAGAGTTTTGAAGAGAAAGAATAGAATAGTACAAGAAGCAGCTAGGACAATGATAAATGAAGCTAATATACCGAATGTCTTCTAAAGAGAAGAAATTCATACTTCTATCTATGTTCTTAAAAAGGAAAAGAAAGACTGAATAGTTCAAAGACTCCCTATGACTTATGTTATGGTAAACCTCCTACTATAAAGTATTTTAGATTTTTTAGAAGCAAATGCTATATCAAAAGAGATGAAAAAAAGTTAGGAAAGTTTGATGCAAAATATGATGAAAGAATCTTCCTTGGATACTCTACAAGAATCAAAGCTTATCAATGCTATAATAAAAGGTTGAAAAAGATTGTTGAAAGTGCAAGTGTTAAGGTGGATGAAGAACCACTACAATTTCTAGTATTGATAGAAGGATATGAATTTGATGAATACCCTTGCAGTGAAGACGAAAAGGATGAAGAGAAGGGTAAAGATGATAGTTGAAGAGGAAGAAACTTTAGAAAAGATCCCTAAGACTCCTAAGTATGTGTAGAAGAAACATTATAAAGATTAGATCATTGGATATAAGAGAAAAGGTGTATTGACAAGGAGAAAATCTGCTATGATAGAGGAACAAGTAAATTTTTGTTTACTTTCAGAGGTAGAACCTAAAAAATGAGAGAGACATACAAAGATGAGAATTGGATCAAGGCTATGAAAGAAGAATTGGAATAGATCGAGAAGAATTAGACTTGGGAATTGGTACCAAGACCTGCAAATAAGAATGTGATAGGAACTGAGTGGGTTTTTAGGAACAAACTAAATAAGGATGGAAAATTTATTAGAAATGAGGCTAGACTTGTGTGTAAGGGTTACTCACAAGTAGAAGGTATAGATTTTGAGGAGACTTTTGCTTCGATGGCTAGGAGGGAAGCTATTAGAATTGTGGACATAGAAAAAGTAACCCTTCTACTTTTTCTCATGTTTAGGCCCTCCTAGTGATTTTGGCTTGATTTTGGCTAGATTTACTGTTGTAATGTGGCCAAAACATTCATATTAGGTCTTCAACCCTTGTGAATCATTAAGAATTATAGGACGTCTTGTAAAAGTGTTGAGAAGTGTTGTAACCCACTTTCACACTTTTCTAGGACCCTTTCATTATAATTCACTTAAATAACCTCTTTTTATCACTTACCAAGCCTTATTTCAAAGTGTTGTAAAGAGTTGTAACAAAATCTCATGATTTTCTAGGCTTGTCATCACTAATTTGACCCTTTCATATGTTTAAATGACCCCTTAATGCACTTTCCAACCATACTTAAGTGTATTTTGGAGAATAATCCTATTAAACATCATTAAATACACTTTAATTTCTGACACCCAGTAAAATTTCCCTGATGGGACCAAGTCACCACCTGGGGTGACTTAGTCCCACTAGGCACAAAAATCAAAATTATTTTAATTTTCTGGTAGGATTTTATTCTCTTAGCCTTGAGGTTGGCCTATGATGTGTTATTTTCAGGAAATATTGTAAAATCAAGTATAAATAAAGGGTTTTCCTCTCATTTTCAGCCCCAATTAGTTTAATGCATTCATTCACACATTTGCATACAATCATTCATAATTCTCAAGCATTAAGGCATTATCAAGCATCCATTGGAGCATCTATTTGCATATCTTTAGATTTATGCGCCAAGGGTTTGGTGAGTTGTGACATTGTATGTTGTTCATTCATCATTCTCATTCTCTTTCATTTCATTTTCTAGGGTTTGATTACCAAATTGGGGTTTGACCAAGGCAAACCCCTATTCTCTAACCCTTAACACTTTTTCCCCTCTTTGCATGTGTGTTTTTGTAGGTCTTGTATGCATATTTGTCAAAGAGGAAGGTGCTAAAAGGTGTTGTCAACTCATCAAAGTCATTCAAGTCAACAAATCCCTAAGTAAAGCTTGGAGACCCTTTTTAGCCCGTTTTCTGTAGTTTCAGAACTAGACACCTGTCAGGAAGAGGAGTGCAGAATGATAGCTACAGATTCCTACCCCGAATTTCCCAAGATTCTTAGGTGGATTAAGTCACCATCAATAGAGAATTAGTCCCACTTCCAAGCTTGAAAAGTTATTTCTGCATTTCTAGATACCCATTTGACTAAAATTACCTTTTCTGGCAAAATCTCCTTGAAACAGGACTAAGTCACCTAGCTTGGTGTAAGTGTTCCATTTGGCTTCAATAGAAAATTATACAGGATTCCAGAGCCTCTCTACATCACATTCCACTTCCTAGGTGCATCTCTCTAATATATTTCAGTTTTGTTATTGTTTCCTTTCATTCTTAGGTCATTTCTGCATATCACAATGTGTTTTCAAACAACTTGCATTTCTTAGGTTTTACATTAATAACTCATTTCCTTGATCATTTTATTGCATCTATGTATAATTCATTCATATTTACATTATTTTTGAGTGGGGACATTGCCAATTTTGGCCCATTTCTCTCCTTTTAAGTGAAAAACCCTAGAAGTGCAAGAGAACCTTGGGTGCCAAAATCTTTGTCCACATTTTGGTGAACCCGACTTTAGAACATTTTACTTGTAATTTTAAGTGCATTCACATCTTAGGGATAACTTACATCAACATTGCATTAGGTTTTTCATTGTTTAATTTGCATCTTAGGGTTTTACAAAATTTGCATTAGTGAAAAGCTCATATAGCTTGCATTTTTGCATTAAATTTCATTAAACATTCAAAATATTCTACATTTTCATACTATATGCCTACATTTGAAAACTTAAAAAATCATAAAATTTCATTTAAAAATTCTAAAAATTCTCAAAAAAATCACTACTAGGACTAATTTGCCACACTGGGTGACTTAGTCCTCTTACACATTTTGCACTATAATTTTTTCCATTTTCATATCACTGTCTGTATTTTTGTTTTCTGTTATAGTTTCCAGAATTGTAGTTGTTAGCATTTTATTGCTCCTAGTTCACATTGCATTTGCATTCACCCGCATTTAGAAACCTTTGCATGAGTGTTTGGTGTTTGATTCCTAATACCTTAGTGAAAAGAAGTTCAAGACTCATGTTATCCCACTATAGTACACTCATTGTGGATCTTGGGTTATCTAAAGACTCCAGTCCTAGTATTGCAACTAGTACGCTAGGCATGGATCCTACCTTTAGCGAATCTTTTCCTTCCAACAACATGCAAGTTGACACACAGAATGATCATATCTCGCAAGAAAAAATCATTAACATTCATGAGGACTTAACACATATTCAACATCAAGTGTGTCTTGAAAACATTTCAACCAGTACAATTCCTACCATAGAGAACATCCATCACATGTTGGAATGCAACGAAGGCCTAGACATTATGAAACAAATAGTTGAGATATACCATAAACATGTTCCTTCCACCTCTAGTACATCTCAACCAGCAAACACTGTGGTTAGCCAAGGAGGACCTAACATTCCTCCTCCCTCAATAGTGGCCTCCATACCTATCTATACCACTCCTCAAGTCACAACGACAATGCAACAAGTTAGTAATGAGAGCCCTTCCTTGACTATTCCTGCTAGCATTCCTAATTCCTATGTGGCATCACATGTTCTATCCTCTTCCACCATACCATCTATAAGCATTCCATTTTTTTTCCCTACTACTACATACACTCCATCACCACTTTCCCTTCCACCTCATACCACTTACATTGACCCTCTCCTAACACAACTTTTCCAAACTATCTCCTCCATGCAAAAACAAATATCTACCATAAACCAAAACCAAAATGGACCACCCACCTGTTATGTTCATAGCAGACCACTATCTCTGGAAATATTGCAAACATCGATGCCACAAGGAATAGAGATTCCTAGATTTGAGAAATATGGAGGGAAGGGCGATCCTTCTAACCATGTCAATGCTTACACCACCTTATGTAGTGACTTTGTCCTTGATGATAAACTATTAGCAAAACTATTTCCTAGGACTCTAAAAGACACTGCCTTGGAATGGTTCTCATCTTTACTGAAAAATTCAATTCGTTCATTCAATGAACTAGTTGATGCATTTATAAATCATTCCCAAGTGTATATGACTCCAAAGAAGACCTTGGCTGGTTTAATGAGCTACAAGAAACATGAAGAAGAAAAGATAATTGATTTTATCTCATGATATCAATCACTTTATTCTCAAATTGATGCCAAGATTCCTGATCCACATCTTCAAAATATCTTTATAGAAAACTTGCAAACTAAACTTTAGGAAAAACTCACGATGATGAAATTTTGATCCTTTATGCACTTGTGCACCACCCTTTGCAATTATCACAATTTGGTTAGTAGTCATGATGCAAAGTCCACTTCTAGTCGAACTGAGAAATTTGAACATACCAATCCAAACAATTCACAACCATTTAGAAAGCAAAACAAAGGGTTTTTACAATTCAATCCCCCTCGACAACCAAATCAACCCATCAATAACCAAGTAGCAATTGTTAAAACTGTGATACCTTATAGTTATGGAGATCTGAAATGACAATTCACACATTTACTAGACACCCTTCATAACACAATGTCCCAACTTTTGCAACGACAAATGATTACCTTACCTACCATCCAACCACCCAATCCCACTAAGCCTTTACCTCCAAACTTTAAATCCAATTCTTATTGCCATTATAATAGACAAAATGGACATGACATGGAAAATTTTAAGCATCTTAAACACCTTGTGCAAGACCTCATTGATTCCGGCAGTATATCCATTGCAGGTGTTAATGATCAAGGTAATAAGTATGTTGCCCCTCCAAATCTAGTGCAGGAGCATCAATCTTTTATATGTTTCTTCATTTTCTTTTAGGAAAGGTGTGTTAGGATGTTTGTGTTGAGTTCTTGAGTTCAAATAAGGTCAAATGTGACCATTCTATTGTAATTGATAAACTTTGAGGGGCTTGTGTATTCATTTTGTAAGAATTACAAATCATGTGGAAAGAATTGTCAAAGTTGACAAGAGGTGTCTAGGTAGATGGAATGATGTTTTCTTGTGTAGGTCATGTTTCTTAGGTGAATAAGGTCTCATTAGACCATTTGTAATAGTTTAGGTGATTAAGAGGGTCAAAAAGTGTAAACATTGCAAAGTATGTAAGGGTTTTGTCATTAAAACATGTAAACAAGTGTAATTATGACCTCCAACGGTCATTAGAGGTTTAAAATTCAGTTGTAAGGAAGTTTGTCATTGGATGGAAGTGGAGGAGCCTTTAAAAAGGTATGAAAACTCATTTTTAATGTTGGCTAGAAGATTTTAAGGAAGAAATCAATAAAAAACTCTTTTAATTCTCAGATTTTCTGTGTTTCTCTTTCTTTTCCAGACTTGTACGGGTTCGTACAAGTTTGATATGGTCTAAGAATTCTAATGTTTTCAAGTAAATGTCTTTATTAACTATTTAATTTGATCTAAAGGTTTAATTCACCATTTTGTGTGAGAAAACAATAAAATACAGTGAGTACCCTATTTTCCTGAGTTAAGGGTTTGAAGGAGATAATATGAAGAATTAACCAATCCACCTACTGTATTTGGTCCTATTACTTGGTTGATTTATCTATAGGATGTTAATTTAGGTGTCTTTATATGTTCACAAGGTTAGGTGTGCAGGGATTGAGTTTTGGGGGGATGTATGGCAAGGTTTGAAGGAAAAATTTGTATGGTTTTCCATGAAATGGATGGGACAAACTTGTAGAATGGTGGTGCAACAATGCCAAAGGGCATGTGAGAGTTTCTAAATCTTGTGGGGGACTAATATAAAGTTTTTGAGTAGTTGGTGCCACTTGGGGTGGTTGGAAATATGCATTTATAATAAGAGTGCTTTAAAACCCTAGGTTCCTAGGCTATAAGGAGGGTTTTTGAGTAGGGGATCAAAATAAGATTTTGGGGTCTTAAAACCTAGAAAATAAAGATTTTTGACACCAATCCTAGGAATTTTTCAAGTTACTTTGGTCTGGTGGTTAGATCTTAGAGGGGTCTCTTTGGAAAAATGGGCTAATTAGGGCTCCATAACAACGAGAAGGGTCATTTTGGGGAAAGTGTGCTGAAAGAGTCTTATGAGATTGTTGGATATGTTTTGTATCTCTATAATGGGTGTCTAAATCATTTATTTCTTGTCAATGTCTGTGGAAAGTTTTGGAGTTAAGAGCCAAAAACTAGATTTGCACTACTACTAGGTTACAAGGGTGAAAGTAGGAAATTATATTTCTGCCAAACTTGGAGAAGTTTTGGGACTAGTCTATTAGGTCATTCTAATCTTGTTAGATGCATCTTGAAGGTAGGTTGTCACTTTGAGTGAGTTTGAGCCTCATGGGTCTGCATCAAAATCAAAATTTGTAAATTTTCACTAATCCCATGCCCAAACATAATGTTTCATTTTTCAAAGCTAGTGAAACTTCAAAGAATGATGTGATGAATTTTCATACAGAACATCCTAATCCCATTCCATATATTACCATTATTAATCATGTGGATGAAATGGTAGGTGCGATAGATGTTATCCCTCGTAAGGGCCAACCTAAGAAATCTCTTGATATTACTGTCTCCTCTAAGCACATACTTCAAAATCTCCTTGATGGTCCTCTTTACATAGCCATTCGTATTTATGATAAGCCCACTAATGGGATACTCATAGATCCCGCCTATGGAGAGAACTTGATCATTGAGGAATTTTTGGTATTACATGATCTTTATCAAGATGATAATGATAAACTAAGAGCATGGATCAAAACACACAATGGTTTTGCTTGCCTATGATAGGATCAATCATCCTTCCATTACAAATAGGACCTAAAATAGTGGATGTTACATTCTCCATCATCCTGCAGTCGAACCAGTTTCATTGGAGGCTAGGCCATCCATGGCTTCACTCAATGAAAGCTATCCCTTCGATCATACATAAATGTTTAAAGTTTCCCTTTGACAATGAAATATTCATTGTTCACCATAGTGGCTTTAACCCTTTGTCTTCTAAAAGAAACTTCTCCTTATAAGCTTTTTGGACCAAGCCCATGGAACCTATAATTCCTTGCAAAGAATTCTTTTTCATTGCTTACCAAAAGTTTAAAGCAAACAAAATTGCAAAATTGTCTCTCTGCAACATGTCCTTGTCCACTTCCAACACTCCTATTCTAGATGAAATAATGCTTCAACCTAAACAAGAACCAACCCATCAAACTCAACCAACACTTGAAACCTCCCTGACATCATCCAAGAGACCACAATATAATGATAACAACTCTGTCATGCCTCCTTGTATAAAACAAGTTTATAAAGCAAAGGAGAAAGTGGATGAACAACCTTCCATGGTTCCTTCCGTTCCTCCCCTTAGGGAAGAAAGGCAACCCATGGTTGATCAACCTGCTCCTTCACAAACACAACTTGATAATAAAACAAAATGAAATAGAGGAGCTAGGGAGCATAGGCATAGACATCGTGCCCTTGCTCACAAGTTACAAGAAGACGAAAATAAAGAAAATCAAAATCCACACTTGATAGAAGCAATGCATAATGACCCTCCTCCCCAATCACAACAAAATGATCCAATACAACAACCATGACTAGAGGTACACCCTTCATTGGAAATTATCATTCATCCTCATGTTGTGATTAATCTAGATGATGAGATGAGATCACTAAAATAGACGAAGAGGTGCATAATGATCTAAATACATTATTTTCCTCTTCCATGAGCTTTCATGAGAAATCTCATACATAGAGTGTAGAACCCGGTGCTTCCCCTAGTTCAACACTTGCTCTTGTCCCTTTCGCTAGTTTCCCACCCTCGGTACATCATGAACATGACTAGGAGGCAGATGACTTGCTTGAAAGTTGACTTTTGTGTGTTTGCATGTGCGTATCGTGTTCCCCTATAACATGATGCTTGATGTACCTCTTCTCTTTGTGACATTCTTCTATTTGTACCTTCATTCTTCTATATGCCATTCATTGCTTTCACCTTTTCCTTTTTCTTTTTCTTATGTTTTCCTTTTGGGGATGACGCAAGGCATTGAGACTGCAATGTCTCTCTCATTTTGACCCAAAAGGCCCCTTTTCTATTTCTTTGCCTTTTTCTTTTTTTTGATGGCTTCAAGGCATTGAGACCAAAATGTCTCTTTCATGTTGACGCAAAAGATTTTCCATTTTCATTCACCTTTTCTTTTTTCTTGTGCTTTCCTTTTGGGATGATGCAAAATGTCGAGTCCTCTCCATGTTGACCCAAACATACCTTTCTTTTTTTCTTTGTTTTCTCTCTCTTTGTGTCATTCTTCCAGTTCTATGTATTTGGGGAATGAATATTCTGAGCTCCTTACAAAACATTGCAGCAAAGAACATACTGACCCAAAATCCATAGATCCCTTATGTGTTTGGTGTTTTGGGAGCAACCCCTTCCTTTCCTTTTACTTTCCTTCACATGAAGTAGCCTTACTCGGAAACATATGACTTGGCATAGGGGCTTTTTAAGTTGGCTCTCATGTCTTCTTTCTTGTTTGCATTTTTGATTTGCTACTTTAAAGAAATTGCTCACAACACAGTGTGTAGGAATTCTTTTTAAGTGGGGGAATACATTGACATTATTCATTTGGCATTTTTCTTTTTTCTTGGTTCTTAGTGCAACCTTGTTACTTCATATGATGTGTTTGGTTTCTTTATGGATGACATTGGGTGTGACATCCTTCATAAGCGTGATCTATCTTAGCATATTACATTCCTCTTGGTGGCTTGATGGGACACACTGCATCCCCTAAGTTGTGAATCTTCTATTCTTTGATTGGCCCTCTCTTGGAAACATTAGACACAATGTTCCCTAAGTCATAGACCTCGCATGAACTAAGAAAGACACCTTTGAACATTTTTTGCATTTTTTCATTTCTTATATGGCCACCTTGCATAACACAACTTGCATGCTTGTGGTGCCATCACATTTGTTCATGAGCTCCAATCATACAAAGTTTTGTTTGTCACGTGAAGCTCAAAATTTCATTTTATTTTGTGGCACCTTTATTAAAGTTATCGGGAGGTATAACTTTGATATGGTTGAGTGGGAAGCCCATTCTGAGTCATGACTTTCCTCATAGCCACCTCTGTGTGTGAGTGCATACCATCCATGAGTGTATGTTTCTCACCTTTTTGCCCTTCTCACCTAGTGGATAGCCATGAGTTCTGTCGCCTCAGAGTGAGTATGCATTTTTCTTTCTGAACAAACAATGTAGATCTAATCCACAATGGGATGGACAAATGATCAAAGCCTGATCCAACTCTCTTTTTCCTTCTCCTTCTCTCCCTCTTCATTGACATTATTCTCATGTGTGTTTCCTTGTGCTCATATTTAGTTTTCCATGAGATCTTCATCCTGGGGGCTTGATCATCCCTCTTGATCGTTGTTGTCTCATCTTGCTAGCATTAGTCCATTGAAACCCCTCTTGATTGCATGTTCGACTACTTTAGTGTCAGTTTGAAGCAGGTTCATCCTCTCACTAAAGTGGGGGCTAATTGTAGACACGAAAAAAGTAACCCTTCTACTTTTTCCTCATGTTTAGGCCCTCCTAGTGATTTTGGCTTTATTTTGCCTAGATTTAATGTTGTAATGTGGCCAAAACATTCACATTAGGTCTTGTAACCTTGTGAATCATTAAGAATTCTAAGACGTCTTGTAAAAGTGTTGAGAAGTGTTGTGACCCACTTTCACACTTTTCTAGGACTCTTTCATTATAATTTACTTAAATAACCTCTTTTCAGCACTTACCAAGCCTTATTTCAAAGTGTTGTAAAGAGTTGTAACAAACTCTTATGCTTTTCTAGGCTTGTAATCACTAATTTGACCCCTTCTTATGTTTAAATGACCCCTTAATGCACTTTTTGGTCATACTTAAGTGTATTTTGGAGAATAATCCTGTTAAATATCATTAAATACATTTTAATTTTTGAGACCTAGGAAAAGTGCCCTGGTGGGACCAAGTCGCCACCTGGGATGACTTAGTCCCAGTGGGCACAAAAGTCAAAATTATTTTAATTTTCTGGTGGGATTTTATTCTCTTAACCTTGAGGTCGGCCTATGATGTGTTATTTTCAAGAAATATTGTAAAATCAAGTATAAATAAAGGGTTTTCCTCTCATTTTCAGCCCCAATTATTTTAATGCATTCATTCACACATTTGCATACAATCATTCATAATTCTCAAGCATTCAAGGCATTATCAAGCATCCATTGGAGCATCTATTTGCATATCTTCATATTTCTACATCAAGGGTTCGGTGAATTGTGACATTGCATGTTATTCATTCATCATTCTCTTTCTATTTCATTTCATTTTCTAGGGTTTTATTACCAAATTGGGTTTTGACCAAGGCAAACCCCTATTCTCTGACCCTTAACACTTTTCCCCCTCTTTGCATGTGTGTTTTTTTAAGTCTTGTATGCAAATTTGTCAAATAGGAAGGTGTTAAAAGGTGTTGTGAACTCATTAAAGTCATTCAAGTCAAAAAATCCCTAAGTAAAGCTTGGAGACCCTTTTCAACCCGTTTTATGCAGTTTTAGAACCGGGCACCTATCAAGAGAAGGAGTGCAAACTGATAGCTATAGATTCCTACCCCAAGATTCATAGGTGGACTTAGTCACCCAATTTGGCGTAAGTGTCCCATTTGGATTCAACAACAAATTCTATAGGATTCCAGAGCCTCTCTACATCACATTCCACTTCCCAAGTGCACCTCTCCAATATCTTTCATTTTTGTTATTGTTTCCTTGCATTCTTAGGTCATTTCTACATATCACAATGTGTTTTCAAGCAACTTGCATTTCTTAGGTTTTACATTAATAACTCATTTTCTTTATCAGTTTATTGAATTTAGACATTGCATCTAGGCATACTTCATTCATATTTACATTAGTTTTGAGTGGGGACATTGCCCATTTTGGCCCATTTCTCTCCTTTTAGGTGAAAAACCCTAGAAGTGCAAGGGAACCTTGGGTATCAAAATCTTTGTCCACAAGAATGTTTTTGGATTTTGTAACACATGAAGATTTCAAAGTTTTATCAAATGGATATGAATTCTACATTCTTGAATGGACAGTTGGAAGACTAGAATACATTGAACAACTAGAAGGATTACAATTATTAGATTATGCTGATATGGTTTGTAGATTGAAGAAGCATTGTATGGATTCAAACAAGCTACTAGAGCTTGGTATGCAAGATTCACAACAACACAACAAGAAATTAGCACTAAATTTTGAGCCGGATTTTAGTGTATTTGAGTCCATCAATTTGACTCATCTCATAGAATAAAAGTCAGTGAAAAAAGGTTTCTTCTTTTCATCGTTGGTTTTTGTGCCAGATTTAGCGCACACTTTAGTGCCAGACTTTACACCAAAAATGTGGTGTCAACAATAGCATCTCCTTCAGCACTAGGAAATAATGTTGGAAATAGCGCCTAAATTAGTGCCCAATTTGGCTTCTAGTCTTGCTTCCATGTCTGCTCCCATTTTTGCTTATAGTTTTGCTCCTAGTTTTGCTCCTAGTTTTGCTTCCAGTTTTGCTTCCAGTTTTGCTTCAAGTTTTGCTTCCAGTTTTGCTTCCAGTTTTGCTTTCAATTTTGCTTCCAGTTTTTCTTCCAAGTTTTCTTCCAATTTTGCTTCTAGTTTTGCTTTCGGTTTTGCTTCTAGGTTTGCTTTCGGTTGTGCTTCCAATTTTGCTTCCAGTTTTGCTTCCAAATTTGCTTCCAATTTTCTTCTAATTTTTCTTCCAAGTTTGCTTCCAGTTTTTCTTCCACTTTTGCTTCTAGTTTTGCTTCCAATTTTTCTTCCAATTTTGCTTCCAACTTTGCTTCCAGTTTTGCTTCCAATTTTGCTTCCAATTTTGCTTCCAATTTTTCTTCCAGTTTTTCTTCCGATTTTTCTTCTATTTTTACTTTCAGGTTTGCTTCCGGTTTTGCTTCCAAATTTGCTTCCAGTTTTGCTTCAATTTTTGTTTCCATCTTTGCTTCTAGTTTTGCTTCCAGGTTTGCTTCTGGTTTTTCTTCCAATTTTTCTTCAAAGATTGCTTCTGGTTTGCTTCTAGTTTGGCTTCCATTGTTGCTTCATTTTTTTCTTCTAAAAATGCTTCTTGTTTTGCTTCTAAAAATGCTTCTTGTTTTGCTTCCGATTTCACTACCAATTTTTCTTCCAAGATTGCTTCTAGTTTGTTTCTAGTTTTGGCTTCCATTGTTGCTTCCTTTTTTGCTTTCTAAAAATGCTTCTTGTTTTGCTTCCATTGATTAATTCAATATGTTTTATTTCAATTTAATTAGTTAAATATATGATGCCTTTTAAATAACTCATATGATTATAGAGTAAGTAATTTAATTATTTAACTTATATTATTAAATAACAAGATAATTATTATAACATGATCATCATCTATAATTAAAACAAGTGAGTCAGATATCTATAATTTAATTGAATTTGACACCCTTCCTGAGCAGTAAATTAAAATCATCATATGTAATAAATATCCATCCAAAAATCATCAACCACTTTTAATATATATAATTTGATAAGTAAATACTGATAAGATCATCATCATATATAACTAAAACAAATGAAAGCCAAATATTCTGGTAGATCAATAACATGTCAAAATGATACATGTCCAATAGTCGACATAAGTCAAAATGATACATGTACAAATGATATAAGTAAAAATGATAAATTATTTAACTCAAATTGATACAAGTCAAGATGATACATGTCCAAATGATATAAGTGAAAATGATAAATTTTAATGTAATACAACTCAATAATATGGTACTGTAGGCCGTTAAAATGATACATATGATAGTAACCATGAAAAGAGGCATCATAACAATATATCAACAATGATACATGATGCAGTCTATATGATCATGAATGTCATTGTGTACTACTACCAACTGCCTCATCATCATCACCACCATTGTGATCATCATCATCATAATGATATATCAACAATGATCCATGATGCAGTCTATATGATCATGAATGTCATATGGTACTACCAACAACTACCCCATCATCATCATCATCGTCGTCGTCGTCATCATCATTGTCATTGGCCTTGGTGTCTTCCGTATCTGCATCATCATCATCCTCTGCCATGTGATCTGTACTGGTAGAACCAATATTTTCTGGATCTATATCATGATGAGGATCATCTTGATCTTTTGGAAGATTTGTGTTCTGCAATAAAAAAATATATTTAAAATGAAAAGTTATTATTTATTTCATGCAATAATTTATTTGTCTATTATATATCTAATATTACAACATATGAGACGAAACCATAATCATATTACATCATATCAAAGTGCACATACCATAATAAAATTTCAAAAAAGTTACAGCTAATATGTGATTCCAATGATGTAAAACATGCAACAATTCTAATAAACATTAGTAAAGATCATAAAAAAAATTGTTCTACAATTTAAATATCAACTGTAAATTCTATTACATAACCTTAAGTGCCAACCCTCTGCAAAAGAATGAGTTGACTGCAAGAAGATTGGTTGTAGGGTGCATTGGTACAGGAGATGGACATGGCTCTTCCAAGCCATCCACTAAGATGGTTTCATACACAAATGTGGATGATATCCCCATTTCTAGACAGCTCATGATTCAGGTTGATACAAAAAATGATGATGTTATGGTACCCATATATGGCATAATGGTTTGCATTTCATGTAGCCACCATCAAGAGTGTTACAATCCAACAAGATGGAGGGAATTCTTATATAAGGATAATTTTCAATGTTCCAGGTACCGACTTTAATGCCAACTACATGCCAACATTGAAATTCCCTAGCAGTATTTATGTTAAGGAAATTTCCTTTAGATCCAAGGATTCAAAGCACATCAATGATGTGGTACAAATGATTAAATCCCACAAACAATCTGTAGTAATGAAAGAGTCTAAAAAGGAAGAGAGAGCTACATTGGTGACTTATGAGAAACTTTAGCTTTCAAAAACAAAGGAAATTAGGCTGGAAGACTTGTGGATCAGGCCAACATTTGGTGGAAGGGGAAGAAAGATGATTGGAAATTTGGAGGCCCACCATAATGGATTTCAATATTCAACCATGAGAGCGAAAGAGAGAGCTAATATCATGTATCAAAACATTAAGCATGCATTCTTCCAGCCAGTGGAGAAGGAGATGATTACTTTGCTTCATTTTTATTTGCATAACCATATCATGGTGTGGGAACCAAGAAGACCAAGGATGTTGAGTTTTATGTGGAGGTACTAGATGTGGTCCAAAATTTAGGAGGGGCAAGAAGGTCAATGTATGATCCTGATGAAATTGAGGAAGAACAGCAAGAGAGGGACAAGAAAAATAATATCAATGCAGAGTTTCAAGGATTTTTCAAGCAAGTAAGAGAGCTATGGGAGCAACCTCATCTAAAATATTTTGAACTAGAGTTTGATATACCACTTAGAGAGCTTGGGTTTCATGGAGCTCCTTTCAAAGCCTCTGCTTTTATTGTTCCTATGGTAAGCTATTTGGTAGAGTTGGTAGAATTACCTTTCTTTGTAATCACTATTAGTGAGATTAAGATTGTTAATAATTAGGTGCTAATTGCCTGTAGCAGTGAAAGAGTATGAAAAGGCAGAGAGAGCTACACTGGTGACTCAGGAGAAACTTTAGCTTTCAAAAACAAAGGCAATTAGGCTAGAAGACTTGTGGATTAGGCAACATTTGGTAGAAGAGGAAGAAAGATGAGTGGAACTCTGGAGGCCCACCATAATGGATTTCAGTATTCAACCATGAGAGCAAAAGAGAGAGCTGATATCATGTATCAAAACATTAAGCATGCATTCTTCCAGCCAACAAAGAAGGAGATGATTACTTTGCTTCATTTTCATTTGCTTAACCATATCATGGCATGGGAACCAAGAAGACCAAGGATGTTGAGTTTTATGTGGAGGTAATGGATGTGGTCCAAACTTTAAGAGGGGCAAGAAGGTCAATGTATGGTCCTGATGAAATTGAGGAAGAACAACAAGAGAGGGAGATGAAAAATAACATCAATGCAGAGTTTCAAGGATTTTTCAAGTGAGGAAGAGAGTTATGGGAGAAGCCTCATCTAAAATATTTTGAACTAGAGTTTGATATACCATTTAGAGAGCTTGGTTTTCATGGAGTTCCTTTCAAAGCCTCTTCTTTTATTGTTCCTACAGTAAATTATTTGGTAGAGTTGGTGGAATTACCTTTCTTAGTAATCACGATTAGTGAGATTGAGATTGTTAATCAATTAGGTGCTAATTTCTTGTAGCAATGAAAAAGTCTGAAAAGGAAAAGAGAACTACACTGGTGACTCATAAGAAAATTTAGCTTTCAAAAACAAAGGCAATTAGGCTGGAAAACTTGTGGATCAAGCCAACATTTGGTGGAAGAGGAAGAAAGATGACTGGAACTTTGGAGGCCCAACATAATGGATTTCAGTATTCAACCATGAGAGTAGAAGAGAGAGCTGATATCATGTATCAAAACATTAAGCATGCATTCTTCCAGCTAGTAGAGAAGGAGATAATTACTTTGCTTCATTTCCATTTGCATAACCATATCATGGCGTGGGAACCAAGAAGACCAAGGATGTCGAGTTTTATGTGGAGGTAATGGATGTGGTCCAAACTTTAGGAGGGGCAAGAAGGTCAATGTATGATCTTGATGAAATTGAGGAAGAACAATAATAGAGGGACATGAAAAATAATATCAATGCACAGTTTCAAGGATTTGTCAAGCGAGTAAGAGAGTTATGGGAGCAGCCTCATCTAAAATATTTTGAACTAGAGTTTGATATACCATTTAGAGAGCTTGGTTTTCATGGAGTTTCTTTCAAAGCCTCTACTTTTATTGTTCCTATGGTAAATTGTTTGGTAGAGTTGGTGGAATTACCTTTCTTAGTAATCACTATTAGTGAGATTGAGATTGTTAACCTTGAGAGAGTAGGACTTAGGAAAAAGGAATTTGATATGGCTATTGTTTTCAAAGACTTCAAGTGGGATGTACTCCACATTGATGACATTCCTCAATCTTCGCTTGATGGCATCAAGGAATGGCTGAACTCCATGGATATAAAGTACTATGAAAGCAAAATGAACTTGAACTGGTGGCCAATTTTGAAGACTATTACTAATGATCTAGATAAATTTATTGAAGATGGTGGTTGGGAATTTTTAAATATGGAAGCTAGTGATTCTGATTCTAATAATTCAAAAGAGTCAAATCAAGGATATGAACCCTCTAATGTAGAAGAGGAATCAAAATTAGATGAGGGAGGTTCAGAAGATGAATCTCTTATGGAGTTAGATGAGGACGAAGAAGAAGATTTTGAAGGGGAGGAAGGTAAAATGTGGGATGAATTAGAAGCCGAAGCCAAAAATGCAGATAAGAAAAAATAGATGATTCCGACAGTGAAGAGGAAAGGCAACAATGAAAGGTAAAAGCTATAGGGAAGTCTCAGGTACTTGATAATAGAGATTCAAGAGGAATGCCTGCCAAGAGGCATAAAGTTAGATGAATTGACTTCATCTACATCCTTCTACTATTTATTCATGCACATAAATGGTTCAACAGTTTATGCAAATGATGCATATATGTTAACTTGATTAGTGTTGTTACTTTGGTAGTTTGACTTCTATGACAACCAGCCACTAGGCCATTCTATGCAGGAGCACGTTTGTGTTTTTAGTTAGCTTTTTTGGATAGCTCTACTTGGTGTTAAGGAAATTCCATTTATCTTTTGAATGTTAATAAGTCTAGTATTACACGCTTCTCTATGTTGATTAGATTAGGTTCCAGGTTTTTTTACTGTTGATTTCTTTATTTATGGAGTTTTTTTAACTTGGAAGACATGAATTTACTACCTTTTTAAAAATTAGATGGACAAATTAAGTGGCTAGTTAGCTATGCCAAGTGATGTAGACTACAAGGATGTGTTAGATCTATAGGATGCCTACCAAGATGCATCAAAACATTCTTACATGTTAAAAGAATGGCAACATAGTGAGGAAGGATGGAAAAGATGCATGTGGATCACTTAGTAGAATCACAACATGAATTCAAGGAAGCACTCCTTGAGATACCATGTTTGAGAGAAAAGAAGATAAATCAAATCAACATGGGACTAAGTTACTCAAATGATACAAATCATAACTTAAATGAGGACACTTAAGAGATATTAAAAGACAATGGTCATTAATTAAAAGATGCGATGAAAATAAGGCATGATGTCACCCACTACCCTTTAAGGAAAATATTTTTTTCCTCAACATGAAATAATGGGACAATTGAGTGGGATCTAGGGCCAACAAAGAAGCACTTTAGAACTCATCATATGCATCAATAAAAAAATCAACACAAGAAATGCAAATCGACATATTAACACAACAATATCCAACTAAGTTAATGAAAGTCAACTATTGATACCTCGTTCTCCATCTAGATTAAAAAATCGGCCCACTTTTGCTTTGTAACTTTTCCTTTTCAAATTGCTTTGGATGTTGGCCATATTTATCCTCCTGTCAAAACATGGCGCATGGACTAGTTAAACTAATTAATATGCAATTATTTAATTTTTCCTAGGAAATTAAAAAAAAGTCATTTAACATATTAAATATACTTACAAATTTATAGATCAAGGCATGTAAACCTTCTGGCCACTATGATCCATGGCACAAAGTTTTTGAAGCCTAGCCTTAGAGGCCTTATCCCGAAACATATAATAATTCAATTTAACTATGCACAAAAAAAATTTAAAAATCATTTAATAAATTTGATATAATCTGATGAGAAAATTCAAATACCTGCGTACTCTCCTCACCGGACTTCCTCCGTGCATCGAACTTCTCATATGCTTTTACAAGCTCTTTCCATACTTTGACACTTACATCAATTGGCCTTTTTTTGAGCCTTAGCTGTGGAGGGATTTTTTTATCTTCTTTGTTTGGTTGCACCGAAATCTCTTTCAATTTTGAGACATTCGTAACTTTATCTTCTTCATAGACCAACTTGTGCCAAATTCAGTCTCCATGTCATTGATAACTGCTTTTTGCAGGTGTATGGGTATCTTTGAGAATGGAAAATGTAGATGGTCTTTGAACCATTGAAGGCATGATTCCTTCAACCTATTCACAAACCCTTTTCTATCATCTGTCATTTGGACTTCCCCTGAAACCACATCATATTCTATCTTGGTATTGTAGCTACCAATGCAAGATTGAAAACTTGGCATGGTGGAAGAAGTTTGTGTCCCAAGAGTGGGTGGGACAGTGGAAGCCTCTGCTCCCTGTTCTACATTCCTAGATTTTACTATTATCGATTTCCTCCTAGATATTTTGCTTGATCTATGGCTGCTTGGGGAATCAATTGATTCCCTTTGACACGGTTGATTTGGTTGTAATGTTTGAGGGGCTTCACTAGATCAGTTTTCTATGTATCTAGAAAGAATTGTCAAGTGAAAATCATCCAATTTGTTCACTGCCTCTGCCCCCAATATGGAAGCCAATGCCTCTTTATCTTTGTCAGTCACATGTCCCTATATATATATATGAAATAAATTTCTTCTTTTAAATTTAAAAAATAAAAAATAAAAACTAAAAATGAAAGAAACAATGGAAACATTTACAAATCTATAAATTGAAAATGAATTACCTCATTGTGGCCAGAGTCTACTCCCTTTTTTCTCTTCCCTCTATTGCTTGACATCTTGAGGTGAGCTAGGGCAAATTATTTTCGTCCAGTCTGTGGAGGCAAACGAAGTACACACTATCAGGTATGAAAGTTTTCATCTAGTTTGTGGTATGAAAGTTTTACCTTGAATGACTCTCTTTTTGGATTTAAACGCCTATGAATCAATTGCTTGCACACTTGTATTGAATATAAATATATTTGAAAGGATATAAATATATGCAAAATGAAATAAATGTATTGTAAAAAAATCAACGCTTGCGCACCTGTATAGAATGGTAATCTTTGGGGGATAAAAATGGTGCATAGTGTGGTTTTATTGAGAGTTAACATAGATAGGTCCCATGCTCGAGTCACATCCGATGATTATAAAGAAAATGAATTTGTGCGCACAATCAATTCAAAACCACAAGCTCATTGTTCTGTAAAAGAATAAGTGAAAATTAGTAATAACTAATTTAAGCTCAAAGGTCTCACAAATTTGAGGAAATGATCTATTATTCAGATGTAGTCTCAAAAGTTCTATCTCCTCGTATTGTCTCGACCAACCTCTATTCCCATGGGACCTGGCTATAGTGGGGCAGATGTAGTTTAGCGACTTTTCTTGAAAGCACTCGACTACTTTTTTAGGAAGGAATCGAGAAAGTTGTCTTTAGAGAAAGGTATGGAAGGAAGGTCTGAGAAATCGAATCAGAAACTAAAAGCTTGGGATGGGAATGATAAGTGAACTAGGGAATTGGGGTTTCAAAAATGCATTCACTGCTCTCGGATGCAGAGGAAATAATTCAATGTCTACAATTTTACCCTCCTCCTTTGCAACCACATGAGACTCAAATGATTTGTGTGTAAACAAAAAAATATTCACAACCCTTTCTTCACAATCCTCTCCATTTAATCGAAACAAAAATATTTGTGGGAATGAAAAAAACAAAATGTAACCTTATCTATGGTGTCGCAAACTAAATTGAATTTATGATCTACTTGCTTGTAGCCCTCCTTCGCACCATTTTTCCCCTTTTTCTCCTCTCTTCCTTCGCACGGATTTTTTCTCCTGTCATCTCTTCCTTGATGCAGGAAGTTTTAATTTTTTTTTCTTGATTCAGTAGTCGGCGCTATAGTCGGCGTAGTTAAGACCGACTTTAGCGCCGCCTTTTAGCCCTAAATGTAATCTTTTTTGGGTGCAAAACGTGGTGCAAAGTGCACCTAATTTAGTGCCTAGTAGTGCAAAATGATGTATTTTTCTTGGAAGTTGATAAATAAATTGATTCTAAATTGACTTCATCTCCATATGTTCCAAGGGAGAAATCATGGTTCCCTATTTTATCTATTCCTTATCCCATGTCAATTTTGTGGGTGCAAAACAAATAGAGGTTAGATTTGTGAACTCATAAATGACCCCTATACAAGTAGATGAGTCATCGAAAGTGTGAAATATATGTCAAATATATGTCTAAAGTGAGGTTTTATGTTGGATAGCATATTCGTTGAAATGATATAATTGGTGTACTATACATTATGTACTATGTTGTGTATTATAGGGGTGAGACGAGGCCATGGCAACAGATCGTGTCATGTGAAATGAGGACACAACGAATGAAGCAAGACATTAGGTATTCAAATTTTGACTTAACGTAGGAAAAAATAATCTGATGGAATTTTGTGATACGTCCATCTTTTTTCATAGTATTATTGAAATTTATAATGTATTATCCAATCTTGACATAAATTAATGCATGTTGATTATTTTAGATGGAGATTTGAGAAAATGTAGAGCTTGAGTGTTCAACTAACAAAAGAGGAAGATATGTATGTAGACGTGGACCTAAAACTGTTAAATCACGTAGATGACAATGGGTGGAAGAGGATATGACAACAGATCTTGCAGACACAACAAATGATTGCACTGAACAAGAGGTTGGTCAAGACTATAGTACATGGGATGAATACTTTGAGAAAATATATGACTAAAGTGACGTTTTGTGTTGGTTAGCATATTCGTTGAAATGATATAAGTGGTGTACTAAACATTGTTTACTATGTTGTGTATTATAGGGGCGAGACGAGGACATGGAAACAAATCATTTCATATCAAATGAGGACAAAATGGATGAAGCGGGACATTAGGTACTCAATTTTGACTTAGGAAAAAATGATCAAATGGAATTTTGTGATACATCCATATGTTTTCACAGGATTATTGAAATTTATAATGTATTATCCAATCTTGACATAATTTAATGCATGTTGATTATTTTAGATGGAGATTGGAGCAAATGCAAAGCCTGCATGTTCAACTAGCAAAAGAAGAAGATATGTACGTGGATGTGGACCTAAAACTGTTAAATCACGTAGATGATAGTGGGTGGAAGAGGATATGACAATGGATCTTCCAAACACAACAAATGATTGCATTGAACAAGAGGTTGGTCAGGACTATAGTACATGGGATGAATACTTTGAGAAAATTGTTGTTTGTGGATGTTTTGTATGTCGTGGAAAGAAACAATTCAAACGAGCAATTGTACAAAGGCATTACATATATGATGAACTTCCAATTGGTAGTACGACTCCTACAATCGATTCAAATCCAATAGGAATTGTGGTAAGGGATTTTCTAATTTGATATAAATAACATGTATACTTCGTTTAAACATTGTTTTATATTATTTAAATAACTAATTTTTTTCTCAATGGATACTTGCATGATAAAGTTCTTGGTTTAAATTTTCTTGGATCACCAACTTTCAACCTAGAGGGCAATGATCATTTATCACATGATACATCTAACACACTCTTGCGTGAAAGAAAAGGGAAGAACAAGGTCTCCCTAAGGATGTTCTTAAGGGAAAAAAACCAAAGAATAATAAATGAGTGTGGACTGATGTTTTATAAACTATGTTGTCAAAATTGTGTTTTATTTAAATTATTGTATAAAAAAGGTAGTCTATAAAATAATGTTCCATTATTCAATTGATGTATATATGTTCATACAATTTTTATTTTTAATTTTTAAGCCATATTTGATTATATTTCTTTGAAATTGATACATTTATGATTTATCCAATTGTTGGAAAACATTAAATAATGCTTGTGTTTGTTGATAGGTAAAAGATGTTGATGAAACACATACTAATACCCATGATCCAACTGGGTTATTAAGATTTGGATGGGATGATCCAAACCATCTTTTAAACAATACCATGGCGAAAAGAGCAAGTTTGAAGAGATTACTTCCATCTGAGAAACTTGAAGAGTTGATGAGATCCACATACACTGATGACATGCCACCTAGCCTTAATAATGATGATCATGATAGTGAAAATGCAGTGCATGAAGAAGGATTGAATGAAATTCTTACAAGTTTCTTTGGGGATGGAAACAATGATGACAATAATGATCATATGGTTGACAGTAACAATGATAGCAGGGGTAATTACCACCAACATAATGTTGATGATAACAACCTGAAAGACTCCATCAAGAAAGAAACGAAGACACCCATGTTCAAATCAGGTGCAAGTAGAACCTCAAAACTAGGATGCACATTAATATTATTAGAAATCAAGTCACTATTTGGTTGGTCAGAAAAAGGATTCACTGCCCTACTTAAGTGATTTGAATTCATTTCTTACTTTGCATTGTCAATTGGTGTACAAAATTCGTAAACATTCATCGACTTCGTTTATATTTCTTTAAGGGAATTTTAAAACCATATATTGTATATAAACAGTCATATTATAGATTGACATACCAAACATGTTAATCATAAGTCAAAAATTCAATTGATTTAATCTCTGGCAATCTTACAGGGCACTAAAAACTAAAATATTCCCTAAAGAGAATGTGTTTCCATCAACTTGCAGAGAGGCGCGTCTGTTGTTGGTTGAGTTGGGGGTTGAATATAAGCAAATTCATTCATGTAAAAATGATTGTATTTTATATAGAGATGAATATCAAAACAATGTAGAATTCCTTGTATGCAAAGAGAAGAGATATTGTACAAGATCCTATAGTTCCAAAGAAGATTTTACGTCACATGCCAATTATACCTAGACTTCAACAAATGTTTCGTTGCAAGTCACTTGCACAATTGATGGACTGAAATGCAAAGAACATGAGTAAATATGGATTCATGTGAATTCCGATTGACTCCAAAGTAATGAAACACATAGAGGAAAAATGACCAAGAAAATTCAAAGATGAACCCCATAGTATCAGGTTTGGTCTTACAATTGATGGATTGTGCCCATTCTCTTTCCTGAGCTCAAATTATAGTGTTTGGCTAGTCAGATTGATAGTATACAATATTCCCCCATGGATGAGTGTTAGAAAGGAGCACCTTATGTTGACTCCCATTGTTCTAGGAAAACACCAAGTTAAAAACATGGATGTTTATCTTGCACCTTTTATTGATGAGATGGAACCATTATAGAAAGGCATAAGAATGTATGCCATATCATGTCCTCCATCAAATAGGTCCTTCATGTTGTATGGTGTGCTATGTTGGACAATTCATGATTTCCTAGGACTTGGTGTTTGTTCTGGTAAGATAAAATATTTATGTATTTACACTCATAATTTATTTACATCCCAACTTTCATACTTAGTTTTATACTATTTTTTTGATGTTAATAACATTACTTTATTGAATTGCAAGGCTTCAAACAAAGGGGATATTTGCATCTCCAAGATGTGTAGAACAATTTCAAGGGTGGTATTCTAAAGATCTACATAAATTTATTTACACAAACAATAGGGTTTTTCTACCACTAGATCATAAGTTTAGAAATCACCTAAAGAATCAATTTGATGGAAAAGTTGAAAATAGAGGCCCTCCCATGCTTATGGGTACATGTGATTGGCTTAATAAGTATGAAGATGTTGAATTGAAAGCTTGGGAGGATTTTTTTTATTAGGGTGATTCAATTGAAGAACCATAACAAGTTGTAGTTAATATGCCAGAAGGAATGAAAAGGAAATCCATATTTTATGAGCTCCCTTACTAGAAGGATCTATTAATATCTCACCTATTAGATCCTATGCACATCTTCAAAAATGTCCCAGATTCTATATTTTGACATATATTAGGCAAAGAGGACACCTTCCCTTCAAGGAGAGATATTGCTCTTTCACATACCAAATTTGATAGAAAACATTTGTGGCCAAATAGGGAAAATGAAACATATGCAGAAGCTCCATGGATTTTGAAAAAAAAAGAGCTAGAGCAACTAAAAAATGTCATCCATTCAATAAGGACACCTACTAGCTATGGGTCATCATTGGGTAAAGCTTTTACAGTTGATGGACATATCACAAGATTTAAAACACATGATTTTCATAATTTTATGAAGGTATGATATATGATCATTTAACATTTACTGGTAACATTGATTAAGTACTAAATATATTTTGATATTCTTGTATGTGAGAAAAAATTACTAATGACCTTTTCATAAATGTGTTTGATAGCATATCATGCCATTGGCAATTAGGGGGGATTCTTTTCTTATAAATGACTTAAGGAATGCCATAAGTCAATTGTCAACATTTACAAGGTATTTGGTTATATGAAATGTTCATGTGTGAGAGACATAGAGATACTATATTGCATTTTAATTTTTTACTAAAGGTTCATACTAATTTACTATTCTTATATTAGGTGGGTGACCTCCAAGGAGATCCATGAATGTGAAGTGGCAAAGTGGAAGAAGGAAATTGCAGAAATTGTATGTGCATTTGAGAAGGAACTCCCTACAAGTTTCATGGACCTACAAGTCCATTTACTTATACACCTAGGTCGATGACATTGAATTGGTGGGTGTCGTATCAAAAAGGTGGATGTTTTTCTTTGAGAGGTATATGAAAACTCTAAAAAGATATGTCCGACAAAAGGCACATCCAAAGGGTTGCATGGCTGAAGGGTATGTATTGAATGAAGCATTTTTCTTCCTGTGTGAATCCTTGGTAAGGATTTTGAACATGGGCCACATGTCTGGGATGAAGAACGAGCATTAGATATTATTGATGGAGAAAAACCACAATCTAATGGTGTTCAAGTAGAAATTAGTAAGTAAATTCATGATCAGTGTGGTTGTTTTTCTTGCAATCATTAATTTACTCTATAATTTATTTGTCAAATTAATAGCATGACATTTGGAGTTTGAAATAAACATGTTGACATGTAATAGGTGTAGAAGAAAGTGTAATACTCAACAAGCTCATTCTGTACCACATGAACTTTATGAACAAATGGATTGATATGTATGATAAAAAGAGAGAAGTGTTAGAAGTAAGGAGACAGTTTAGGAGATCGAACCCAAGGAATACTCCACTTCCCACTAATCTACTTGGGGAATGGGGCAAAGATTGCACACTAGAATGGGTTACTGAGAAAATTCAAAATCAAATAGAAGATGCAGGTATAGATCCAAACATAACAGAAGATGAAATCACCATGTCTAGAGGATGTGAAAGAAAGGTACAATTGGAATTTTTAAAAATGTTGTTTCCTTACAGTTTTGACACTATTAACTATTTTAATATTCATCATTATATGCGTTTTCATTGAAATAAATGGTCTTTCATAGGCGAGGAAATATCCAACAATGTGGGCATATGGTCGACATTATCGTGTAGAAAGTGTAGATGTAAAGAGACGATCCTTCGATTGTGGCATCATGGTTGACTTCAAGCAATCCAGTTGATCAAGCTCATAAGATAAGAATATAATTGAAGGGAATCTACAATATGTTGGGAAAATACAAGAAATTATTGAGTTGGATTACCACTCTTTTAAATGTTGTATTTTTAAGTGTAGATGGTATGAAGAATTTGAGAGGACATGAAGACGTGATACCCATAGTGGATTGTTTTCTATAGATTCCTCATGCTTCCTACCGGAGGATAAGGAGCCTTATGTTCTACCAATTCATTGTGAGTAGGTATTTCTTTAAATCAAACAAGAAGTGGTAGTGATAATTAATCTATTAATTCATAGTTTATTGCGAATATATACATGTGTTTATTAATCAATAAAATTGTTATAACATACGTCTAATATATGTATGGCGTTCATGTGTAGGTATTTTTATATGAAGATATTTTGGACCCAAAATGGATTTTTTTCATACATTATGATCCAAGATTAAAGCATGTATTTGACGAAACATTAGTGGATACTCAACAAAACAATGATGGAGAACAAAATGAGAGAGGGATTAGAGAACATCGAAGAAATTGACATCCATGACAATGTTGAAGATGGTTATATTCAGGTACAAGAAGACAACAATCCAAAGTTAAATGATGTTATGGAAGAGAACAATATGGATGGTATAGAAAATAATGACCCAAATACATCTCGGAACAATATAGATGGTCTACAGTCAAATTTCAATAATGATGAAGATGATGCAAGTCAAGATGAGGATGATGATAATATGAAATACTTGAAAGAACATATGAACATTGACAATGATACAATGGATGACATTGTAGCAGACAATAATGTTAATGACCAAGACTTCTAAATTTTTAGAATTATTTGCAATCCATGTTTAAAAAAGGATGATTCTTATGGCCTAAACTTTGAAATGCTTCAGTAATATTAATTCAAGTGTTAAACTATAGAATCGCCACTCTCCATTTTGATGGTATATAACTTGTTTATTAGAAATATTTTAACTATAGATTTAGCTTGATATGTATCTCCCAATTTCTTTAAAATAAGTGCTATAATGGCCTCTTCATGTACATTCAACAATATTGAACTAGCATACCTATATTTAGAAAAATCTATGTAAAATAAGCCGAGGGATATCCTTCTCAAGACCCTATTGTATTTATATGGTGGAAATTCAATTTAATTTAACTTTAAACTTCATAAAATTTCTAAAAACTAAATCAAAATGAATATTGTATTGGCAAGGCTTACGTTTTTTATGAGGTGCCTATTTTAAATTTCATGATCAAACTTCATAATGAATTTTTCCTATTTTACATGTTGCCTATTTTACATGTGGCAGACAATAATGTTAATGACCAAGACTTCTAAATTTTTAGAATTATTTGCAATCCATGTTTAAAAAAGCATGATTCTTATGGCCTAAACTTTGAAATGCTTCAGTAATATTAATTCAAGTGTTAAACTATAGAACCACCACTCTCCATTTTGATGGTATATAACTTGTTTATTAGAAATATTTTATTAACTATAGATTTAGATTGATATGTATCTACCAATTTATTTAAAATAAGTGCTATAATGGTCTCTTCATGGACATTCAACAATATTGAATTAGCCAAATAGAGTCTAATGAGACTCTTATCTTTTTTTCCATTTTTTTTGCCTTATTATGACATTCCAATAGGTTTTCATCTAGCTACTATAAAATTAAATCTCAAGCATCATATAAATATAAGAAGTGATTACAAAACCATGATCTAAAACCACCAAAAAAAGTGGCACCCAAAAACCTAGTTAGAAAATAAACACCCAAATCCCAAGATGAGCTCATTGGATAAAAATGGCATATTAATTCCACATGTCATAATTGCATCATAAAATAATCATAAAATTAGGAATTCCATTATGGATTCATGACACATTCACCATTCTTGTGGGTCTATATGTGATAATGGGTCTAATAATTTTATAATGAAGTATGTAGAAAAAAACATACATGGTCATAAAATAACCTATTTAAAAGGATTTTAACCCTAGGCAAGGACCAATTAAAGTAAACTATTTGAAAGGATTTTTAATTCACATCAACCAGAAACCAATCAAAGCATCCACACAGTAACAATAAATGTGTTCTGATAAATCTTGAAGACTTAAAAACTTGAAAAGACCACTTTGGAGACAACAAAGTAATAGATAAGCAATGAAAATTGACACAGTGATTGAACACTGAAAATGGATTACGAATTATATGTAGTCTGCTCCATTGTATTACTTGAAAATATAAGCATTTGTAACATAAATCTTTTAATATGATATGGATGGGCGGATTATGCAACCTATCTTCTATGGGTTTCCCTATTTCTATGGGAAGCAACAAGCTTGAGTCCCATTTACAAAAAATCACATCACTTCATAACTAAAACATAATTAGCATAAACATAAAAATATTGAGAATTTGTTGGTGGATGCACTACAGTCCGTTAATCTCCAATAGGCACCTGTGATCACCTAAGACTTGTTCAAGGCTCATGCACCATGATCGTGTATCAAAACCATCAAACTCCAGTCCCTGTTACTCCTCTCTTACTTGGCATGTGCAATGAATGAGTTAATCTTTAAACCAGAGCTAAAATCAAAGCATACATCAAAGTACAATAACGATGACGATTAATGAAATGATCTTTGATCAAGGTTTTCATTAATAATTTAGGTATAGAGTAAAATTGGAGAGACTACAGACTCTAAAAAATTGCATTACCATTTAGATATGCTCACGAACCATACATTTGACAAAATTTACTAACTAGACTCAAAGCATATGATAAGGACTTCTAACATATTCACTCTGTGTTTTTCAATTGCACCATTTGATTCTAGAATTCAACAAGAGACTTTCACTAATGGCCTTCAATTCCCTTTTATGGAAACAAGGGAGAAAAACAAGCTTTGGTGCAAGAGTACACATGTGACATCCCAATTGGACCGCTACAAGACACATTCCCATTGCAGTTATATTTACATTTTCCATTGGAGGGAATACATATGAGACAAAGATCGTTAGCCTTTGCAGTGAGAAGAAACTTTCCCTTCAAAAGGTACATGTTAGAAAGAATAATCTTCAAGTTGTTGTCACTCATTTGTTACATCAAGAAAAATGAAAAAATGACAAGGCCAAAAAGTGAGTCAGCATCCCCGTCAGCACTCATATCATCAACAATTAACATTTATCTATAATACTTGCTATCAAGAAACATATATTTGTTACACATTATTCTTTCAAAGGCCAGACCTGTGTTATACTTGACCAATCATATATGTTTCCCTTTTTGTACTTACAAACCCAATCGATCAATAAATATTCTCTTCCATTGTTCATATTCAACAACAAATGGTCAATTGAAATCAATGATTTCATCCATCTTCTTCCTGTATGGAGAATATTTTGTCATTACTGAATTGGATTCCTTATCAAATTCCTCCACAAACCTGATGATAAAAGACAATTTCTCCAAAGTTTTATTCAGAATATTAATATCAACTTTTTCACAAATAAGCTTTGCTTGAGAGGCAATGGTGTTGTCCATCTGGTTCTTCCACATTTGCAAGGGTTTCACTTCATCATAAGTTTGTTGAATTCCTAGAAACAATGATAAGTCATCCTGGTCATAATCAATTTTCAATTCCCTTATTTTTTGTTCCAGTGGAGCAATATACCCTTGAAACCCTTATTCATTAATTTCATTGACAAATCTATAAGTTGGGATAAACTTTGGGTATCTATCTTCCTATTGATTGGCCCCAACTACCATGAGCTTCAACTTCTCAGCTCTAGGAATCCATTTATCAAGGAGTGGGGTGGCCAAATCTTTATCCCTTTGAGATAACCTTATTGATCTCAGCATCAATGAGTAATTGGCATGAACACTATTCAATTTACTTTGAATCTTTCTATTCAGGTGTTTCAAGGTAGTATGAAAAATCCTTGAATTGTTCTCATACATTGTGTCATGTGTCTGCTCAAGTAATTTCTTACACACTTCAATTTGTGTGAGGAGTCATGCCCTTGTAGGATCATCTAATGGGATGGTACCTGATGTGCTTGGCCTCTCAATTTTGAGTGGCTCCTGCCCCAAATTATATGGCGCTATTTCAAAAGATTGATCTGATGAGGGGGATTGAGAATGTGTAGCTGGAGAAGTCGGTGATGCATGACTTGAACTAGTTTGACCTTGATTTCTTAATACTTCTACCTGTTGCTTATACAATGCTACCTTAGTTTCTAATATGGCCACCTTTTGTTGAATCTTATCATATTCACCTATAAGACTATTATATTTGTTCCTATACTAATCTCTTTCAAGAGTGAGGTCTTCCACTATTGCCTTAGTAAACTTCGCAACATTCACATCCATATCAGCTGCCTATAAATTTGGGGTGTGAATGACTCTCTTTATCAACAATTGTCCACTAAAATTTGATGGTTCAACCACTATCGGCCTCCTGGATCCCAGAGATAATGAACAAATTGCTAATGCATCCCATTCTTTACTAAATGTTGATCCTCAAAGTGTCATCTTTGCTTCTTCTTCAATTTGCAGCAAGGGCCTTTCAGACCTCCTTATAATATCAAGCACTATAGCGTCAACAATGTCCCATTCAAGTAACAACAATATACCACTCTTCTTCACAAGCTCTCTGCCCTCTTTAGCAGTCATATTCTAGAATTCAACCCTCATAGCCTTCCTTACATTTGCCTGAATGATAGCTTCAGGGAGTTTCAGATGTAAGATCCTCTTAGTAGCAACCTTCTTTGCATATTGTGGAGCTTTAGCTCTCCATACAAAATATTTGAATGCACTTGTTTCAACAAAGGATTCATCTTCCATAAATGCTTTGCAGGCCTTAATCCTCAAATCATTTGCACTATTTAGACCTCTAAAGTCAACCTTTCCTAGTCTAAGGCTATCCTCCCTTTAGCTTGAAGCAACTTCCCTTATGGGAGAGGGCATTCCCTATTGTATCTCCTTAGAAGTGACAAGGTTATCACCATCCTCGATATCAGAATAATCCACTACTCCTCTTACCTCAGTCGTTTTCCTTTTAAGGGGTGGCTACTCCAATGGAGCAGAACTTCCTGTAGGTGATTCAACATCAATCACAATAGTAGGGACCCGTTTTGATCTCTCAAGAAGCTACCCTCATTTCCCCAGAAGTGGCAGGGGATGGTAATGTTTGCTCCTTGTCTGTTGTCTTCTTCTTCCTGGAGTAAATTCTCATTTGCTGGGTGGCTGATAAGTAGGCCTCTCTTCCAGTACCATAGTAGTGTTTTCTTCAGTTGCCACTGCTTTCCCTTTATCTATGACCACTTGTTGTCTTCTCATTATACCCACTATATTCTCAAAATTATTCAGAACATGCATAATCCTATCGAATGTACTCTGTATATTGGGCATAGGGTCATACTTAGGATCTCTCCTTTGAGCCCTCTCCATCATCTTATTGAAAGCAAGATATTTAACCTTCCTTTCATCTTGCTCAGGGAAGTCAAAAATGTTCCTGATTACATTATTCAGGTAGTAGAATTTATGCACAAAAGTACCAAGCCTTTTCTCCATCTTCAATGCATTAAGCTACAAAGAAAAGCGTGCTTAGCTTTGGCATTGTTTTCACTTATCTTCTTTTTGGCTTGATCCGTTGGAGGGGTTGATGGAGGTGTATATGATCAACAATAGATTTCCACACATCAAACCCAAGGGCATTCAAATAAGCTTCCATCTTAATACTCCAAAACACATAATTAGTCCCATCAAAGATTGGTGCTTTGACTGTATTGTGATTATTTGCCATATGTGCTCTTAAGGATCTCCTTCAAGCAATTAGGCTTTCAAGAAGGACATTGCTCTAATACCAATTGAAGAGCACAAAGATATATTGAGAGGGGGGGTGGATCAGTATATCAATGAACTTTGACCCTTTCAACATTTATCAAACACAAATCAACTATGCAAGAGTATCACAATGTGAACAAGTTGACACCAAGATTTTATGTGGAAACCCTTATGGGATAAAACCACGATACAAATAACGCACTTTATGAATTATATAAGCTTTACAATAAATGTAGGCACCAACCTACTTGAATCACCAATTTTGTAGTTTAGTAGGCGCCAACCTAGAAGGAGCATCAACTCATATCTCTTATTTAGTAGGCACCAACCTACAAGGAGCACCAACCCCTAAAGATTGTAGGAACCAATCTACCGGAGGCACCAACTTAGCAAAGATAATGATATTAAGAATAATGTCCCACCTTCAATGTTGCTTCTTCAACAGATGATGGAAAATTAAGATCTCCTCTTCTACTCTTCTGTGTGATTTATCTTCCTTGAATGATCTCCAAATATCTTCATATATCTTCTTGTTCAATTCTTCATACAATCCTGCTCAATTATGCCTCAACTTGCACAAAATATGCTATGGTTCTCCTTCACCAATCTGATCTAAATGGTGCACAATCTCTTTTTACAAAACTGATCACAATCATTCACAATCTTCTCATAAATTTAATCTTCAAGATTTTCTTTAACTTGCACTTATTCCTCTTTATAATCTACCTTATAGTTCATACAATGCTCAAAAATTATTCATTGACTAAAATCTCATTCACTTAGATCTGCAACATGATTCTCATAAATTTGTATTTTATCTCAACTTAACTCTTCCTTGTGATGTAAGATACCTCTTTAAAGCTCACATAAAAATAATATATATTTCTGCACTCTGCTTGTTCTGATCTTACACAATTATCCACACCTGCTTGTGTTTGGATGATATAACTTTTTACTCACACACAAAACACTCCATCGTTCAATCTTGATTGGAATATCATTTAAGTATCTCACTCAAACATTGCAACCTTTAGATGAAAGAACATAACTATACTTGCATCTTTCAAAACTGTCCCTTCATAAATCTGAGTTCTAAGTTTAATATAATTTGAATCACCTTGGTTTGCTTGCTTCACCTTTGAAACTCCATATGTTAATTATTAAATCTGTTATGGAATTCAAATGCATTTCTTAGGATGGGACACGTCCTTTTGTGAGATATTTTTGATGATAAGTCGTTGCCTTTTCACAAAACATCTTTTAGGAAGTATTTAAGTGAATCGATACATGAAACAGATTAAGCAAAAGACACGTCTACTTCTTTATGATTCACATCTATTTAATGATTCTTTAGTTTAGCAAATCGCACTTCTTTAAACACGTCTCTTCAAGAAAATGGTGATTTCTTCTAGACACGTCCCTCCATATTTAGGAAAAGACAAACAAACACATCTTTTACCTACTTAACAAATTGCAAATTACATATGTAATTAGACTTTTACAAAACATATTGTTCTTATTTGCATCTCTTAATTTGAGCATTTTAAAGAGATTAAATCCACATCACTTAATACTTTGATAATTTTAATCTGAATGCTTAATCTGAATATTTCAATCTGAAAGTTGACCATCTAATTATCTAGCTTTGTCAACAAATCAGAACAACATTCTTTGATTGCTACATACGTAAAGAATAATTGTTGCTCCTTAATGATGCAATATAATCATTGTCATTTGCTAACATATAACCACCACCTTTGTTAACTATCTTCATCGTTGTCTTTAATCACAACCTTTAGATTGATGTATATTAGTTAGACATTCACACTTTAATTTGGGAAACAATATTCATTCATACATGCCTTGGTCTTTTGATTTCATTTAAGGATTAGTGGCCTTTGGTCTTTATAGATCACACGTCTTTGACACAATCTTCTCACCTATAAATCTTACCAACTATCTCGCCTATATGCATTTGACTTTAATGATGACATCCAACCATCTCGTTTATTCACTTTGACATCAATGACAATATTTGCAACAATCTCAAACAACGAATTCCTTCTTGACATCACTTTGACATCAATGACAACATTTCCAATAGAGACTCATATTTAAGATCATTTGTAATCCATTTGGAAGTAGTTGGGGGAGATAGTTTTAGTCCTCAATTAGTAGTTGAGAGGAAGTAGACCTGAAGGTCATAATAAGGCCTTGCACCAATTGTAATATCTTGTAATGCCCTTGGAACAAGCTTGTGAGCCCTAGTCATTCCCCATATATGACATAGGATACATGTGAGATTTTCAATGATAGTTCATCTTTGATGAGATTTTCTTGTGTTACTTCTGTTGTGTTGAACTCTAGGTTGCATGGTTGGACAATCCTTTCTAGAACCTCTATCTGTGGCTACACCAAGTGGTATCAGAGAAAGCTTGCAAGTCCTTAGGCTCAAGAAGGAATTCCTTGTGGTGAACAGATCAACAACCTGAGACAACATGCAAGTGTTTTCAATTGAGTGTCAACTATGATAGTTGAGACCTTGTAGCTAGATCGCCGAATTGACGCAGTTGCACTAAATCCAAGGGGAAGAGATGTCACCAAAAAGAGCGTTGATTATGGAAAATGTTTTTGGATGGATGGATGAAATGTTGGAAATGATGAGGGCAATGAGAGTCCGGTTGGACGTTGTATAAGAAGATAGAAGGAGAGTTCTAAACGCTAGACATGAGGATGAAAGTGATGATGAATTGGATCATTTCCGCAAATAAAAATGAAGAAAACCTAGAAGAAGAAGACTCGGATCAGTTAAGGAGGTTAAAAGCTATTTCCAAGATTGGTAAGAGACCTAGAATTAAAATTCAAAATTACATGAAAATTTTAAAATCTGGTGAATTAATTGATTGGATCAATGATATGGAAGAATACTTTGGGTATGAAGAAATTGAAGATTCAGAGAGAGTGAGATTTTCAAAAACTAAGTTGAAAGGATAGAATAGTGACATGCCCTTTCAAAATCATAAAGGGATAGAATAGTGACAAAGTTGAAGAATCAATTTATGCCTGATGATTATGAGCTGGAATTATTGAAGAGGTTGCAAAATTGAAGGAAAAAAGAGAACTTTGTGAAAGAGTATACTAAAAAAAAATTCAAGATGATCATGTCAAAGCTAGACATAGTGAAGTAGGGCAAGGAGAAGGTTGTGTGGTACATCAATGGACTAAGAACAAGCATCCAAGAAGAGTTGAGCCTAGTGAAGATGACAACAGTTGAAGAAGCATACTAATTTGTGCTAAAGGTGGAGAAAATTTTGAATAAGAATTTTCAACAAATACAAAGAAGTACAAGAGGAAGATTCTAGAGAAGCAGATCATAATCTAGAGAAAGAAGACCATTTGCAGAGAAAAACAAGGATGGAAAACCCTATTGTAGTGAAGAGAAGGACAATAATTCATACCACAAAGGAAGAGAGGACATAAATTTATATTGCAATGACAGAGGAGGTCATAGTTCTTGCCACAATGAAGGATATAAGAGAGAGGAAGGAATATCTGAGAAGAGACCATTCAAAGGAATTTGTTTCAAGTTTGGAGGTGAAGGACATAGAGCATTTGAATGTCATCAAGGAAGACTAGTAAGAGGACTGAGAACACTAGAAGAACAACTTATGTGGATGAAGAACCTATTGGATCCCCTAGTTTAGTTGGGAAACTAGAGAAAGGAAAATCATTACTAACGAGAAGAGTTTTAATGCATGAAGAAGTGACTGAGGAACCACCGCAAAGGAAGAATTTGTTCAGGAAAAGATGTAAATCCGAAGGAAAGATATGTAAAGTTATCATTGATAGTGATAGTACCGATAATTTAGTTTTAGAAGATATGGTAACAAAGTTGAATTTGAAGAGGTTGAAACATCTAGATCCCGATAAGAGAGCATGGATTCAGGATGAACATAAGATCTTGGTAAAAGAGTATTGTTTGGTGAAATTTCATATAGGATCATATAATGATGAAGTGTTGTGTGATATTATTCCCATGGATGCATGCCATTTATTGTTAGGAAGACCATGGTAATATGACAAGAAAGCAATTCATGATGGAAGAAAAAATACATATACTATGACTTCAAATGGCAAGAGACATATATTGATACCTTTGGGAGAAGAGGACAAAAAGGAAGCTTGTGGCACTACTAGACTATGTTTGGTAGATGGAAGGAAGTTTCTAGAAGGATTGAGTCATGAGAACATGTATTTTGCATTGATTCCAAAGAAGTTCAGTAATCAAGAGACAAAAATTATACCGTAAAGGATGAAGATCCACCACAAACAAAAGTAGAAGAACTGTTAGCCACGTATCAAGATATCATATTAGAGAATGTACCAAATGGATTACTACTAGTCTAGTCTGGATCATCATTCATTATATAGAACTAATACCAAGAGAAATTAGAAGAACTGTTAGCCTATCAAGATATCATATTAGAGAATGTACGGATTACTACTAGTCTAGTGGATGAACTAATACCTTTTTCCTAGTGTGATGACAAGAAAATGAGAAGTTAAACCAACAAATATAAGAACTTTTGAAGGGATTGATCAAAGAGAGCATAAGCCCATGTGTGGTACTTGTTGTACTAGCACCAAAGAAATATGGAGAGTGTAGGATGTGTATACACTCAAGATAAATCAATAGGATCACTAACAAGTATAGATTTACATTGCCAAGAATGGATGACATTATGGGTTGTTTGGGTGGAGCAAACTGTTTCACAAAGATTGACCTAAAGAGTGGATATCAAAAAATCAGAATCAGGGAAGGATATGAATGGAAGACCGCATTCAAGACTAATGAATATTTGTATGAGTGGTTAGTGATTCCTTTTAGATTGACCAATGCACCTAGCACTTTCATGAGTTTGATGAATGAGGTACTAAAACAATTCTTGGGTAAGTTTATTATTGTTTATTTAGATGATATTGTAATTTTTAGTAAGACTAGAGAAGAACATTTGTGGCACATCAAAAAATTATTACAAAGGTTGAGGGAGGAGAAATTGTTGATAAAAATTAGGAAGTGTAGCTTTATGAAGAAAAAGTTGGCATACTTGGGTTTTGTCATTTCTACTGAAGGATTGGAGATGGAGCCTGAGAAGATTAGAGAAATTTTTGATTGGCCTACATCAATAAACTTTAGGGAGGTAAGATCATTTAATGGACTAGCAAGATTCTATCGAAAATTCATAAGGAGCTTTAGTAGCATTTGCACACCCATGAAAGAAACAATGAGAGGAGATAGGAAAGATTTTAAGTGGACATTTGAAGCATAAAGAAGTTTTGAATTTCTAAAGCAAAAGGTGATAGAGCAACCAAGGTTAGCATTACCTAATTTTGACAAAGTATTTCAAGTTGATTGTGATGCTAGTGAAAATGCAATAGGAGCAGTGTTGAGTTGAGAAGGGATACCAATATATTATTTTAGTGAAAATTTGAATGATGCTAGAAGGAGATATTTAGTTTATGACCATGATTTCTATACCATATAAGTTCAAGCCTTGAAGAAGTGGAGACATTATTTATTGCCTAAGGATTTTGTGTTGTACACTGATCATCAAGCCTTGCAGTATTTGGACAATTAGGGTAAGTTGAACTAGAGACATATGACATGGGTTGAGTTCTTACAAAGTATACATTTTTGTTGAAACATAAGAGTGGTAGATTAGATAAAGTTACAGATGCATTGAGTAGGAGAAGGAATTTGCTAACGGAAATGAAAATAGAAGTATTGTGATTTGAAGAACTAAAATGTATGTACGAGGATGATCTAGATTTTTTTGAAGCATGGAAGGAATGTAGGGGACTAGTACTGATGGATGGGAGCCAATGGTTGGATTATTTCATTTAGGAAGATATTTTATTCAAGGGAAATCAGTTGTGTATTCCAAGGAGTTCAATGAGGGAGAATTTGATTAAGGAGAAGCATAGTGGAGGACTAGCAAGACATTTTGGGGTAGATAAGATAGTAGCTTTGGTGAGTGAACACTCTCTTTTGCCACAGATATATAAGGATGTCGGGAAGAATATCTAAATTTTCAAGTTCTATCAAGTAGAAAAAGGGAGTAGTCAGAATACTGGATTGTATAAACCTTTGAGAATACCGAAGAGACCTTGGGAAGATATAAGCATGTATTTTGTATTAAGATTACCAAGAACACAAAAAGGATATGATTCTATAATGGTAGTATTGGACATATTTTCTAAGATGGCATATTTCATTCTTTGCAAGAAGATGAATGATGTGTATTTTGATGACCTATTTTTCAAAGAGATTGTGAGATTGCATGGACTACCAAAGAGTATAGTTTCAGACAAGCACACCAAGTTCATTGGATACTTTTGGAGTACATTGTGGAAAAAGATGAAGAAATACCTAAATTTTAGTTTGGCATATCACCCAAAAATAGATGGTCAAATAGAGGTAGCAAACACGAGTCTGGGTAACTTACTAAGATGTTTGGTTGGAGATAAAGTAGGAAGTTGAGATATAGTTCTATCGCAAGAAAATTTTGCATACAATAATTTAGTAAACTAGAGTACAAGGAAGAAACCATTTGATATTGTGATAGGGATAGATCCCAGAGGATTTGCAGAGCTTAGAGACATCAGTATGGAGGATAAGAGGAATGCAAAAGCAAAAGAATTTGTAGGATTCATGGAAACATTGCATAGTTAGGTCCATAAACACTTGGAGAACATGAACAATAAGTACAAAGAGAAAGAAAATGATAAAAGGAAACATAATTAATTTGTTGTTGGGGATGAATTTATGGTATATCTCAGGAAGGAAATTTTTCTAGTAGGAACATATAATAAGATGAAGATGAGGAAGATTGGACCGTGTAAGATTCTCAAGAATTTTGATTCAGTAAATGCATATGAAGTAGAGTTATCAGAGGCCCTTGGTATATCACCTATTTTCAATATTGTGGACATATTTGAGTGCCATGAAGGACAGTCAAGTGGAAGTAACAATTAATTTGGCTTGGAGGAACAATTACCAAACCAACCACCAAAGTAGATTAAGCAGATCCTAGACATTAGAAATGGAAGGAGCACTAGGAAAAAACAATATAAGTAGTACTTGGTGAAGTGGAAAGGTACACTAGTGGAGGATTCATCATGGATTTATCAGGATTAAGTGAACCACTTTGGTTTTCATCTAGCCTTGGAAAGTGAGGGGCTCACTTTTCTTCCAACCTCGAGTGTCTGATGCAGGAGCATCCTTGATTGTAAAGCAATCTTGTATCAACCAAAAATATTTCTTTTCTTTACAGTTCAATCTATAGTTGTCTCAATAGTTTCTTTTATGTTTCACTGCATTATCATTTCTTAGCTCATAGAGAAGGATATAGATTCTACATGAGGCCATATTCAACATATCCAGATTTAAGATGATTTGCATTCATTTGTAGAAAGTTACCATTCTCATAATTTCACTGTCAATTCTAAGATAAGAATCTTTAGGGCCTATCTAGCTTAGGCTTGTTGTGTAGACCTTTTCCAGAGTATGTGGAGCTTAATGAAACATCACTCAAGGAATTTTAGGTTCAGGGGGAACTTTCTTGGAGATTTGCAATACATTTGTTGAATGCACAAGACAACTAAGAGGGGGGTGAATCAATTATACATTAAAACATCATAATCCTCATAAATATTCAGATCTGCATTAGCCTCTTAAACCCTTAACAACCATTAAACCCTTATCATGCATTAGAAAAATATAAATATGAGAAATAGTAATGAAAACACATCCAAACATAAACATACGAGAACACCAAATTTGTTGAATAGGACAACTGAGAGGACAGGGGGTGAATCAGTTGTCAGAGATTTTAATCTTCAATTCAATTACCAGAACTAATACTTTACTGCTTAAATGATTAATCATCAAATGTCAATGTAGAAACTCAAATCCAATGCATAAATACAATAACACCATATTTATGTGGAAAACCCAATGAGGAAAAAACCACAGTGAGGATTAACTCACACTATAGAGAATATCGAAACCGATTACAAAAGGCTCATTTCCTAAAACAAGGATCATTGCCTGAAACAAGGCTCATTGCCTAAGATAAGGCTCACTATCCAAAACAAGGACTCATTGTCCAACAGGGCTACAACCTGGAGGGCTCACTGCCACAGAGATACAAAGAAGACAAAGATGACATGTTACAGAGAGACAACAAATTCAATGCAACAAAGGGTTCCACCACAATCACTTGATCAACTTGCATGAATGATAGAGTTTGCCTTCTACTCACTACATCTGAAAACTCAACATTAAGCTTCACATTGATCTTACTTCTTTTCTTTTGTATATTTTTCATTACTAGCTCATCCTGTATTTATACAATCTCCAACCTTGAAAAAGATACAAAGTCAACCATCCAACTTCAAATTCAAATTAGGTCGGCACCAAAACATCCTATGGTGGAATTAGAATGAGGGTGACCCAAACACATGCTTCATTGAGACCCAAAATAGATCCATCACGCTTCATCAACTTCGAAGATAGTGCTTTAAACACGGTCAACCAAACCAATGTAAAACACATAGAACAATTAAGCTCGAAAATTCCATAAACCAAATATATCTTCAATGCAATCAAAACATCTTAACTCTAGAACTGCAAGTCAAAATACTTCATCGAAGAGAAATCTGGACCAACAACTTTTCTCCCAAACCTCATCCAAAACACAGAAAAACATAGTTCACAACTAGTGAACACAACTCAAACTTCACAATGAACCAATAGCTAAAAATCTAGATATAGAAACCTTCAACAACCATGACCAACATATCTGAACCGTACAAACATAGGGACAAGTACCAGATCATCATCCTGAGCAACAACTAAATACCTGTAATCTTTCTTTAATACATTTTTCTCAATATCCTCAACATATACAACCAACAACAACTAGTAGATAACCAGTTGACCAGTTGACATCAATGACAACACTTTCATTCCTTTTTTCCATTCTTGCAACAATATTTATGTGGAAAACCCAAGAAGGAAAAAACCACAATGAGGATTAGCTCACTATATAAAGTAATTGCAACACCGAATACAATACGCTCATTGTTGGAGGGCTCACTACTAATGAATCATTTCCATATTAGAAAGAAGAAGATACGAGATTGTTACAATGAGAAATCCATCTCAAAGAAACAAGAAATATCCACCACTACAACTCTGCACCATCAATAATCTCTATCTTACTGCTATTAGAAACTTCAAATACTCTACAAATGTAGACGCTTCTGCTCACTGCATTGGAGCCATATGAATTAAGCTCACACTTCATATCTTTGCATCTGATTAAATTCACATCTCAATACATCCTCACATCTACACACACTTCCCCAACATTTCACCTTGGCTTTATACCATTTGTAACCTTAAAAAAATCTTTCAAGGTTGGATATGCACCTCAAACATGCAAATTCAAATTAGGTCAGCACTGAAACATTCTTGTGATGGAGAGTAATGAAGGCGGACCATATCACACCTTAAATCAGACCTACATCCACAAATACATGCCATGCCATGCTTCCACAAACTCCAAAGCATGTCCACAATTAGTGTAAACACCCAAAGTTGGTCAAACCTGTGTTAACACCATTAAACAATTAAGTACATGCTTCCTCAAATCTAAAGATGACTCACGATCTATTGCATAGAGGCTTTTGTTGTTCCAAAAGATCGACCTGATAATTCTCGATACAACTACCAAATTTAATGAATCCATAGGAGGTAGTTAAGCCGTGTCACAAACTCAAGCATTGCATTGCACAACACAAGGAGATCAAGGGCACACACCTCACAACAATCCCCACCAATGCAAGTGAGGGGTTTGAACCCGTGACCCAGGATTTGATACCAATTGTTGCACATACAATTTTGGTTGCACCAACAGATAAACTTGTTAATTCCCGATACAACCACTAGAGTTAATGAATTCACAGGAGGCAGTTAAGCCATGTCACAAACTCGAGAATTTTGTTGCACAACACAAGGAGACCAAAGTCACACACCTTGCAACATGGTCCACACACAACACTTGAGCACAATTTGGAATATTCCATCAACACCCTAAAATCCAACAAATCCTTCGCAACAACATACACCTGAAGAACATAATCATTATGTACACCCAGTTAACCTTCCACACACTATAACTCATGAATCTAACCTTGCAAAGCACCAAAACTCAAAAAATAGATCAAGGATAGATACATACATTGTAAGCACATTCCTAGATCCACAAGGCCGGAAACTACAACACGAAGAAATTCAAAGAAAAACCATTTCTTCCAGACAACACTACTTCATAGTTCACACACTAGTGAACACAACTTCTATTGAATGATCTTAAACATGAAACTTTAGAAGTAACACCTTTGAACATCTCCGATCATCATATACGAACCACACAAGTAGATCTTCAACCATGAAGAAATGTGATGCAAAACACTAAACATTACTCTACCATGCTAAACACTCTTTACCATAATGTTTCCTCTTTTATTCAAATTTTCTCAAAAGCAATTGGAAACCAAGCACCACAAACACCATCTCAACATCTGTAATACCTTCTCAGCAAACATATGCTCATCAAAAAAAAACTAGAGGTTGACATCAATGAGACTGCAACCAATCAAAGCATCTCCATAGGTTGACATCAATGCAACAACAAAGATCTGTTGACATCAATGACAACACAAACTTCCAAAAATCTCCCCCTTAATCATTGATGGCAATACAAACACATGATATGAGAAACCCAATAACAACTTTGTGATTACCAACACATATACTACACACTAGTGCACACTGCTCCCTCTTACACAAGCATCTATTCTTTCCAACACTTTCTTTCTCCCCCTTTCTACATATGGTTTTTCAGTTAACTCTTTCTCTCCCCCTTTGACATCAATGACAAAGGGAAACACATATTTTCTTTTCTTAGCTTCTCCTTTGACATCAATCACACATACACCACCTCTGCAACTTCCTTTTCAAATCACTTCTTTGCACACAACCCCTTAGGAGTACACAACATGTTGCATCAACCAACAACCACTGCAACCTACACTTTTCCTTTTTCTGCTCATATCCTTTAAAAAATTTGACAAAGGAAAACATCTACATGCTTACTCTCTTTCCACATAATGACAACACTTACTCCCCCTAACTGTAACAACCAACAATGCCACTACTTGCTTCCCCTAAGAGGTAGCCACCAACATCAGTCCAAAACAAGAAATGAATCTTGAAATCCACTGGCCTTATGCATAACCTTATGCATCTAATTTAAAGGAGGGGAAGTAACCCCTAACTTCTCTTAGAGATACTCAAATGCATCCTTAGAAAAGGGAAAAAGTACAAAATTGTGTCACACTTTTAGCCAACTTATCAGCACAACTGAATTTGAGTATTTCTAACTAAAAATCAATTTTGGTCAAACATATGGTCTAATACTTGATTCATTCTAGCTAATTTATATATTTCCACAAGTTTTCCAACCAAAATTGTTAGATAAATGCATATGTAGCACCACTTTGAAGCCAATTTACCAAAAAAATTAAATTATTTGAAAAACTTGATGTTTCAATAACTCCTAGTCATGTAAATAATTTTTTTTTTTAAATATAAAAATACCCTTTTGTAGATGCATGTGTAGTTCTCAAAAACATATATTTAAAATTTTTAACTATTAGTTATATTTTATTTTTTATTTTTACTAAAAAGTAGGTTATCAACACAAAAATATTAGGTTAATTACCATGCCAAGAAAAATACTAAAACATATTAAAAAAAATTGAAAAAATATGATGCACTAAATAAAAGACTCTATATCAAGATGGTATAATTTTTTGTCTATTTTAGATAAATAATCAACATAAAAGTAGATGTCAAATGGAAACAGTTGTGTTTCAGTATATGCACATTTAAATATTTATTTTAAAATATATATTTAACAAAATTGAAAAAAAAATATCCATGCACTGAAGCTTCAAGATATAAATACACATGAAAATTTTGAAGGAAAAATAATAAATTTACTATATAAAGATTGACATCCCATGCAACTTCATTTTTCAACATTTTATCAACAATAAAATTGTAGTGTAAATTTATAAAAAAACTATATTCCAATAATTTTTTTTAATTCTTTTAAAAAATGCAAATATAAAATATATTAGAAAATACACATTTTATTAGTTTACATCATTTCAAAATTCAAAACATTTATGCCATTTTTTAGTGATTCGAGTTTAAGTTGGATTAGTGTTGGTTATTTTCTTTATAAAGTGTGACACAAATTTGTGATTTTACCCAAAGACCTTTGTGAATATATCAACAGTCTGATCCTTAGTAGGCACATACTCCAACTTCACCTTATTTTTTGCAACTTTTTCTCTCAAAAAGTGATACCAAATTGAAATATGTTTTATCCTTGAATGCATTACTAGATTCTTTGAAATGTTGATAGCACTTGTGTTATCACATAAGATAGGAATTAGTTCATCATATGACACTCTAATATCCTTCAATGTTTGTTTCATCCACAACACTTGTGTGCAACATGATGTTGCAACAATGTATTATACCTCTGTAGTAGATAATGACATTGAATCTTGCTTCTTACTTAGCCAAGACACGAACCTACTTCCAAGAAAGAAATAGCCACTACTTGTACTTTTGTCATCCACACAACCTTCCCAATCTGCATCTATATAAGCACTTAGAGAGAAATCAGTATCCTTTAGATACCATAAACCATGTTCCGAAGTGCCCTTCAAGTATTTGAATATTCTCTTTACTGCTACCACATGTGACTCTTTGGGATCTTCTTGAAATATAGCCACAAGACAAATGAAATGCATGATATCCAGTCTAGTAGCAGTTAGGTATAGAAGTCCACCAATCATTGATTTGTACTTGCTCTGATCAGTCGTAGGAGATTTTTTATTCTTACTTAGCTTGCAATCAGTAACCATGGGAGTACATACTGGTTTTGAGTCTTCCATTCCAAACTTCTTCAACATTTCCTTAACATACTTTGACTATGATATGAATATTCCTTTCTATGTCTAATTAATTTGAAGCCCAAGGAATAAATTCATCTCCCCAAACATAGACATCTCAAACTCTTTATGCATTTCTTCTGCAAATCTCTTACACATACTTTCATTTCCTCCAAAGATTATATCAACATACACAACCACAATCAAGATTTCATCTTTCTCAACTTTAAAATAAAGATTGCTATATGTGGTACCTTTATTGAATCCCTACTGCAACAAGTACCTATTCAATCTTGCATACCAAGCTCTAGGAGCTTACTTGAGTCCATATAATGCCTTCTTCAATTTGCAAACTATGTTAGGATTATCTAATAATTGAAAACCTTATGGTTGTTCAATGTATACCTCTTCTTCCAATTCACCATTCAAGAATGCAAACTTCACGTCCATTTGATAAACTCTGAAATCCTTATGTGTTGTAAAAGCCAAAAACATTCTAATAGCCTCCATACTTGTCACTAGAGAAAATGTATCCTCAAAGTATATTCCTTCTACTTGTAAGTAGCCTTTACGCACAAGTATTGCTTTGTTCCTAACAACTCCATTCTCATTCAACTTTTTCCAAAACACCCATTTAGTTCCAATCACATTCTTGTTTTGTCATCTTGGAACAAGTTCCCAAGTCTGATTCTTCTCAATCTACATCAGTTCTTCTTCCATAGCCTTGATCTAAAATTCATCTTTGCATGTGTCAATCACTATTTTAGGTTCAACTTTGGAAAGTAAACATAAATTTACCCATTCTTCTATCATATCAGCCTTTCTTCTTGTTAATACACCTTTGCTTTTGTCACCAATGATCTAATCTTCAGAATGATTTTTCTGCACATACTTGGGGGTCTTAGGGATCCTTTTTGAAGCTTCTTCCTCTTCAACCTACACTTTTTTTTCCTTACCTTCATCTTTCTCTTCTTCTCTATAAGAGGACTCGCCTGATTCATACCCTTCTATCAATATTGATCTTTTATGTAAGTCTTCATCCACTTTGATACTTTCACTCTCAACAATCCTTTTTAATCTCTTTTTGTAACATTGGCAACCCTTTCTCTTTGTAGAGTATCCAAGGAAGATTCCTTCATCAAACCTTGCATCAAACTTTCCTAAGTTTTCTTCATCTCTTCTGATATAGCACTTGCTTCCAAACACTCTGAAGTATTTGACAATAGAAGTTCTTCAATACCATAAATCATAAGGAGTTTTTGAACGGTTTGTCATTTCATGTGCTCTATTAAGTATGTAAACTGCAATATGAATTGATTCTCTCCAATAGACATCTGATAGATTTGCTTCCTTCATCATTGTCCTTGTTGCTTCATAAAATATCATATGCTTCCTTTCCACCACTCCATTCTACTGAGTCCTAGGAGTTGATAGATGTCTCTTTATTCCATGATCTTCACAAAAAATGCTAAACTCATTGGAGGTGAACTCTCCACCTCTGTCAAATATTAAAATTTTTATTTTCATATCCATTTCATTCTCAACCATAGCTTTAAATGCTTTAAACTTATCTAAAGCTTATGATTTTTCTTTGAGAAAAGTTACCCAAGTTATTCGAGAGTAATCATCAATTAATAACATGAAATGCTTGTCACCTTGAAAACTTCTTGTTCTTGTAGGTCCACAAAGGTTTGTATGCACCAACTCCAAAGGCCTTGCAGTAGAATATTCTTTGACATTGAGTCATTTTTTCTTGTTTGCTTCCCAACCTGACATTCCTTGCAAACTGCATTGATAGTGTAGACACTTAAAACTGTCTTGATGATGTTGCATACTTGATTTCTTATACTAACAATATTCCTAGTCTATTTCACCTAATTCATCCATTTAATTAAATATTTTCAATTATTATTTAAATTCATATTTTATCCTATTAATTAAATAAATCAATTTTATTTAATTAATTCACTTTTCTCCATACTAATTTCATTCTCATTTGATCAAATGATGCAAATTGTTTAAGAAATAAAATAGGGGTTAAAATTTATTCAAATAAGAATAAGTACAGAGCATGGGCATCAAACATCCCTATCAAGATTCACTAAGTGGTCTAACTATTGAGACAAATCCAGAGGTAATTGACCCTTATCCACAATATTCCAATGTTGCATGTGATCAGAAGCCCATTTGGCCAGACAATCTGCTACTCCATTCCACTCCCTGGGGATATGAATGAAAGTAACAGAGTCCAAAGAAGCACACAAATTAAGAATTTGGTTAACAACCAAAGCAAACTTCCAACTAACATCCTTAGAATGTTGTTGATCCAATAGATGTACCACCAACTGTGAATCATATTCACAAATGAGCTTGCTCCATCCAAGAGCACAAGCACGCTCCACAACATACAAAATAGAAATGGCCTCCATCAAATTGTTAGTATGATGACCTTTATAAACATAAAACATAAACTAAACAATCCCCAATCTATCTCTACTAACTCCACCAATACCCGCAGGACCTGGGTTTCCCAAATCCTCCAACTATTCCCACTTGCACAATGAATATTCCCTTGGAATGTTCACTTTTCAAATTCAAATATTTCCTCCTAAACTAAAATATCTCCAACATCTCTACAACATAATTCTTAAAAATTAAGGAATTGGTTGAGTCTCTCATGGATTTGAGACCATTGATCTGATCTTCCATTTGTGTCATGGATTATCAATCATCTGATTCATCCTTGATCCATGTTCATTTCTCTCATTCGATTTCATCCATTGATTAGTCATTTTGATCCTCACCATTGATCCTAATTTCCCAAATCTATAAATAGTAAGCATTTTTCCATAATAAATCATCCACAAGCTTTGACTAAACTTACTCTCTTGAATTAATTGCCAAATTTGATCAATTTGAGAGCACTTGTGAGCCATTTGAGTTCATTTCTTTATGAATTGCTTTGCATAACAATGATTTTTTTTTAATTGAAGCACTCTACATCTAATTTGGGCATAATCCCACAATGGGATTGAGGTTTGCATCTCTTAGTTAGAATTTCATTTGAATTACTTTGTGCTTTCGTTCTTTTGAATTCTAATTAAGTCTTGTGAAAAATTTCATTGGATTGTGTAGTTAATTGATCATTTTCTCAGTTATTTTAGTTCATTTGATATCATTTGATCAATCAATTGTATACATTCACATAATAGCACACCCGGTGGGACCCCACACCCCTAGCTAACAATTTTTTTGTATTCTCAGAATTTTCAGGAATAAGAGGTAGAGTGACACATTTGCAAATTACAACACATATGCAAGTGAAAGGTTGGTGTAGTTGCAATTTGTGACATAGTTGCTAATTTCTATCTTTCTATTTTCAGAGCGACGAAATTGCATTCTAGCAACATACTTTCATTTTACCAGAGCGACACATTTGTGGAGGGGCAGAGCGACACACTTGTACAATAGTCTAATACAGTTGCACTAATAGTCTGACGCATTCACAAGTAAAATAGAGGTTCAAATTTTAGGGTTTTGATCCGAATTTCAACTTGATTTTACATCTAACCCTAATATATTTTTGTTTTTTTTTTTTTTTCCGGTTAAGAATAACATTTTGTAGAAACTAGGTGATGTATCAAGCATCAAACAAAGTGTTCATTAACATTAGATCATGAAGTATCCATCAAATTTCAAAGTGTTTATCAACATTTAATGTGAAGAATAACCTTAGAGCTTCTTATTTCATGTTTTAGATTAGAATCACACATTTACTTTAGTGTTTAAAATTGAACAAGTACAACTTACATTTTTCAATTTGGGCTTTAAAAGAACCTACAAATCTCACACTTTAATTGGTGCTTTTACAGTGTATTCACATTTATCTTTGGTGCATCTAAAAAGAACAAGAGTGTGTGCTTTATTTTCCATATTTAGTAGACTAGCAAGTGTGTATCTTCTCCCCTTGCACTTCGTGAAATATTGGGTGAAGAGAAACACTTCTAGTTTGCACTATATGTTCATTGTAAACCCTCCAAGGTTGTTGCTACGTATTCTCTCCTCTTGCACTTTGTGCAATCTTGGGTGAAGAGAAATAGTAACACCATTTTTTTCTTTTAAGTAGGAGGCTTTCCTTGAGATACATCCCGCAATGGATAACTCAAGGCGACCTAAAATGACATTTTAGGGAGAGCTATATAAATTGGCTATGAGAAAAATTTGTCTATCTGTGCATGTAATGCCCCAGACTTGTGTGGGTTTCTCGATGCGATGTCCATGAGGTCTATGGTGTTCACCTAGTTCCACTCACTAAAAACCTATTTGTTTTAGAGTCCCATGTCCATCTAACATCTTCTTAAGGAGATGCAATGGAATATCATCATTCAATGAAGTTATTCACCATGTACTAATCATAGTTGAGGTGACAAACACCTTGTAAGGAAATTTTCCTCTCAAGGTAAGAGGTGTATCGCGTACACGTGCATACTCTAGTTACTCATTATATGGGTAGTATTTTATCGTGTGGACCTAACTTAAGAAGATAAACCTACTTGACTAAATAGGATTGTGCTTGTTTTTTGTTCTATTGATCTATTGCTAGTGGGATTTGTGGAAGAAATATTACAAAATATCTCCCATTACCTATTGAGTTAGTTGAACACATTGCTTGATCATCAAAACACTCAAACATTAAACATGTTTATGATAATATTTCAAACCCTTTGAACACATTGTATGCACTTGAAGGACATTATACTATTGCATGCATCTAAGTATTTTTTTTATCAAAAAAATATCTTAGTGTTCTTCCTGGTATCATTCTCTATATCTTTACGCATTGTGTCAAAGTAAACCTAGGGAACTATAATTTAGTATTTTGGTTTTCACAATATTGAGCTTTTGAAAAAACAAATTGAGGGAGAGAGAGCTATAGAGGGATAGGTTAGATAGAGTGAAGTAGAGAGGGAAGGTGGGTTAGAGGAAGAGAGAGAGAGAGAGAGAGAGAGGGAGAGAGAAAATTAGAGAGGGAAGGAGGGAAGGAGGAAAGGAGGGAGGGAGAGAAAGAGGTGAGATAGAGAGAAGTATAGAGGGAAGGAGAGAGAGAGATAGAGAGAATGGTGAGATAAAGAGTGGAGAGAGAAGGATAGAGTGTGAAAGCGAGGTCTCGAGTATAAGGGATAAACAATGAGTGAGATAGAGTAAGAAAGATGGTACAACTTATTGATTACTAAAATTTGACCTCATGATTATTGAAATTTGACATGATTACAGAAATTGGATTGTCTGAAAAATTATAAGATCTTCCAAAAACTAGAATTTGCATTATAATCCTAAAGATCTGAAACCATTCTTGATGTAACCGTCGAATCTTTTCCGAAGATGGCGGATTTGTAATGGTTGAATAATGGCCTCATCGTCAGTCTAATTTTTCCATTTTTTTATTTTTATTTTTATTTTTTATTTTTTTTCTGTTCGTGTGATGTTATTTTGGGGTGGTGACTGTCGGTTTGGGCAGTTTCTTTTTTTGGTTTGTTCTCTCCTTCTTAGAGATTTTTTTGGGTGGTTTGAGAGTTAGTCGAAAGGATGGAAAAGATTTAAATTTTTTAGCTGCAAGTTCTTATTATGGAGTTTTTTTGGTACATAGGCTAAATAGGAGTATTTGGAGTTCACTTGTAGATTTTGAGGTTCAATTTGCATCAGTTTTGGTATCAGAGCCAATTGTGATGGCCCAAAGGGGTATCCACGTGAATTGGGGAAGAAGGGGCAGGAAGAATGTAGGCCCTTGAAGAAACACTGGTGAAGTGTTTAGAAGGCTAGAGGCCCTTGAGACTAGGCTACAATTGGACAAGTCCGAAGAGGAACCATAAAACTTAGTAAATGCTACTACAGTTTTAGACCCTATAGAGAGGCTTATTGAAGCATTGACTAAACAAAGTGAGCTATAAAGATTGATATTTTTGATTCTAAAGGTGAGCTCAACCCAGATGCTTTTTAGATTGGGTCTAAGAATTGGAGTACTTTGACATGGAGGATATTGATGAGGATGATCTAAAAAGAGTGAAAATCGCCACATCCAAGTTGAAGTAGCATGTAGCCCTGTGGTGGGAGAACGTACAAATTTTGAGAAGAAAAGAAGGAAAAATAAGATTAGGCTTTAGCCTAAGATGCTGAAACATTTGAGAGCTCGATTTTTTCCCTCTGATTAACAACAAAAATTATTTAAAGAATTTCAAAATCTAAAACAAAGGGATCAGTCAGTACCAACTTATACTAAACAGTTCATGAGGCTTCAAATTTGAACGGATATACAAGAAAGTGAAGGGAAAACAACAGCTCAATATGGGAATGGACTAAAGCTTCAACTTCAAGATGAGTTTGCAATGGTGAAAATTTCTACTATAGATGAGGCTTATGAATATGCCTTACAGGCAGAGGAGAAAGCAAACTGAAAAAACAAAATAGCGAGTAAAAGGGATGATAACAAACAAAATAGAGAGAAAGAGGCTTCTTTGGAAACTGCAATAAGTGAAAAGTCAAAAGAAGGCAAGAACATGAAGACCAACTTCAAAGGAAAGGGAGGCTTTAGAGGTAGAGGACGAGGACAACTACCTCCTAGAGAGTGGAAGCCCATGAAGTGTTTAATATGTGATGAAGCCCATAAGTCTATAGACTACCCTGTAAACTCCAAAAGGGTAATGGTGGCCCAAGAAGAAGAAAAACCTTGGTTAGAAGAGACTGAGGCTAAATTAGGAGAAAACTTAATGCTAAGAAGAACCTTGATTTCTGGGGACAAGGAAAATCCAGAGGTTGATTGGAAGAGGAAAAGTGTCTTCTGAAAAAAATGCAAATGTAAGGAAAAAGTATGTAAGGTGATCATAGGTGTTTTGTCTACTGATAATCTGGTGAGTACAAAAATGGTTAACAAATTACAACTTGCTTGTGTTCCAAAATCTAATTCCTATAAGAGTTCTTGGTTAAAAAAGGATCATAGTGTGCTTTTGGATAAATCTTGTCTCATAGCATTCAAAATTGGTCCTTATGTGGATGAAGTTCTCTGTGATGTAGTGTTGATGGATGCATGCCATTTATTGTTGGGTAGGCCTTGGCAGTATGATCAAAATGTGACCCATCGGGGTAGAGACAATAATTATGAGGTTCAACATGAAGGAAAACACTTTTAAAACCATAGAAAGAGGAAGGAGCATCTGAAGTGGCAGCTTTGTCTCTTCTAGTAGAAGCCAAGTTCAAGATTGAAGAAAAAACAAAGTTCTAGCTAAGCCAAGAAAAGAGTTGGAGGGAAATCTAGGAGAAAAAGAGATAAACGATTTGAAAAATGAGATGCAACTAGGAATTGAAGTAGAGCTGGAACAAGGTTCAACTGAAAAGATTACATGTGCACCTCAAGAAATAGGTGTTGAAGTTTCAGTTGACTATGACCTTCATTCTCAAGGAGACAATGAGTTGTGGGAGTATAATCACAATCATCAAAGATCTTCCAAGAACGTGATTCGGAGCTTAGTCCAATGTAACTGTCATACCCAATCTGAGAGGAGTGATGTGAAGTGTGATTAGAGCAATGGAAAGAATTTCAAGTCTACTAGTGATTGCAATAGTGATTATTTTATTGGTTTTTCTTTGGGGACATTGCCTAGCTTTATCGGTCCAACTGAATGGTGGAATTAGCATTCAACTCCTGTCTCTATAAAAACATGGGTTGGAAGCTTGGATGATAGCTCAGATTGTGCGAAGGAATCCCAATAGAATAGTTTGAAGATCAGATTGCTTGTGGTAATGCAGATTGACTCTACTAAACTAGGAGGTTCAGACCTTTTTAAAGGCAGGGAAGATGATGCAACCGCCAAATCTTTTCCGAAGATGGCGGATTTGTAACAACTGACTAATGGCCTCATCGTCAGTCTGATTTTTTCTTTTTTTTTGTTCGTGTGATGCTATTTTGGGGTGGTGACTGTCGGTTTGGGCAGTTTCTTTTTTTGGTTTGTTCTCTCCTTTTTGGGGAGTTTTGTGGGTGGTTTGGGAGTTAGTCGAAAGGATGGAAAATACATAAATGTTTTAGCTACAGGTTCTTTTATGGATTTTTTTTTGGTGCAGAGGCTAAATAGGAGTATTTGGAGTTCACTTGCAAAATTTGAGGTTCAATTTGCATCAATTCTCAAACATCCTAAAACTATATACATGAAATATAAATTAAAGTATAAGAAACTTATACTTAAATTTTTATTTCATGTATATAGTTTCCCTAAAACACAAGGACAAGAAAGAGAAAAAAAAGACAAGGAAAATTTTTCAATACAAACCATAATGTGAGCATGTTATAATGCACTCACATTTTGGCTTGGTAATGACTGATCCTATGCTCGATCACTACCAACCCATAACACAAGTGTGTTTTATTATAACACACTCACATTTTTTCTATTTCAAGACCAAAAATTGAAGTGGCCAATTTTTGGCACCCCATCTTTGTGAACTTACCCCTTACATAGGATTTTGCATCATCAAAACTAGACTTGGTGTCTTATACAAGATGTTTCATTCCTAAAACCAGACACGATCCCTTGAATCTTATCAATATATCACTCATATTTGGTAGGAACTAAATGGTTGTTGAGTCATTTTGTCCAATGAGTCTTATCTTTTACTTGATTTATCTTTTGTCGGGGTCCTATGCTACTCGAGGATGTCAACAAGTGATTAGAGGAGTGAGGATAGATCATGATTTTTCGTTTTGATTTTTTTCTATGGTTTGTCTTGAAAATATGGCTAGGGAAACAAAGTTCCTTGTGAGTGACAAGGTTCCATTTAGCATAATATAAACATCCTATGCAAGTTAAAGGTCATCTAGCACTTTCTTGCATCAAGATTGACATGCTTTGCGATTACTTCCTCACATATTCTGATAGGGTTCTATTGTCACTATATGAGTCATGGAACTCCTTTTCTACAATGTGTATGTCTATACAAAGGGATAAAATTTTGCACCTTGGTGTATGTTACTCATTTTCAAAATAAAAATGCTCTATGATGATATTTGTGCACTTATGAAAGCTCAAATTTTGATCTATCAATCCATTTCCAATATCAATCAAATTTATTTTGCCTCAAGCAAGCTATTCTTCACGCCTTACTAATTGTTTCTTCTAGCTAACATTTTTTCCATTAGGCCTCGTAGTCATTCTGATGAAGTGCTATGGCACACAAAAACAAATGTATCACCTTCATCATTCCATCATTTCATCCTACATACACATGTTAGGTCATAGTCATAGCATAAAATCACAAAAATCATCAGCATTGCATTTCATAAAATCATAAACATATGTAGCATTGCATGACATTTCAAAATCATAGCCATATATACATCATTGCATTCAACATATAGGTGAGATAAGAATGATATATAAACATTAAGTTTCTATACATAGTAATATAATTATGAGCATTAATTAACATCACAAGTATCCATTCATCCATTAGCATCCATGAATAAGTAACTATACATTAGCATTGCATATATGATAGATTCAAATAAACATATACCATAAATCATATAAATATCATATAGTGAACATGCACCATAAATCGTATTAGCATCATGTAGGAACCCTCATGAGCATAGCATAAATCACATAAGCATCATAAACAATCAACCATTGTAGAAATATACATATAAACACATATAGGCATCATAGTTGCTACTAAAACAATGCATCTCATATATACAATAAAATCATGTCTAATTACAACATCAAAATGTCTATCAAAAATGGAGTTCACTGGCTCAATCAAAGTATACAAGTGTCTATAAACAGTCATGATACGGCTAGCTAGTGCTATCACCACTCTTTGCACAAGAAGGATGATCATGTTGCCCCAAATGGTCCTGTGTACCCCTACTCAAGCTGTACTCTCGATGGTGGTTGAGGTGGCTTCATTGGACCCTCTACTCCAACAATGCTAGTAGTCATCCTAGAATGAGATATGCTCTATGACCTATTGCCCATATAGTTTTGTGCCCTTTGAGATGGTGGCACCACACCCTTGTACAAATCCATGTAATATCTGGTCTCCTGACCAACCCGATATAGTTATCATGCTAGATCTACCATTTCCCATTACAAGTCTCAATGAAACTAATGGATGCATGCTCTGAGCTCTAATAGTTCCAACATCTCTCTCTGGTAACTTGTGCCACCTAAGCATGTAATGCTTGAATATGTGCCTGTAAGGCGACAATATGCACCTGAGATTGGTATGGCACAACTCCCCTCCCAGCCTCCACATCTACCTCCTAAATAGGCACATCATGCAGTGTCTCTCCCACATGTACATCCTATAATCCTTCCACCATCGCCACATCAGTCTCCTCTACTATGAGCGCAATTGTACTAGTGGAATCACCGAGATACCTCTTCGCCTACCTCTGTCGCCACCATCTCCATCATCTCCATCAACACCCCTACATCTCCCTCATCCCCTCAGCCCCTCCTCCCTCAACCCTATCTATCCTGACAAATGGGTACACTACGATCTATCAATGGTACTAGCCTATGTCTGGAAAACTAATCATCATACTCCAGTGTGGTGCTTGCATTTTCAATCACTATATCCACTCCTCACTGTCTCGGCTAGAGCTTATCAAACTCCTGATATGCCACCATTGGTTGAATCATCACACCCCGATGTCCAATCTCCTGAGATGATCTAGCAAATTTGGCCTCTCCAATAGGAATGCCCTGATGCTCCTAGAACTGTCTAAGAATTTTCTTCGATAGTTGCATGTCTATGATATGTTGGGACTAAATTATGCATCTAATCAAGTATCTAGTATCACAGTAGTAGGGGAGATTATCATTGCCATCCTCCCATGGCTGGTACTCTCGATAGGGTCTCTAGGTGAACTCTACCATCAGATCCAACTCGTGTCTCCAATACATAACATCCCCTAGGTGGGTCTTTGTCATAACTCATGCATATTGGTACATGTAGGGAAGTCATTTTGCAAGTCCTCTATAAACAATCGGTTGACACACAACAATGTGCTCCAAAGTCCATATTTGTAGTAATGTCACACCACATCTAATTAAGCACGCTCCTCTATATGCTACATCATGCAGCTAAAAATACATTGTCAATACACAAGGGTCGCATGCATACACAGTCTCATGTGTCAACATACCCTCCAAAACCTATTCCCATCTAACTAGGAATACATTCCCTCACTTGTTTGGAACTACAACCTTGGATATAACTATGCAGATGACTACTATTAGGTGCTCACACTGGTCCATTAGCGTGTCCCATTAGAACTTGTAGTCCTCAACCTTGAGATCATCAATCTCAAATACTCTGACTAGTGTTGTAATCCTTGTGTCTAGCTCATATACCACTCTCCATCCATGAATAGGAATCCAAAGGATGCGCCAGACATCCTCAAGCGTCATTGTGGCCTCTTTAGTGGTAGATGAAATGAGCTAGTCTCTAAGTACCACCTCTCTACAAGTGCAATAAGAAGAACCCAATCAGCCCTAGTCTCGAGCATGTCTGTGATATAATACAATCCTAGGGCACAAAGCATTGCTCGCTCACTCTCAACCAGATGATGTTACAATGCCAGTGAAGTAGGATGACTCTCACATGTGTATAATGGCAACAAGGAAACCTACATCCAATTAACACACTAGGTCAATGATGATCCTTGCCTAAAACTAATTGACCAAATTCATAGCCTAAATTTTTGACATACACATGTTTTCTCAATTGACAACCAATTGCAGTGCAATCTAATAGTTACATCATTTCATGCAAATGTGCCAGCTATAATTCTCACTTGTAGTGTGCAATTAGTTGTGGCACCGAATTCTATAGTTATGTCGCATAATCAAATGTGTCACTCAATCTCTTGATTGTGGTCCACACTCAAACACGACACCTAAGCTTGCAATTGTGTCACTAAAACACAAATGTGTCGCTATACTCACTTGTGTAGCTAAACTACAATTGTGACACATATTCAAATGCATTGCAGAATTTGCAATTATGACATGCAACCAACAATTGTGTTGATTATGACCATAGTTGCGACACAAAATATTGCAGCATAACTATTGCCCTATTTTTAGGCCCTAAAATCTATGAAAAATTTATAAAAATACAAATCGTGAATGGGGTACATATCGGGGGACCCACGCCTACAGATCATTTGTAGGTTTGCACTCGCGCTGCTCAATGATCGCCCTCTAGAATTCTAGCCATAGCTTTGTTGTAGCTCTACTTCACCTCACTGCTCTCCTCTAAAACTCTTGAAAGAAAATGAGCACAAATGAGGATATTTTCCACCAATAGTATATATAGGGCTTGGGTGCCCTAATAAACCCCCTTGCTTCACTGTTTGCACTAGGCATTCTACCTTGTCACCACAAATGTTGACCTAATTGCCCTAAAAACATAGTTTTTTGTTGTTACACACACAAATGCACTAAATGGGCTTGTCGATAAATTTGGCTCATTTTCCTAGATTTTCACCAAATTTCTGGAGGGGGCACCATAATATCCTACTACCGCCAAGGCACGCTGGGGTAGGTTCTAAACAAAATTTTCTAATTTTTCTTTGAAACAACACTAAAAATCACATTGCTTCAAAGAGGGGAAAAATATAGACACTCAAAATTGTCCTAGGCCTACAACGGCATTTTTCTATTAACATTCATCTAAACTAATTAAATAATTTTATTATTTAATTAGATTAACATTTTTCCTCTAAGTTCATATTTCTTCTTATCCATATATAATTAAATAATTTTATTTAATTATTCTAACTCTTATCTAAGGTTAATTAAATAATTTTTAATTGTTTAATTAATTGACCATCTTTAATTATTTTATCTCTAGTATTCTTTATAATTAAATAAATGTTTATTTATTTAATTTACTAATTTCTAAATTCTTCCAAATTTAAATAAATATTTTTAATTATTTAATTATTCATATGGGTGCAAATATTTATTTATTTATTTCACTTACCTTATTTCTTCAAATATTTTCATCTTTTTCTCATCGGTTAACTCCATCTTATTTTGGATCAAAATCTTCTTTAAATCATTAACCTTTCTTCATCTTAGAAACATCTTCAATTAACTAAGTGTGAAATTATAAACTTCACATGCTCCATTATCTACCATTTTAATTAGATAATTTAATATTATATCTTCTTAAATTAAAATGACAACTTTCTCATTCTTTCTCATAATCTCATCTGTTGATTCTTCCTTTCAACCCTATCTATCAATCTTTTATAAAGTCCTCTATAGATACATACCTTCATCACCCTTTCCAGTCTAAGCACAATCTCTGAAATATCACTATCATTATTGTCATGAGCTTATTGTTGTTTGTGCACATACAAATATGAGAGCAACATTACCAAATTGAAAAGTGAGAAGGAGAAGAACAATGGAGGTAAAACAACATTGAGTGATTGGAGGTATAATATTGATTTGATTTTAGTATTTCTTGCATTCATCTTTTTGTACTCTATTGGTAGATTAGGATTGAAAGAGCTTAAATCTAATAGGTTTTGTGGTTGCCTTGTGAGTTATGCAACTAAGTGTAAAATTTGATCTTACGGGATGTAATTTACGTCATTACACTTTGCCCCCACTTTAACAAGCATATATGTTCAAGAAAATGCAAGCTAAAGTAAAAAGGGGAGATTATTTTACCTGAGATGCAAAGGGGAAGTAGAGTCTTCTATCTGCACAAAGTTGCTCCATGGAAGAGACCTGATTTAGTCCTATATAAAACAGTTAAGTTGCATCACCATAAACATGTTAGTTGTAGACAAACATGTTAGGTGAAAAGCAAAAATTAGACATCAAAAATTATATATACACAAGATGGCATTGATATGTATGGGTAACAATTGTGTTATGCTAGGGACCATACGACAATCTAATCAGCATGTGACTGCTACAAACTATGTTTTAGAACAGTCACAAGAAAGACAGACACTCATAAAGACAAAGCCCAATGTGTTTCCCCATGCTAGACAACAGATAAGACAACTAGATGCAAACATATTTCAAAAAGAATCATAAGATAAGAGATTTTTAGTATGAATGTGATGTGCATGAATGAAGTGGATATATATGTAAGGTCTTTTCAATGTTTTGAAGGTTGCAAGATGTGATAAGAGATTGTGGATGCGATTTGTGCGAGAGTAAAGTGAATGCAAAGCAAGGCAGATAGTTAATTCAGATCAGTATGAAGTGTGTAAAGTTTGTATTCTAAGCTTCAAAGGACCTGTAATTCATGCATATGTTAGATGCAATTGTAACAATTCAAATCTTGGTTGTGTGCCACAATCTCTTTTATCTTTTCTTCTTTCAGTGGGTGGCAGTGAGTCCACCTGCAGTGAGCACTTCTGTAATATACTATAACCGGTTATAATATATTGTGAGCTAATACTCATCATGGTTTTTCCCATTTTGGGTTTTCCACATAAAAATTTGGTGTTCATGTGTTATGTGATGTTGTTGGTTGTTTTCATTTTTTCATTCAGTACTGCAAATTAAATATGCTATGAGGATTGAATGTTTAGATACTTAAGTGGTTTAAAAGAATACTAATTCACCCCCCCCTCTCAGTATTTTAGGTGTTCAACAATTGGTATCAGAGCTTCGTTCCTTGGAAGCAACTTAACCGCTTGGGGAAGATCTTGGAGGTTGAACATATGGTTGTTAGAAGATTTCCTACTCATCTGGAATAGATACCTGTTGTTGGATTTACAAAAGAAGAATGCATGGTTGAAATGAATGGAGAACTCAAAATAGCTCTTGAAGATCTGAAAATAATTGAAAGTGAGAATAAAGATTTGAAATAAAATTTCAAAGAAGTAGATGAATGTATCAAAAAATTAAGAGAGAAAATCAAGAAGTTCAGAGAAAGACATAAGGAAGTTAATGAGCAGTTGAAGCAGGCAAATGAAATAATTACCAGTTTGAAAGTGCAAGTTGAAGAAGGAAAAAGAGTTGAAGTGTTTGAATGCCAAAGTGAAAAGCAAATATGAAGAATGTACAAAACTTGAACAAGAGGTTGTGACCTTGAGAAAAGATCTTGAAAAAGCAAGAAGTCATGAAGACAAATTCAAGATGAATTCTACAAAGCTTGATGAAATGATTGCAAATTAGAAAGGATCTAAAGACAAAGGTGGATTAGGGTTTGAGATAAGAGAAAGCTCAAAGACAGATAAAACTCCAAATTAGGCTAAAAAGAAGATTGGAAACAAAAATAACAATGGCAAGCAAATCCGAAATCAAAAGAATCAAGTCAGAAGACCACCTATCAGACAACAAAATGCAAAAAGGTACCCATATTTTAATGGTTTTTGTTATTCTTGCAATAAATTTGGACATAAGGCTATGAAATGTAGAAGCAGAATAAATCATAATGTTCCATCCTTTTTTGGTCAATGTTTTACATGCAAAAGACTCGGTCATAAGGCTAGTGACTGAGAAATCAAATGATGAATGGCTATAACATTGGTAGAATGGTTCAATCTTTCAATGCCTATTGTTTTACATGCAATGGATTTGAGTATAAAGCTAATCAATGCAGATCTAGAATAAATGGAAGATTGGTCGAAAGAATTTCATATGCTACAATTGCAATAGGCCTGGACACATTTTTAAGTTTAGCAAAAGCAGAAACATGAAGGAGGATAATCTAGTAAAGAAGAATGATCCAATACAAAAGATTGATCCAGCAAAGACAAAGGAGATGAATAAAATTTGGAAAAGGAAGGATGAGACAGAGGTTAACAATGAGTTTGTGCCAGCATCTAGTGTAGATGTTTCCTCTGGAAACTAATTTGAGAGTTTTGGCTCAGGAGGAGCTTTAATGGAAAATCTTTCTTCCCTCACCAAAGAAATGGTGTTGATGTTTCAACACGTGGATATTAGGTGTGAATCAATGTGCTTGATCTATTGGAGAAGATCATGGTAGAAAATATCATGATGTGGAAGTTTGCGGAGCATTTGAAGATGATTGTGCAAGAAAATAGGGTTTTTACCAGCTTTTCAGCTTGAGTATTCAATGCGACATTAGGTTAAGTTGAAAAGGTTTATAAATGACCTCACTTAAGAAAAATTCATTTGTAAACAAGTACTCAAGAGAAGAAGAGCAGACGAAGAACAAAGCAGTGTGTTTGAAGTGATTGAGATCTGGTGCAAGCAAAACTCTACCTGGAAAGCAAATTAAAAGGTATTTATGATCTCTACTTGCCCTATTTTTTCAGAAAGTATTTTGAAAACAATTGAAATGGCTACTCCAAGGTTTGTTGAAGTCTCTGAATGACCTCGACCAAAGTTAAAGAAAAAACTAGACAAATCCAAAGAAGTCGACCCGAACGAAGCATTTCGAGAGTCCCCTATGGTGTTTTGCACACTAAAGACATAATCTATATTCACGGGAAATTAGAAGAGTATGATCACTAGAAGCTTGGTGATGTGTGGGAAAAAGAGCTCACCGGTGATGAATTTGCATTGAAACCTAAATATTAGAATTTGGTTACAAAGAAGCTCAATGTTTGGCAAGGGTTTCCCAACTTTTTCCATGATGATGCTTGGGTTATAATTGCACTAAGTTGTATTCATGAAAAATTTGTATGGATAGATATGCACGTCATGATTACCAAAGAGGTTATTAGTGACGGGTTTGTGTTCAACTGGACCAATTCCGGTGAAATCAGTGAAGAACAAAGTGGTAATGGAACTTACCAGAGCGAAGTATGATAGGGGAGCCTTGACCATCAAGGACATTAGAAATCCTGTTGTGAAGTATGTTGCAATGATGATTGGGTATAAAACCTACTTTTCTAATAGAGAAAACTATGTTTCAGCCACTTCCATCAACACAACTTATGAAATGGTTGAGAAAGGAGAGGATAATGACTTATGTGAGCTATTGAGACAACTAATGGAAAATTTACAAAATACAAAAGAGTCCAAATATCCATTCAAATATGGAACAATGATCATATGTTTGTTGTTTTACTTTTTGAGAGAATTGCTCGAAACAAATAGTGTTGTGTGGCTACCAGGCAGAACTATAGTACACCAGATTAGAGACTTTTTGAGAGGACTTGGAGATGCTAAGGTACAAGATGAGGCTCTTGTGGCAGTTTTCACAGTTTTCTAGAAGAGAATGCAGGAAAGGGAGAGGATTCCCCTGAAGATGGTGGAGAAATACAAGAATCAAATCACATTGTTGGTGACAAAGGATGAGTGCATTATACAGGATGTTGAGAATAGAATAGTATGGATCTCGGAAATGGGATATGAAATCATTGAAGATATTGTGGGAACCGCGGACTACATGTTGAACAAACCAAAGGATGCATCTAAGGAGAGATATGGAACATATGAGGAGAATTCCATGCAAGTGCACATGGATCAAAGATAGTCATAGATAAAGAAGATCATTTACAAGATGACTACACAGTTTGCGGAGGCTATAGGCCTCACTAAAGAACAGGTTGAAAAGGAAAAGGCCATGTCAGATGCTCCAAGAGGATCATCCAACAAAAGAAGTTCTGGTAGGACTACGACTACTCCTCTAGTTACCCCCAAGTCCTCCAGGACTATGCCTACCACAAGAGAAAAGAGAAAAGAACCTGTAAGTGCTTCAATGAGGAAGAAGACCTCTCCAGTCAAACAACAAAAGAGGCTTCAAAAGGAAAAGGTTGCTCCTACAACACAACAAACTGGCCCAATGAGAAAGAGAGTGAAGACAAAGGCCACTAGGGAGCAATACTTAGGAATAAATGTTGAGGATGAAGAAGAAGGACCACAATTGAAAGTTGAAGCTTCGCAAGGTGAAGGAAACACAAAGAAACAAAAGGTTGATATTGTGGATACAGATGAAGAGGAAGAAGTTGAAAAAGAAAAACAAGCCTTTGTGATTCGCATGAGAGAGAAGAAAGCAAGATTCAGCAAGAAGAAGACACCAGAAGAGAAGAAAAAGAAAAAGAAGAAGACTCTGGTAAGGACTCAGAGTCCTATGAAGTTAGATGCTTTATTTAATGGGATTGTGCAGAATGAAATGCTAGAAGAGACAATTGCATTATACATTAAGGCTAATGAGGTGGACAAGGCCACCATTATAGAAGCTATCGTAAAATACATTGTTGTTTTTGAAGTAGATATGAGAAATATTGAAAAATAATTGCTTGTAGAACTATGGAATATATTGATTGAGAGAAGACAAGAAGTTATAGAGGAAGAAGCTAAATTGAAAACTTATGCTTTGGAAAAGATTAGTGCACCTCTCTCCGGGGAGAATAAAGCCACATTGGCTCAATTGTACAGTAAGAAATTTCAAACGAAGCAAAGGGTAACCACCCTCATGAGCAGAGTGTTGGAGTAAATGGTTTTTACCATTTACTTGCTTAATTTTACTTAGGATTATTTGTGCATTTTTTATTCAGGTAGTTTTTCCCATGCCGGGAAGTTTCTCACCCATCACCAACTTTTCATGCCTTTATAAGGCACTTTGTGCAATATGTAATTTATCTCATTTTATTCACTCGTTTTTATGGTGAAATAGCCTGTGTGCTTCTCTCTATTTCGTGAAGATTATTTTCTATAGATGGTGCTCCTAGGAGGTGGATGACAACATGGTATCAGAGCCTACTATCTACAACTCCTTAAGATTTTCCATCTAGTGTTTGAGATCGCCTATTTTTTCGGCATTTGAAATTTTTCAAATTTCAAAATTGCCTTGTTTGTTTGTGATCATCACATTGTGATTTGTCATTGCTAGTGCGATTTTCTCCCTTTGTGAGGTGTGATTTTTCCATTTTGTGGAGGTGTTTCAAACCTGCATTGGCAGCGGCGTCTTTGTGATGACCGTGGAAATTCTAAATTCAAGTTTCTAAAGAGCTTGATTCTCTCTGTTGAAGAGAATGATTTGCAAGAGGATCGATTTTTCTGCATCAGAGGCATTTTTTTAAGGGCCCGATTATGTAGTTTTTTGAAGGCATTTAATTGTTTCTCCACTGCGAGGTGTGTTTTTTGTGCAGCAAATTTTATTGCCGATTGGGGCATTTTTTTGTTACCTCTGTGGTGGCACATTTTGTGCATCAAAGTTGACTTGCTCTTCATGAGCATCTCACTTGGTTGTCTCATAATCAGACCTAGATGCCCCGGAATGAACTTAGGAACAGTCCACCAGCCATTCCCCTAAAAAGGAGTGCACCAAGTCATGCCTATTGGAAGACCCGTGCGCAGAAGGGAAGCTGATTTTTTTGCTGTGTTGATTTTTGTGTTTGTGGCATGATTTTCTTTGTTCCAGAGGGTGTCGAAACCTGGAACAATTTCTCCACTTGGCGTTTCAAAATATTCGTTGCATTTCTAATCTCCGGCATTAAAATTACTACTTTGGTTGTGGTATGTGCCTTATTCTTGGCATTCAATTGAACCGCAACAACCAAAGAGAGGCATTTTGGAAGCATTTGGAAAGTCCAGTTGAATGTCTTGGAAAGCCTAATTCTATGGATAGGCCACGAATTTGTGACTAATCAATTTCCCTTTTTTTGCTCAAAAAGGTTAATTTTGGTCTTGTTTTTTTTTGCTCTGTGGAGGGAGTGATTCTCATTTGTTCCAGGCTGCAATCTGTTGCTGCAAATTTATTATTTGAAGGCTCGATTTGTAGTTTGGAGTCATGGGAAACTTGTTGGAGCTATGAATCTTGTAGATAGGTGTGAAGGGATTGTTGAAATCATCTGCGCATTCTTTGAAGGCCTTTCCCATATGAATTCTACCTCTTCCCATGGTTAATTTTGTGTTGGTTGGCTCGGATTCTATGCATTGGAAAACCTTTTTTTGGAAAAATCTCTCCATGTGTTGAAACCCTATGTGTGAATATTTGGTGTCATTTGATTGGCCACATATTTGTGAGACTTTATCATTTATAAAGTCTTCAATAAATATTTCAATTTAGGGTTTTTCAAGCAACGTGAAGTGGAGTTGAAGCTGTCTTTGGTAAAAATTATCCCACATGGGCTGTGAGGGAAGTTTTTTGCTCCTTAAAGAGCATTGAAGTGAGTTTTTTTGGTGTGAGCAAGTCTCACAAGAAGCTATTTTGCTTGCATACTTGGGGAGTGATTTTCTTGGTGATTTTGTGCGGAAACCCAGTAAGGTGTTTTTTGCTCTATTTTTTTTACATTCTCGACCCTTCTTTTGCATTATTGCTTCCTGAAGCATTTTGGGAAGGTTTCATTTGCAGTATTTGGGAGCTTCTAATTGTTGTTGGAGTTTAATGTCTTTGTATTCTTGGAGATTTGTCATAGTTGATTATGGAGTTTTCATTTCATCCTGATATGATTATGTTGAAAAGGGAAAACTATAAACAATGGAAATATGGTATCATAAAACATCTCAGATGGCTTCATTTGTTGCCACATTTATATAATATTGTTCCCCTTCATGTTACCAATAGTAAGAAATTTGCATGGAATTGCAAAAGGGATCGTGTTCTAGGAGTTATTGCAATGCATATTGATGATGCCACTTTGAATTCTATTGATCATTTTGAGTGTCCTCATATTCTTTGGACTAAAATTTGGGAAATACATGGAGATCCTAATACTCAGCTATTCCCAAATGATCATGTTTCATATTGTCTTGTGCCTCTTCATTTTTCAGACATGATACCCTATGATCATGCTACTATGCAAGATTTGAAGTTTTGGAATACTTTGAATCTTCAGATGAGGATGACGAGGGTTCTTTAGATGCTCCTTCTCCATTAAGGACAATTGATGTACCTTCACTTTCAGTGATTCATTGTGTAGAGTCATTGATTGAGGCTCCTATCATTCTTGTTCAGCATGACCATTCATCTTTGTTGATGATTCACTGAGCATGTCCAGTGATTCATTACAACTAGTATCTCATTGTCTTCCTGATTGGGATTCTTATTTGTTGGGCATTGGTTCATTGTTCGTAGAATCTCATATTTCTGACTTGGAAGACACACATTTGAGGGGTTATCTCTCCTCTTTGATGATAGTTATTGCACAACTATTGTCAAACCATCTTTGTCTTTGGATATTGTTCAACATCAATTTCCAGTGGTACCTTGTTTGTCACCTTCTATTGTGTTTGGGAATCTTCCTAATTGGTTTGTGGAATCATCTTCCAAGGTCTTGGTGACAAATGAGCAGATTTTAGAGACATCATCATACATTTTCATGCTTCTTTCTTTCAATTCCTATCCAGAATGGGAAGCATACCTGAATTTGTATTTGGTTTTGTTTCTTCCAAAAGGGAGACAAGTTGTTTGTCAACATTGGATTATGTTGTCTTTAGGCACTTACCATTTTTGCAAGTGATTACACATTGTGGGGGGGCTACATAGTCTCTCTCTCTCTTAGGGGGGGCTAATGATTGTATATATATTGTGTATGTAGTCCTTGGGGGGTGTGATTGAGTCCTCCATCCATGCATCATTTTTTTTTCTATTCTCTCTTTTGGAGAGGATTTTTTTCCCACAGAGTTTTTCTCCTTTTTCTCTGGTTGTGAAAGATTTCTTTTTGCATTGTAAATAGGTACCTAACATGGTTGTGTAGCCGAGACCCATATTGCATCTTCCTTTTTGCATAATAATTCTCCTTAAGTTGCACTTAAGGGGGGTGTTGGAGTAAATGGTTTTTACCATTTATCCACTTAAGTTTACTTAGGATTAATTGTGCATTTGTTATTCAGGTAGTTTTTCCCGTGCTGAGAAGTTTATCACCCATCACCCACTTTTCATGCCTTTAAAAGGCACTTTATACAATATGTAATTTATATCCTTTTATTCACTCATTTTTATGGTGAAATAGCCTATGTGCTCCTCTCTATTTCGTGAAGGTTATTTTCTGCAGATGGTGCTCCTAGGAGGTGGATGACACCAACACAGAGATCAAAATGATCTTGAGAGGCTCTGGAAAGAGTCTGTGGAGAAGGTTACAAAATTGGCTCAAAAATTGAGGATGAATCTGAAAAGATTAGAAGAAATGTATGTTGAGATGGCAACTCTGGATGTGAATACTGAAGAAGAAGCACAAAATGATGATGCTCAACATGAGTATGAAACCAATGAAGGGAATGTGCAAGATAATATTCTTTCGGAAGTGGAAGAAATTGCAGAAGAAAATGTTGAAGTTGAGGAGAATGTTGAAGGAGAAGCTACTAGAGAAGACATTGCAAAGGAGGATACTTCCATAGATCATCAAACACCTCCTTTGGTATCTGAAACAAATGTTGAGAAAACTCAAGGAAAACTGAAGACTATCACTCCTCTAGATAACAAAGAACAAGCCACTGGTGAAGGTGATGTAGAAAAGAGTAATGAACAGAAGGATGAGGATGCATTTGTAAATGAAGAAAAGAAGGAAATGGAGACACAAGTTGTCACTGGTGACAAGGAAAATAATTTGAAGGAGAAGACTACAGAGGAGGATGTAAAGGCTATTGGTGAATCTTTCGGCTCCTTCGAAGATTCCTTAAAGAAACCATTGAGCATGCAGTTACAATTCCATCTTGTAGTGTTTGCCCAATTGTTACAACTTCCAACGCAACAAGGATATATGGACATGAGCAAGATTTCTCCCATTCACAAGCTTCAGTTGGGATATTTTTTCCACGCATCTACCCAGAAAGAGATAATCGAGACACATCAAAAGAGTGGTGAAATGATAGATGATGCAGTGAAGGCTCTACAAGAAGCCATACCCGATGCAAGCGTTGACAATTCTATCTAGTATGGAAAATTTTAAAAAATTGCTTGATTCTTTTACAAAGTATGCTACCAGATTAAAAGAGAAGTTAGAGAAAGAAGTAGAGAAAAAGATAAATGATAGGAAATTGATGGATGTCATGGAGAAGTGTTCTAGTGCACACAATAAATTTCAAGAAAACCATAAGGGTGTGCAAGCATGTGTAGCAGAAGCAAAGGATTTATTTCAATTTTGTATGAAGTGGCCAAGATCCACAAAGAACATAAAGGACGGGATGGACTCTATTGAGTTCCAGATTGACAAAGCTTCCAGTGCCTATGATTCGACACAAGATCTGGATGGAAGCACAAGGTCAGCAATTGAAGATCTACATGAGTAGTTCTTTCAACTACAAGCTCAAAAAAGAAAAGATCATAATGTAGTTTGGTAATCTCAAGGATTTGGTGAACTCTAAGTTCATATCTGTTTTCAATGTATATTGAGTGTTGAAAGAGCTTCAAAGCTAAATCTGGTACCCAACACTTTAGATAATGGTGAGAAACTCTTGATGGAATTAGAAACCCAGAGTAGAATGCTTGGCATAGCCAAGAGGATTTGGGAGGAAGGGAAACAAGAATGGCACTTGCTCACCTTAAGAATTTGCAAGGGTCAACTTCCTCTAGTTGATAGTATTCTTCTTTCCTTTTATGCATTCAATTTATTGTTTCAGACTTCTGTGTACATATGTGGATGGTATAAGGTTTTTTAACATACAAGTTTTTTATCCGGTTGTGATAAATAGCATCCTTAGGGTGAGTCAGTTAAGTCTTCAGCTTGTATATATGTATATATCAATCAGGGGGAGTTTTGGTGTATGAGAAGTACATATGTATGTGCCCTTTGCCCTTGATGTCAAAAGAGGGAGAATATTTTTGGGAGATAGTTGAGGCATGTTGCCATCAATGAAAAAGGGGGAGATTATTGGAAGAATAAGGAGTTTTTCATTAATGCATTTGTTGGCAACATGAGTATGTGGGATAAGTATAAGTTGCACAATATGCAATTTGATGTTGTCATTGATGTCAACATTGTATTTTGGTATGAGGACCATTGTGCATATCATTTTGTATAGTTTGTGCATGTTTGAGGATGTTTATGAAGTACAATTTTGCAAGAAGGTTTGATCCAGTGAAGGCAGTTAACATGGAAATTGACTCTGTCAATACAAGTAATTCCAATGTACAACAAATCCGATTTTTGGGTCCACATTGGTCCACTGTATAAGATCTTGATTTGTGCTTTTGATATAATATTTTTGGATGATTAAGGAACCTAAATCCAAAATTTCATATTGTGTTGGCTCCTGGAGTTGACGTTATAAGTGGGAGAAGTTCAGTTTGGCAGATACAAGTGTTTTCCAATGCAGTATGCATGTTTTGGTGAATCTACACTTCTTTGTGGATTGGAATTTGGCTTTACGGATTTGTGGAGATGTGGACAAGTGTCAATAGAGTTTTTATTCCAAATGGCAGAGTTTGGAGGTCTATGTGTCCGAATGTGGTTGTACAATTGGAAAATTTTGTTATTGGGTCATTACCGATGCCGACCTAATGAGTTTTGTGTATTGCGGAGTTTGAATGTGTATTGATCCATTGTGTTGGAGCTATTTTGGGTCCATGATGACCTATTTTGAATTGTTATGAGTTTTGAATCTTGGTGCGAAGCGTGCATGAATAAATATTGAGCCGACAAGTTATATTTTATATAATACATCTAATTGGGCCAACCTAATTGATGTTGTAGGTGTTTATAAATGAATCAAATATATATGTAAGATCGTTTTGATATTATGAAGGTTGCAAGATGTGATAAGAGTTTGTGGATGTGATTTGTGCGAGAGTAAAGTGAATGTAGAGCAAAGCAGATAGTTAATTCAGATCAGTATGAAGTGTGGAAAGTCTGTATTCTGAGCTTCAAAGGAACTGTAATTCATGCATATGTTAGATGCAATTGTAACAGTTCAAATCTTGGTTGTGTACCAAAATCTCTTCTATTTTTTCTTCTTTTAGTGGGCACTGAGTCCATCTACAGTGAGCACTTCTATAATATACTATAACCGATTATAGTATATTGTGAGCTAATCCTCATCATGGTTTTTCCCATTTTGGGTTTTCAATGTAAAAATATGGTGTTCATGTGTTATGTGATGTTGTTGGTTGTTTTCATGCTTTCATTCATTACTGCAAATTAAAAATGCTATGAGAATTGAATGTTTAGATGCTTAAGTAGTTTAAAATAATATTGATTCACCCCCTCCACCCCAGCCCCCTCCCCCGCTTTCAATATTCTAAGTGTTCAACAAGGAGCAATGTAGGTGGAGGGATAACACACATCTCTTGAATAGACATAACCCTCAAGAAGCAACCCCTTCCATTTTTTACTCAAACACCCCCTCCTCCAGTGACAATATCTTTCTACCCAAATAAGTACATGATCTAGCCCCCAACACGGTGACAATGCAAGGAATGAATTTTACCATTAAGAAACAAATTGGTCACATCACGCTACTAGATAACATAGATGTTAATTCAAAAATTTATTCCAAACTAGCAAATGTCATTGACAAGTAAATCAATGGGGACTTGTCGACGAGAATATTCCCAAATTACCTAAGTGCCTTGTGATGGGTTACAATTAAAAATGGATAGGCGTGTGTCACAAATAGCCACAAGAATTTTACATAGAATGTAATCAAACCATCAAATTTCTCATAAAGCACCTTATCCAATAGATGTCCTCACATACTACACTTGTGACACCAATCATTGGACATAACAAACCAATTATTATTTAAGGTACACATCATCAAGAGCAACACTCTTTACATGTGTACTATTCATCTCTAAGTATGTGCTCACTATCATGTGTGATATCAAGCAAGGTCATTAGATTGATAATTTGTGATAGATTAGAAAAGTAGTCAATAGTCATAAATTGTAATATAGAAAAAAAAATTGTATCTATAAAAAAAAATGCGGTTATCCATCAAAGAATGGTTCATAATATTCAATGGTGATTGAGAACCATCACATTTGTTGTTGATGGATTAGTATATATGTGAGTTAGGTTGCATAGTTAAACAATCTCCCTCCCAATATGTCATACATCAAAGTTGAAATAATGAGAAAACTTCAATTTCCTTGGTGTGTGTTCATGTGATGTAATATTCTCTAAAAAGCACTTGATTGTATGTTTGTTGTTACATTTAGCATACTAAATTTGTATTGTTGAGCCTGTGGATTTCAACACAAAAATGTTTTCATGAGATGCTTGATGTTTCTGATATTAGTTAAAAGCCCTTGTATAATAGAACAAACCCTTGGCACATCATAAGATATGACACAAACCAAACAACCCAACAAGACGAAACAAAGAGATACAACTGCAGCAAATTTCCACACACAACACTAATTGAAAAAAGAAATAGCATAGACCCCCAAGGCCACACTTAGACAACGCCAAGCCCAACTATGTTCAACGTCACACACAACACTCTAGAGTGAGATTGGGAGATAGACTTAGGAACACCTTTCTTTCACCTTCTAACAATAGTCTATCAAATATTATCATCAAGTCCTCAGAACAGGAAGTATGGAGATTCCTCTATAGAGGGCCCGACTATGTGCATCACAAGAACAATAGAATGATGAGGCATAGTAGCCAAACGACGAACCTCCACCACATGCATAAGATGAAGTTGATTTGAAACCAAAGGCATAACAAGTTAAGTGATTCTCCAATGGGAGTCAATCAAGTAGTAGGGTCAAGCACATCAAATATGCACCAAGTGCATAAGAACCAATTTTTAAAGAAGACTTATTGTCCTAAGAGAAGCCATTAGCCTAGGAATATGAGGTACAAATAGTCAAGTGATCTTCAAGATCATTCTTCCACCATGTTGCACCCTTACGTTGAGATAGAGAACAATCAACAGTTAGGTTACCAATGGAGAAGCAACATTTATATTTGAGGGGGAGGCCCTCATAGTCACCATCAAAACCATGTCGACATGAAGAGGCTTGCAGATGTCAATATCCACTAGAATGTAAGCAAAGGTAGAGTGACTCATGTAAGAAGTGGTAGAGTCAACCTTCAATAAATGTCCAGTAGAGTTTCCTTTAGCCTCATAACATGAATCCTCCCAAAAATAGAGAGAAAGAGATATTTGGATGGCAAACCGACACAAGACTAACATTTAGAAGTTCAAAAAGGGGGTTACAAGAAACAAGCCAAGGCTTGATTGAGAGAGAGTGCTCACTCCACAACCACAACCTACCATCAAGCACCAAATCCATGTCCTTTGAAGAGTCAAAAGATGCAATGAAGAAACCCCTAACACATGGAAAGTGCTTGATCTTTCCTTCAATGATAGGCCTCAAAGAATCCAAAACTCTTTTGTGTAGATCAAGAAGAGTAAGTGAAAGATTAATGACATTTTGTTTCCACAGTCCATGATGCTGGTATGCAAGATTTTTGGATAAACTGTGTGATTTTTATCCAAAATCACACACAGTTTATCCAAAAATCTTGCATACCAAGTGAAAGATTGTTAAATCTACAAACCAAGCCCCTTCATATATAGAAGTTGACATTTTCCAACACATCCTAACCATAAATCGCCATTGGGAAAGATTTGGCACAAGGGAAAGAACTTAATTTCTCCCACACTCCAAAACACACTACACCAGCTAAGGACCTTTGACAACCTACATCAGAAAACAACTTTGCAACACCAATGGATATGGCATCCAAGGAAACAATAGTCTCCTAAAAAGGGGTGAAACCAATGGAAAACCCAACTTCAATAGTTTGAACAAGGAGCATAAGATCCATATAGGATGTTTATTTTGTTATCTAACAAAATGAATACTTGGAATATTGAACAAAATTAATAATGCATACCAAATAGAAGAGTAAAACTATATCTTTATTTGCACGTGAAGTTATTGAAAAGTAAACCAAAGATGGTCAACCAAGGATTAGAGTCGACCCAACTAAATCATACTACTTTCCTTGATTACACAAAATCTATTTAAAGGACTTGACAATTGCTAAGAGGAGCATAATCATTGACTAACTCTTATAACTACCCAAAGTCGAAAAATAATTAATACATAGTTGGATAAACCATATTATCGAAACATGATAATACACATTGTACACTAACTACACCATCCCCCCGCCACCCCCACAAAAAAAAGGTTATCTTCTAGATGACAAGGAAAACAAGTAAGCATCAAATAAGATTAAAGAAGACTTTCCAAACTAATGACGATGATGTAGACAAATTTGTGGGAGAACTTGGAAGTGCAATTCACAAACTCAAACTTAGAGAGTACTTGGCAAATCAAATGAGTTCAGTGAGGGTCCAAGGGCAACGACCCCAATGGGATTGAGGGCATCATGCCTCATGAAGATCTGTGGGTAGCTACCCAAACGAAGACCTCCTAAACCACACAGACCTTCATGGCACACACTATATTCATGATTTTTGAAGAGGCAAAAAACAATGCTTATAAAGCCAAAATAAAAAATTTGGAGTGTTTAACCAATGTATGTCGATATGTGAATAATGCTTATAATAAAACAAACCAAGGAACCTCATTTGATTACACACAGGATGTTGCACCTACTCAATCACTAAAGCCAAATAGTATTATAGGCACTTTGAAATCATTTTGATTATGAAAATATTGCCCATTTACCAAGAATGTACTTTCTACCAATTCAACAAACTATATGAACACCTTGTCAATTGGAACCTAAATATAAACCCACTTTTGTCTTAGCTAGGAACATATAGCAGATTGAGAAGCATAAATTTGAACCATACAAAATATATTGTATTTTTGCAAACATTTATCCATATGGCTAAAATCAAGAAATAGGTTCATACAATGTAGGAAAACCACATAGTTGTATAGTAGTGTCTTCCTATGGTATAAATTGAAAAACCAACTGATACAATAGTCAAAGGGGCATGTCAAACGATTAACAAAGGTGGTTCTTTTTTATTAAAATTAGATTGTAAGGTAGTGAGCAATACTTCAAGTCATACTAGAATATAAGTGGGAAGCAAATCATACAATGGTACCTTTGGATTTATAACTAGAGAAAGAATGAGGTCGTACAACTAAAGGTAGAAATTTATTTTTTTTAAATTCTTTGATTTGTTGATAATTGTCATATGGTGGGGAAATAAGGTGGTTTAATATTTATTTATTTTCCAAACTTAAACTTTTATAATAAAAAAATAATCATTCTCTTCATGTGGGGGGGCCACTTGGTCTTTTGCACTTTGATTGTCAAAAATTATGTCTGATATTTTTCACTTTCTCATAATTTGCTAGGAAGTTGATATAACTTGACAAGTAGCCATATGCTCCAAATTAAATATTTTACTATTATTACTCATGTACCTTCATTAATTTTGTATAACAACCAATATACTTCATTATACCTTACATTGATCATGTTGATATTGGCTTTTTGCTTCAAACAACTAGTGTCTTCATGGTCTCTAGGCCCACACCATTTGCACAATAGCTGCAATTTGTCATGCTTGTGTTGATTGTCTCTTGCAAAGTGTCCCCACTCATTACATTGTCAACATTATGTGATCAAGCATCATCTAGGGTCATATTGTATTTGATTTTGACCTCCTCTTTGATTTTGATAACCATGTGGAGATGTGTTACATGGTAGAATGGGCTGCTATACCTATGTAAAGGGTTCTTGTGTACTCCTAGTCTTCAAATTATATGGGCACCCTTTTATTGAATGATCCATAACTTTGCAAATCTCACCCAAAAAAAATCAAGGACAAATACCTTTCATGTAACCTTCACTTTTGCACACAAAATGCCATAGCTCATTAGTTTCTTTTTTGGTTTATTTCTCTTTCTTCAATTCTTTCATTATTTGGTGTGTCCCTTCAGAGTGCTTATACTGTTCATGATTCAATGTCATTGTTGTCATCTGAACGTACATCTTCCTTTATTTTTCTTTTACTATGAGAGGACATTTTATTTTCATTGTCTATGTCAATTACCCAATTGTAGGCTTCTACATAGAACAAGGGTAGCACTACCTTCAGCATTTTCCTTAATGACAAAAGTAGATCTTCAATAAACCATCATTTTTTTTAGACTATTGAATGGTTATTTTTCTAACTTTACATGCAATTTTTTAAATCTACAATTATAAGCTAGTGCATTTCCATGCTTGCCTTGTTTTGTATTATAAATTTCTACTACTCTCTCATTATCATCACAAAGCAACTTATACTCTTTTTGAATGCCTTCTTTAATCTCTCTCATGCATTTCAAGAGCCTTGGTCAATTTTAGTATATGAGTCAATTGCCACACGTCACAAGGTGGCTCAAAAAGACCGTAGCTAAATTTTCTTATCATCTTTGCCCATTTGCTATCCAAATTGTTTCACAAGTCTTATAGTGCCTCACAAGATCCTCAAGTGCATTGCATACAAACCTAGGTAACTTTTTCTTTTCTAACTAGGGCTTACCATGGTTTTGTTCTTATACAAACCGAGCATTTGGTACCTACTTGCCAAAGAGTTTTGATTCAAATATTAAAATGTTTCTCTCACACTCTTGGCCACATAGGAATCTTCTACTCTTCCCTCAACTTCAACATTCGAAGCATTTGTTTCGCCTTCATATTTTCTTTTATACACCCTTGGCTCAACTTCACCTTCAATTAACAACCTTTCAATGCCTAAAGGTTGTTCACATACATTTCTACGAAGGAATTTGACTATCTCCCAACTTACCTTGTCTACAAAAAGTTGTCTTAATTTTCCACTTGGTCGGAAAGACCAACCCATGCTTCCTCATGTAGTGGTAAATGCTTGGCTATCTCCTCCTACTCTCCTCTTATATGTTGTTTTGTAGTGGAAATGTTTTTGATTCTCTGACTTCAACTTCTTTCTTAGGATGGGCTCCAACTTTGAACTTGTATTGCTAAGGTTTCTTTAACTATTTCTCATAGTCTCCTCCATTCTCTTTGCTCTATGATCCTTAAAGATGTCTAATCTCTTGATCTTGACCACCTTGTGGTCTCTTCCCACCTTTATTGGGGTCTAAAGGCATGAATCTCTCAAATTCGGCCCAATTACTTTTAAGACAACAATGTCAATGTTCATTACCTAATAAAATGAATACTTGAAATAGTGAACAAAATTAATAATGCATACCAAATAGACTAAAAGTATATCTTTCTTTGCACATGAAGTTATTACAAAGGTAGACCAAAAATGGTTAGCCAAGGATTAGAGTTGATCTAAATACATCATACTATTTTCCTTGATGATACAAAATCTATTTAAAGGACTTGATAATTGTCAAGAGGAACACAATTGTTGGCAAACTAACTCTTATAACTACCCAAAGTCAACAAATAGTTAATACATAGTTGGATAAAACATATCATCAAAACATAATAATAGGCATTCTACAGTAATTGCATAAGAATCCACACGCAGGTCACTCGTACAAAGGGCACCCAAGTGTCCAGTGCCAAAGTCAAGTGTAGGGAAAACTAATGGAACCCACACACAAATAGGGCCGCATGAGAGCAACACTATGGCATGCAACAAACAAAATAAACCCCAACATATCCTAGAGAAGGAGCACTAGTAAACATAGGACTCACAAAAACGTCTTCCACAAGCACACCATCAACCATAGCAATGGACAAGGCGACTGCTGTAGAGCATGGATGAAAATTTGAAATAATTCTAGCCGTTGAAGCGAATGACAAGAGAGCCATTGGGAGAGACATGATAGGCTTAATGTTTCCAATCCATAATAATGAGAAATAGCTCTCCTAGCTAAAAAAAAATGTGTGCAAAAGAATTTTAACTCTAATGGCTGGCCACTTTAGTAGTCCAAAATGTAAATCCAAAAAATTCTCTTGCACACAATTTTTACAAGTTAAACCTATCTCTCATGATCATGTTTATGGAAAATCTCTCATGAAAACCTTTCTCAAAAGTTCATAGTTGAAAATTTTACACTGTTATTTGAACCACTTTAATGAACACCACCAAAAATTAGGCGACTCCCTTGCTAAGAGAGTGTACCATATATTTTATTTGTGATATTGTACTATGTTTTGGTTGTAAAGAATATTAGGAAATATTCCAGGGTATAATCACATTTTAATAAATAAAATTCTAACATTTTTTAATACAAGCAACTATCTCTCAAAGATCACCAATAGGGTTGTTGTTGGACATATTTATTTAAATTTAAAAACCTACATAGTAGCATGAAATAACTATTCAGAATAATTGGAAAAGTTGTTGATAATGAATAGGCCAAATGAATTTTGCCTTTGGGGTATCTCGTCCTCAAGTAGAACAATTGCAGGTATCTCATCCTCAAGTAGAACAGTTGCACTTAAATCAGAAATTGCAAGTCTTTGTTACAAAATTGATGTTGTATTAAATAGAGGAACGAAAGTTTCTTAAATAGATTACAAAAGACGATGTTTCTAAAAGAAACAATCATTAACAAGAGACAAAGTTAGAAAAAGCAAAGAGATGACCATTAATGACACAAATAGAAAGATATTATTCTAATACCCTCCCTTAATGGTCATCATTCTAACTACCCAAAGATAACAGAGAAGGTTGCCCCATTATTCTCAGAACACTTTTGCAACAAAAGACAAGCCTGCCATTGACTCTGTCACTTGAGATGAGTCTGCCACCAACCCTCACAGAAACTGCAGGACTTCTGGAAATAACAACACCAATCGTCCAACCTGATGTTGGAAAACTGTCCCTCCCTGTAACCAGAGACACACTGAGAACAATTGCTACGATTTTGAAGAAAAATCGGCAAACCCTTCAAACTTCTGCAGATGAGCATGACGCCCCATAATAGACTACAAGAAACCAAATGTACAGATGTTCGCCCCAGCATTGCCAGGTGCAACCAAAAAACTGACTGGAACAAACCACGATTTTTGAAGAAAAAATCGCCAAACACAAGATTGCAAATCATCGTTTTTTCAGAAAAAACAGTAAAAACCAAATACCAGAGAGCCCTCCCAAACGATAGAAACCTCGACTAGGGTATACAGGAGAAAAAACTCTTAATTTTTTAGGAGAAAATTATAAAGCCAGAAGACAATTTTTTTTCTTTACGAGAAAAAAAATATTTAAAAACCCAAAACATCGATTGTCGACTTGAAAAACAGAGGGTTTGGAACACTAGCCACCAAAAAACAGAACAAAAATTGAGGCACAGAAAACGAAGTACCCAAAAAAATCTGAGACCAACCCAGAAAAGCTCTCGAAAAACCCACAAGGAATTTGCAATCGAAAAAAAACATGGACTTGAAACAGAGGGTCAAAACCCAAGCCGAAAATGCAGAAACCCTAGGCTGCCATGAATAAACTAGAAAATGCAGAAAAATGTTTGCAAAACGTAGCCACCAGAAAGGGGACAAAAATGCCACCAAATCGTGGATTTTTTAAAGCAAATCACGTCAAAACGCGAGCCCGGAAAGGAGATAAAATGCGGGCAAACCAGATCGGTTGATACACTGCCATGAATTGAGAAGAAACGCCCAGAGAATGGATGTAAAAACTAAAGAAATGTGTTCAAAAACGCGACTCGAAATGGAGGTTAAAAACCCTTCAGAGATTACGTGCATGTCAGAATTCGTCCCAAGAAGAGACTTAAAGTCGTCGCCAGAGTCCCACTCCACAAAAACACGGCCGAAAAACACAGGGATCCTCACACGAATATAATCGCGGATTACAAAAGAAAATGACACATGAGTTGTAGAGAACGGATGACACGTGTTCACCAAAAAAACAAATGCTCGGCTTCAGAAAAACATCTGAGAAAACCGGCACCTTCAAAAAGAAAACCCTAACGTGGGGTTGCACAAAACTGCGCACAAACAGGAGAGAAAAAACTTTTGCGGGTTCACACAGAATGCAGAGAAAAACCCTCGATCTCTACAAAGAACCTCCACAAAAACGCCCACGAATTTATTGTAACAATAAAAAAAACGATTTTCAAAAACCTTAAGAATTTTTAGAAAATCGTTTTTTTAATTCTCCAGATCCGGCCCACAAAATTTTCAAAAAAAAATTTGAAAAATTTGAAACAAAAATAATTTCGAAGAAATTATAAATTTTTCAAAAAAATTAATTCCCTGAGCTCTGATACCATGTTACAAAATCGATGTTGTATTAAAGAGAGGAACAAAAGTTCCTTACATAGATTACAAAAGACGATGTTTCTAAAAGAAACAATCGTTAACAAGAGACGAAGTTAGAAAAAGCGATGAGATGACCATTAATGACACAAATTGAAAGATATTATTCTAATAGTCTCCACACAATGTGGAAGTGGCTTAAATACTTAAACTACTCTATAACATTCTTACTGTATACAAAACATATAAAATGTGTCCCCTGTCCCAAAATGGACTATCCCCGTCCCAAGCCATCCCCGAGATGGGGGGGACGCAAAGGGGACCGTCCCCTTGCCGTCCCCGAAACAAGCTAAATAGCAGGAAACGTCCTTGTTTGTTTGGGGACGGTTAGCCATCCCCGAGACAGCTAGGGGACGTAGGAAATGTCCCTTGTTGTCTCGAGGACAGCTAGCCATCCCCCACAAACTGGGAAGTTGTTTAGCCAAAAAAATATAAAAAATCTTCTTTTTTATTTTTCTTTTTATTGTTTGAACTTTGAGACTTTTAGATACATGTTTGAAACATTTGGATAGACCATGGTTTTATTGATGGTTGAGACTGTTGTTATAAATTTATAATGCTTTATTGACATTTATTATGTTGTTATACTATTGCTCTCGTGATTTATTTGCATATTGATATTGTTGTTACCAGATATTGACATATCTTTGTCTCTTTCCCTCTCTCTATAATATATTAATAAATTTTGAAAAAAAATTATAGTCCACGACCCCCACAATGCCCCATCCCAGGTACAGGGGGAAGATTGGGGGACAGTCCCCTGGCATCCCCTTTTTTTGCAAAATCACAAGAAATGTTTTCGGGCCAGAGGGGACAGTCAAAGGGAAAAGGGAATGGTTGACCATCCCAAGAATGGCCAGGGGACGCCTGAGCCGTCCCTCAACTGTCATGGGGACTGCTGGCAATCCCCCACATGATGGCATGTTTTAAACCAAAAAAAAAAACATAGTGTTGCTACAACTAGAATTTAGTAAAACTATTTATTCCCTTGTAATATGTGCCATTTTTATCACATTGATTTTGATGCATCCGATCTAAGCCTTAAGGAGAGTAAAGCTCAAAACAGATTGGTGATGACAATCCATTTTAGAAGTTTTGAGCATTTAGTATTCCTCTCACCTTTGTTCATTTTTTAAGCATTGATCTTAGTAGTCTTAGTAGTTTTGTCTGCTATAACATTTTCATCCATCATCTTCTGTTGTTTGATATCATCAACCAGTACATGATAGGTTTGGTGTGAATTCCCTAGTGTCCTAGTAGCGCACTAGGCTTTTGGTTTCCCACTAGACAATTCTTATTGTTCCATTTGCTTTGTCCTTACCCAATGGTGCAAGAGCACCTAGGCTAACCTCCATTTTGCTTGTTATCAATTTTGGCTTGTACCTGACCTTAGCCAAGTCAAGATAATGGTGTGTTTATTTTGGACCTTAGAAGGTCTTGATTGTGTGTGCTAAGTTAGTCACTAGGACTAAAGTCATCTTAGTTTACTCATTGTTGTTAAATTTTTGCTTTAATTAGCCTTAGACAACTTATGTTGGAATGTAAAGCATTAAATGTGTGCTAAACACATCTAAGTTGTTAGAAGATGCCAAGAGGCAGTTAGGGGAGTTGTTGGCTCGGAATCAAGAAGATTGAGGTCCTAAGATGTAGGATGATGGCAAAGTTGCAAGAATGTTGCAAAGTTGCATGACAACATTTGTTAGGTTGCATGCAACTTAGTTGTCTTGGATTCCCTAAAAATTAGGAGTGTGGGATCGATCGACTTCCCTTGAAATATGGCAAAGGCATCTATGTAGGTGTGGTGGCTCGAAGACAAGCAGTTAGAATGCATTGTAACCAAGTTTTTGGTTGGTGTGAATAAAGAAATTTTGTATTTTCCTGTGTTTACCCGTGTATCTTGAGAAACAGAGATATCAAAGGCACTGTATATACTGATTTAGCACTGTATTTGAGTTCATAGAATAGTTTTGAGTACCTTTCATTGTGTAATAAAGTTGCTTAGAGTTGATTTGTTGTTTTGAATTTACAGTTTAGAGTCTAGAGGGTTGTAGTTGTTTTTCAGCAGTCAGTCTTTGAATGGCTCCCCCATAAAATCTAACCACGGGATTTCCCTGAGATTGGATTGAAATGACAAGGGAGCCAATCACTTGTACATATTTAGCAGTAGGAAGTATAGGGAATGGAGCAAGGACTATTAAACTCAAACCCTAGGCGAGCTAGGACAGTCCGGTTAGAGGTTTGAGAGTGAAAATTTGAAGAACTTAGGCAGGGGAAGGAAGTACTATACGGAAAAAGTACAGTTCCAGGTGGGACATGACCAAACACAAGGATGCTAGAAGGATTGAGACTTGATCAATCCATTTGTGTGAGAAAGTAGCAGGAGATCATTGAAACCCTAAGAATTAGGCCTAATAGCCCCCTTTACCCTTGATTGTAGGAATCTACTGTACGGAGGAGACAAGGGTCTGAAACCCTGTGAATGTTTTAAAGGACTAAAAAGGGTGTCCAAAAGTGCAATTTATTTGCTAGGCTGTTTGGAGAATTTGGACAGGAAAAGCAAAAAGGTGACTGGCAAGGGCTACAAGAATTAGGCCTCTTCAAGGCAAAATCTTGAGATCGGTAGGAGTGAAGACTGAAGACCCTCCAAGATGTATTCAAATGAATGTGAAATGCAAGAAATCGGTGTCTCTAACACCCCTGCAAGCAGTTCAAGTTTGATAATGAAGTTGGCACTTAGATCCTTCTAAGTGTAGGAGATAGTCTACAAACTCAAATGGTGTTAAGTCCTCCAAGGTGAAGCACAAGGAGTGAGACTCTTGTAGCAGAGTTGGAACAAGGCTTAGTTGATGATCTAAGTCAAATCAGAACCTAGAAGCTATCAGGATCTTGGGTGAAGACAGAGAGAAGTCTTCTAGTAGGTTGGTGCAAGCAAACCCTGGAGCATATTACACCACCCAACCTACTACTCCTTCTCATACCTAAGGATTCTATTGGAATGACCATTATAAAAAATAGAAATATATACCCAAACAAGAACTTCTTGGGCATCTTAAAAAACCTATGAAATGTTTGTCACATCACAAAGAAAAATAGGAAGGGTATATAACACATCACCACACTGATGCTTCATCCCCTTACATGTGCATGATGATTGGGTTTGTGATAGATCCAAAATTTTAATCTTTTCTTACAATGTCAGTATAACTATACACTATACAGCAAGGGTTGTGCTTGGTTTATGAGCAGACACACTTCAGATTTATAGTTCAATCGATGTCATACAGAACTATGTATTTAGTTTCTTGTCAATGACACCAATCCATCAACTATGCATATATAGACTTTTAGTTTTCATTCAATAACTTATAATGGTGAATTGCATACAAATGGTTGAATGCATGCACAACTTAATGATTTATTGACTTGATCAATTTCTAGTTTGATTTTATTTAAGCACCAGTTTGACACATACACAACTATCTTTGGTGGATTTCAAGTTTTGTTGTACTAGTGGTAAGAAACAATGCTTCAATCTCTTGATCCTTTCATATCCACTTAGCACTGTTATGCCTCTCATATGAGGTTGGCACCAAAGCAACTAAAAAAAAATGAGTGCCATTGTTGGTATCCTGTCAATTCCAGTGGTAGATTCATTCATAATAATTTAGTAAATTATTATGTTAAGGTTCTATAATGTATATTATGTGTGCCTTATCCATGTTTTCATATAAATATTTAAAATTTCCCTATATATTTAAAATTTTCCCTATATTTTGTATAGCCATCCCCCCGCCGTCCCCAAATTTGGCCTCAACATCCAAAAACTTGGGGACTTGTCCCACCATCCCCCACTGTCCCCGTCCCAGAAACTTGGGTATATATATATATAATGTGTATATCGTCATCCCCTAAAAATGGCCCCCTAGGGGATGTCCCGGAAACTCGTCCCCCCATCCCCGTCCCCAAAATGCTGTGGAACATAGTATTTTGCGCAACAGATGGCAATGTCTAACATGAAATAATAGTTTCAAAGAAAGATCACATAAATTCCTTATCATAAATCTCATATATTTCTGTCTGGAATCAATTCGCTACAGTTTCCATGTTTATACTCTTAGACCTCTACAGGCCCCAGCTAATATCACAACAAAGCTACTAGTGCAGCAACTAAATAAACTATGGAAAGGTGGATGCTGCATCACCATAAATCTCATCACTAAAGCAGATTCCTTGGAAATTTCACCAGACTTATTATGGCAAGATCTTTTTGTATATTCCCAATAAATTCACTGTTATGGCAAGATCTATTTGTATATTCCCAATAAATTCACTGTCATGGACTGCTGAAGCCAGCTGAATTCGATGGTTAGCATCCCACAAGTCTTTCATAATCATGTAACTTTGCCCAAACCCAGTCACTGACATCGAATTCCAATATGAGAATTCAAAAACTTTCATAATTAAGTTTTCAACGACATTACCACACAAACCTTGTAAGAACCAACACATACCTAAACATTTGTATCTGTGCTAAGTAATGAGTTTTATAATTGATTTAACGGATATAGAATCAGGTTGTACCTGTTGAAATAGTAATCCTCCAGGATTATTATTGTTTTATTTCAGAAGCACAAAAAATTCATCACAATAAATGTACCACATGAAAATTTATTAAAAAGTCCTTTTGCCAGTCACACGCATCTGCAAGAGAATATACCTCAATTGGAATAATAATTATGTGCCAAGAATTCAAGCCTATGATATATGCAATACGCAAGAAGATATCTGAGAAAGCACTGCACACATTAATTTGCAATTTTGCAGTTCGTATCTCATTAAATATGATAACAGCCATCATAGCATACCAACAACATGTACACGGAAAGGTGGACCACTGCAGAAAATGGGCTCTTCAGCTGAATTAGTTTTTGCGCGGGCTCTCAAAATTTCATTGGCTTCATGTATAACTGCTGCTCCTAAAAGAGTATACTCCCCAGGTACTAGAAAACACACAGCAAAAGGGTGAATTGCTTCTCCAAGTGGGGGTACCTCCACATCAATTCCACTCAAAATTCCTATAGAACAAATTGTCAATATTAGATAATTGTTTCCAGTAACCAATAATAAGCATCATTGTTTAAAGTGCTTGTGTTCCAAAATGCAAACATATAAATGACATTAGAAATAAGTAATATTAGTCCTTATGCAAACATAATGAGAAATCAGTAATAAATGTGACATCAAGTAGCATGGGCTGCTTGAATGTCATCACAGACGGCGGTGGATTGGGAAAAGGATGTGACCCACGGTGCAATATGGGTTTCTTTTCCAAGTGAGATCTGCTTATGGGCTTATGTGATTGTGAATTAGGTAGTGAGATGATACATGCAATAGGTTGCATCCATTTCAACTTTATCAGTTGCTTTTTTATGTAAACATGTGATGTATGTGTGGATTGTTCACATTGAATATATGTGATGTATGCTGGAGCTAGTCATTGTTATACTTGTGATGTGCATGAGCCAATCACTATTGTACTTGTGATGTGTAGCAGCTAGTCACCTTGTGTATATGTGATGTATGCTCAAGACAATCACTATGTGTCTGATCTTGGGATTATGGTATGATAGTATTTGTGTATCTTTGTACACTAATGATTGGTAATGTTTGGTATGGAACCAACACTTGATGGAAGATTGTTTTGTTCTATTATAATTGGACTAAGTCGATAGCTTACACTTAATGAATAGTCTGGTTTAAGCACGAGATCAAAGATCCCATACAAGAGGAGAGAATGAACTCCCTCTAACATTGATGTGTGAACTATGAAGCCTCTGATTTCCCAAAGGGGATATGAAAGCAGGGCCATCATGAATGAGCCCTTGAGGTTTAGGTTTGGGTTTAGGAATGACCCTAATCATAGGAGCTTAACACTTTTGAGTGTAAACATATAATTGGTGACATTGAGTTGTTGTCACTATGGTGAATGAAGAACTATTGAAATCAGCACTTTTAATTTAAATGGAAGATGCTTGGTTGGTTAAGTAGTTTTCATGAATTGAATTAAAAAAATAAAAATTTGTGTGATTGAGGGGCGGATTTCACATAGGTATCAGAGCACCCAGGTTCAAACATTGGACCTATGAAGCTCACTTGACTATAGATAAAATAGACTGTCTCACACTACTAACCGACCATAACTAAGTTGGTCTCTTGGTATAAATGTAGTTGCCTTGACTTTTAAGCTTGTGAGAATGGTTGGCTAGTCCAAACTAAGACAACCTAAGGGGGTGCAAAAGGGAATTTTGATATACAAATTGTAAATGAAAATTAAAGTGTGTAGTGGAAGTTTAAGATATTTGATGATTGCTATTTCTCGTAACTTACCTGTTGGATTTGATTTTACCTATCATTAGGAGGAAAACTTCTTTGCATATTTTAGAGTATTAAGAATCTTTCTCATGGTATGAACCTGAATTGCTAGGAATATAAAATGCAAATAATTGAGGGTGTATGTTTGAATGGGTAGGTTGTGACTACCTTAATACTTAATGGTGAATAATAGTTTTTGATGCCTGGTACTTTGGTAAATTGCAAGAGTTAACTGGTAAATGTGTACTTGGTGGTATAAAATTGACCTCTTAAAAAAAAACTCAATCCATAAATTTGAAATGGAGGATTGGACTAAGTGAAAATGCTTACTTGAGGGTATATTTTCCATATGCACCCACTTAAAAATTATAAAAATTATTTCAAATTGGTTAAATTAGGGAAAGTGGAACCACTTAAGAGGCAAGGATAAGGGGTTCAACAGCAATAAACTTGGCTAGCATCCGCAAAATTTTGAAGAAATTAACAAATGCAGCTTTCTAATAAGCCGAGGCGGCTTATTCCAAGGGGGGAAGGATGTCACATCCCACATAATTAAAGGCTAGGAATAAATTAAAATAGAATACATTTTAGAAACAAGAAAGAAGAGCACGAAGGAGACAAATTAATTATGAAGGTATGGGAAGCTTAGCATCACTTGCAGTGACGTAGACAAAGGTATGGGCATTCATAAATGTTTGCAGAATTGTAGTCAGCAAGGTATGGCAGTCATGGGTATCCATTACCATTAATTTGAGAAAGACTAGCAATGGAGGACAGCATGGGCATCCCTCATTTCTAAGAGCAGAATTCGATATCAAGGAAGAGCAGATATGATCTATCATTGCATCTAGAGTTCGTGCTGTTGATTGGCCTTGAATTTGGCCTCATTGTAAAAGACTTTGTTGATTCTTATATAATATATAAGTGATATATTGTTGCTGGGTTTTTCTCCCTCAAGTGGAGGGTTTTCCCAGGGTATATGTTGTGTTTATGTGTTTGAATTTGAATTAAAATATGAGGTTTATATCTGATCATAAATCTAACATGGTATCAAAGCGGGTTTAAGGAGATCATGATCAGATTTCTATAAGCAACGCTTTCATCCATTCTTATTCTCATCTTCTTGCATCTATCTTATCATCAAAGATGGTGAACGAGCTCAAGATCAAAGATAGACTTGAGGGTGCTTCCAACTTCACCTCTTGGAAGTTTAGAGTAATGCTTGCATTGGAAGAAAATGAGATTGCTGAGTTCGTGGAGGGCGAAGTTCCCGAACCTTCCAATGAGAATGAGAAGTCTCAATGGAGAAAGAATTGCACTAAGGAAAAGAAGATTTTGGTAGACTCCGTGAAGGACCACCTTGCGCTAATCATCTCCAAGTTGAAAACAACAAGGGAAATGTTCAAGACTTTGGAAGAAATGTATGAGATCAACAATACAAGTTGAGCTCTTGCATTAAGGCAACAACTTCATCATGTCAAGATGGCGAAAGGAGGATCCGTCATCTCATTCTTCATGAAGATTACCGAGTTGAGAGATCAGCTCTCTACCATTGGGCATATGGTGGATGATAAGGATTTGGTAATGTTGGCGCTTAATGGTCTTCCTAAATCTTGGGAGCCATTTATCCAAGGTATCAATGGGAGATCAAAACTACCTAAGTTTGATCGCTTGAGGGCAGATTGCATTAGAGAAGAATCAAGATTGGCTGCAAGAGGCAATGGGCAAAGTCCTACAAATGAAGACATTCATGCACTTCTTGCTCAATCTTCAAAGAAGAAAGGAAGAGAAGGGAAGAAAGGCAACTTCAAAAGGAATAGAGATAAAGGATCAGATGGTGCCTTTGCATCTAAGAAGATGAAGGACCTCTCCCGCATACAATGCTTCAAATGTGACAAGTTTGGTCACTATGCAAAAGATTGTCCAACCAAACCTAAGCAGCAGGCTTCAATTGCAGATGTGGGTGAGATCTCTCCTCAGAAGGATTCAAGTGGTTTTCTATTCTATTATGCCTTATCAAGCAATGTTTCAACGGATAACAACACTTGGTTAATTGATAGTGGTGCCTCACGCCACATCACGGGTTTTAGAGAACATCTATCTGATTTGGTGGAAAGAGATTCAAGTGTTCAAGTCATAATTGGAAATGATGCATGTTATTCTGTGAAAGGTGTTGGGACCTCCACTCTTCACTTAGATTCCGGCATCTCCTTGCAGTTGAGTGATGTACTATTTGTACCAAGCATCAAGCGGAACCTTGTCTCTATTTCAGCCTTGGAGGACAAGGGATATCAAGTTGCATTCTCCGAAGGAAAAGCTCTTGCATGGCCAAAGAACTCAAGTATCAAGACTGCCCGAGTGATTGGTGTTCGTCCTGAGAGTCTCTACAGACTTTCCACTCATCCATTTTAGGCTTTGTTGCATGATTCATCAAGTTCGTGTGAGCTTTGGCATAGAAGATTTGCTCACCTTCACTTTAGAGCACTTCCATCCATGGAGAAGATGGTCACGGGCCTTCCTATACTCAGCTAGGAGCATGAAGGCACTTGTCAAGGATGCGCTTTGGGTAAGAATACTAAAGATCCATTTCATAGTAGTGAGAGTAGATCTAAATGTAATCTAGGCCTTATTCATTCTAATTTGTGTGGTCCAATGTCTATTGCTTCTTTGAGTGGTTTCTTGTATTATGTATTTTTTATTGATGACTACTCTAGAAAGACTTGGATTTATTTCTTAAAGACTAAAGAATCTGAGGAAGTACTTGAGAGATTCAAGGAATTTAAAGCTCAGGTAGAGAACTTGTCCGGGAAGAGGATCAAAGTTCCAAAATCCGACAACGGAGGAGAATACATCTCTGGAAGCTTCCATAACTTATGCATTGAAGCAGGGATTAAGAGGGAGTTTTGTGTCCCTTACAATCCACAGCAGAACGGTGTTGCAGAAAGGAAGAACAGATCCATTGTAGAAGCAGCTAAAGCCATGATCCATGATCAAGATCTGCAAATCTTCCTTTGGGCTGAGGCATCTAGGACAGCTGTGTATGTTCAGAATCGGAGCCCTCATCGCATTTTGGAGAACATGACTCCTGAAGAAGCTTTCACAGGTGTGAAGCCGGAAGTAAGTCATTTGAGAATCTTTGGTTGTCCTATGTATGTTCATATGCCTAAAGATAAAAGGACAAAGTTGGAACCATCTGGCAAGAAGGGAATATTTGTGGGCTATAGTGAGTCTTCAAAAGCCTACAGAGTTTACATTCCAGGTCAGAAACTGATAGAGATCAACAAGGATGTTACATTTGAAGAGGATGTTGCATTCAAGAGATCTAAGGGCACTCACATGGAGATAGACAATGAAGACCAAGAGTCTCCTCGAGACATGGAAGTTGACCATACTCCTGAGATTCAGAGGGAGGCTACTGAACCTAAAGAAGATGATGATCCAGTTGAGCCTTTGGAACCAACTAAAGGGCCAAGAGACATTGTGATTGGTTGTAAGAGACCTCTTTGGGCTAGGCAAACAATGCAGGAGGTAGATAAAGTTTGCAGCCCCAAGAGGAACATTCAAAGAGAGCAAAAGACCTCACAAGTTTTCAAGCTAAGTTGCTTTGATGAGTCCAATGATTGAATCTAAGCCTTCTGGTGTTGAGGAAGCTTCAAGTCAGCAAGTATGGAGAGATGCTATGGCTAAAGAGTATCAATCTATTCTCAAGAACGATGTTTGGGATATAGTACCTAGTCCAGAAGGAAAATTTGTTGTATCTTCTAAGTCGCTCTTCAAGATCAAGCATGCACCTGATGGGAGCATCGAGAAGTACAAGGCTAGGTTTGTGGTTAAAGGATTCTCTCAAAAAGAGGGAACAGACTATGAGGAAACCTTTGCTTTGGTTGCTCGTTATACATCCATCAAGACTATCATTGCTACTGCAACAGCTAAAGGATGGAAATTACATCAAATGGACGTGAAGACAACATTCCTAAATGGTGTAATTGAAGAAGAGGTATACATTGAGCAACTTGATGGCTTTGAAGTTCATGGGAAAGAGTCTCATGTTTGCAGATTGAAGAAGGCTTTGTATGGCCTTAAGCAGGCTCCTCACGCTTGGTATGAGAGAATTGACAGATACCTGATAAGCTTGGGCTTCTCCAAGAACGACGCTGATTCAAACTTGTACTTCAAGGTAATTGATGGCGAAGCATTGATCTTGGTTCTTTATGTTGATGATTTATTTCTTACTAGAGAAGATCACCTCATCATCAAATGCAAGGAGGAGTTGGCTTCTGAATTTGAAATGAAAGATCTTGGATACATGCATTACTTCCTTGAATTAGAAGTTTGGCAGAGGTCTAATGAGATCATTCTGAGTCAAGGGAAGTATACTATAGATATCTTGAAGAGATTTGGTATGATGGATTGCAAATCCATGTCTACACCTATGGAGACCAATTTGCACAAGTTAAAAGAGGCTGTAGCTAGTTCAGATCTAGTGGATCCTACTATGTACAGGAAATTGATTGGATCGTTGATGTATCTAGTCAATACTAGACCTGATATTTGCTATGCAGTGAGTGCACTTAGTCAGTTCATGTGTGAACCAAGGCAAATACATCTAGTTGCAGCAAAGCATATCCTGAGATACTTGTGTGGCACAGTTGGGTATGGCTTGAGATATTCTTCTGGTGTGGACTTGGAGCTGCATGGATATTTTGATTCTGATTGGGCAAGGTGTGTTGCTAATCGGAAGAGCACCTCTGGATGTTGTTTCAGTTTGGGGTTTGCTATGATCCCCTGGTGCAGCAGGAAGCAGTCTTCAATGGCATTGAGCACCACAGAGGCCGAGTATATTGCAGCTTGTGTGGCAGCTCGAGAAGCAGTGTGGCTTCGGAAGCTCCTTGCAGGATTGTTCGAGCAATCATTGGAGCCAACTGTCATTCATTGTGATAATCAAAGTTGTGTGAAGCTTTTTGTCAATCCCGTGTTTCGTGACAGAACAAAACATGTTGAGATCAAATATCACTACATCTGAGATATGGTATTGAGGAAAGCAATCTAGTTGAGATACATTAGCACTGATGAGCTGACGGCCAATATTCTCACCAAGCCTCTCTCCAAAATAAAGTTTGTGTACTTTCGAGACAAGCTTGGAGTTGTGGAGAATGAAGCCCTAGCTGAGAGGGAGACTCAGCTTCAGTGATCTACTATGATTTGCTTTAATGCATTTCTCTCTGTGAGAGAGATTTGAGGTGCAAGCCCTTGTTAATGCATCTTTCTCTATGAGAGAAATTTGAGGTGAAAGCCCTTGTTCCACCCTCTGGGAGTAGCCATGGTGGATGTCATGTTGAGTAACTCCATGACATCACGTGAGAGAGTCCATGATGATTTTTGTACTTGTGTTTATTCACCCTCTGGGAATAGCCATGGTGGACGTCATGATGAGGTGACAACATCACATTGAGTGATTTCGTGATGGGCACTTATGCACATATACCATACATGGGAGTAGCCATGGTAGTTGATATCACGTTGAAGTGATATGTTCCTTTCCACATATGGGTGTAGCCATTATGGTTGTCTTGACATTGATCAGCTGGAAGTATTCCTCCCTAGCTGAGAGGGAGTGTTAATGTTAGCAGCTTCGGGCATCACTTCCAGCCACGACTTGAAGAAACAAAAATTGAATAATAGCATTCAGCTATTCAATTTATATGATGTCGATTTGCTAAGTGAAGAGGCGCTTCACTTCATTTAATTATTGTTCTTGGCCGACCTTCCTTGATATTCATTTCATTTTATTTATATTTTCATTATTGGTCGGCCTTGTTCTTGAAGAGGTGCGACCTCTCCCACACATTGTATATATACAAGTTCATTTCCATCCATTTATCATCAAACAAGTTCGATTCATTTCATTTACAATTGCAAATTTCATCAAGAGCAGATTGAAGGTTCTCGAAGAGCAGAATTCAATATCAAGGAAGAGCAGATTATAATGTCATTGCATCTAGAGTTGGTGTTGTTGATTGGCCTTGAATTCGGCCTCATTGTAAAAGACTTTGTTGATTCTTATATAATATCTAAGTAATATATTGTTGTTGGGTTTTTCTCCCTCAAGTGGAGGGTTTTCCCAGGGTATATGTTGTGTTTATGTGTTTGAATTTGAATTAAAATCTGAGGTTCATATCTGATCATAAATCTAATAGTTGGATCTCTATGCCCACAAAGACATACCTTGGATAACAATATTCTTGACAAAACCTAGCTAATCCTTTTTTCTCTAGTGTGCGACAATCTTAATGTGTATAGAACCTTGGTGGGTTTACAAGAAGAATGATAGTTAATCTGCTAAGGTCTACTTAACTCCCTTGGGTGGAAAATCATATTACCCTTATTTATTAATTGGGCAAGGGGTTTGTCTGTGTAGGAATTCCAAATGTATTTTCCTTGAGAGAGACTTTGTGAGGAGAGCTACATGTGAATTCAATCCCGTTGGGAAGCAGGTACATAGGCAGTCCTTGAGTGAAGGATGCCCCTATGACCTCAAGTACGTAGGCGAAGGGTTTAGGGGGGAATAATTCCAAGTTTTGTGATTATTCCTAACTTGTTTGACCTTCCCTCTTCAATAGACATCAACTTGAAGCTAAAATGGGTGTTAGATGGTTATGAATGAGTTAAGGAAACCTAGTAACTTATATTTAATACATAATGTGCTTCTAAATAGCAAGCTAAATGAAGTGAATGGATTTGACTATTTTATAATTTATAGTTGATATTTTTTTATGTGCACATGTTGAGTAGCGATCATCTTGTGTTGGTTCAATGCGATTCTTATGTGTTTGTAAAATCCAACTCCAAACCAATAGGACTCTATGTGTAGGCTCCTGAATAAGTTGATTGTGATATACTCCAATACTTGTGGATCCTATTGTGTAAATTTTGAGCTAGAGATAATCCAAGTGTGAATCTCCGCGATATTTAAGCAGTGATAGGCAATCATTGGACCATGCCTATGATTGATGCCTAGCCTACTGATAGAGATTAATTATCACTCACCTAGTTCACAGAGGTGACGGATTGCCAAGGGCTACCCTAGTTATGATACAAGAACAGTTGCACAAGTTACCCTACCGTGTGAGTAACAATAAACAAAGCAAACCATTGTGTAGCACAAGGGTGACAATGCCAAGTGCTATCTAGGTTGTGAAGAAGATAGCTAACAATATCACTAGGGTCACAAGGTGGTATATGTCGGAAGCTACTTGTTATCACCTGGAATATGCACCCTGCTAAATCTTGAATCCAGCTATTCTATGAAACATGGGATGACCTCTTGAGTTGTGGGACTCATGAAACTCGAGGTCCACCTCCGATTAAAGGGCAGCTTCCCCTTGGTAAATCACCTAAAACCTAACTCTAACTAAAGAACCTTACTAGGAAAAGAGATAAGAAAGATCTAAGAATTTGAATATAAAAGAGAAAATGAATGTGATAGCAGATTTCTACTTCCTTTCAGCAAGACAACCTATGAATCTCAATCTAAAGCTTCACACAATAATTTGCAACAATAATTCAAAGGTAAACTTAGAACAACAACAATCAAGGAGTCATAGAATTCACAATAATACTTGTTTTTTTTTCATACACAAAGAAAATTGAAACAAATAGAGGCAAAAATACTGATCTTTGATTCACTGAAGGCTACTACAATGACTATTTTCTGGAAAAACAATAAAATATTACATCACAAGCATACAGTCAACCATTATTTCAAAGTGAAACAAGGTTGAAGATGCAATCAATGAAGAAAATTACAGAAGCAAAGATCTGATTTTGACTAAAAAGTTAAAGGACTGAATGTCACTTTGTCACAATAAACTTTTCCAATGCTTTGCAACAAACATAGGCCTCTTATTTATAGATTTTGAGAGCCTAAAATCAAAAAGTCATGTTGACTTTAGTTATTTTTCCTATGAGTTATCATCCTTATCCTCTGCAGATAAGATATTTGTAATCTTTATCCTTTGACTTTGAATTTGACTTTCTTTGACTTTGTAATGCTTTATGAGTTGTCAATCTTATCCTCTGAGTTGTCATCGTTATCCTCTATAGATAAGATATTTGTAATCCTTATCCTTTGTGGATAAGATATTTGTAATCCTTATCCTTTGACTTTGACTTTGACTTTCTTTGACTTTGTAATGCTTTGTTGATTTTGCAAAAAATATTTTCTCCTTTTTTTTGTTCTAACTTTTCATAAAAAAAAATTAGGTAACACTACTTCCTAAGTGGACAAACTTGTCGTTGGTGGCCTATAGGCAATTGAAATCGGAACCCATCAAGCTAGGTAGGTTCACTACTTGTGAAAATATCACTTGTTCCTATAAGACCCTTGGTATAGAGGGTGGACCCCAAATGTAGTATGGGATACATCAAATCCTCTTCCCAAATGTCCAACGGTATACTTGACCCTGTTGGGATTGATGGCAGGCCCTTTGTTTAGTATGGGATACAACAAATCCTATTCCCAACTCCCTAGTGGTGTAGAAGAATGGGGAAAAGTATGGGACCCACGGTGTAGTGTACAATGCACCGGCATTCCTTTTCTATTTGGGATGCACTACTGGTAGGTGTTAGTCAACTATTGGGGATGTGTTAGACATTCATTGTGTATATGTTAGTCAATCATTGTGTAAATGACCTTGGGTTTTATGTACATTGTTATTGATTCCCTTGCCAATGATGACATCAAATAGCATGAGCTGCTTGATTGTCATCACTAATGACGATGGATGGAAAAGGATGGGACCCACTATGTAATATGGGATGCACCGACATTCCTTTTCCAAGTGAGATCTACTTATGGGCTCATGTGATTGTGAATCAAGTAGTGGGATGATACATGCAGTAAGTTGCATCCATTTCCACTTTACAAGTTGTTATTTATGTATATATGTGATGTATGTTGGAGCTAGTCATTGCTGTACTTGTGATGTGTGTAGCCAGTCATTGGTGTACTTGTTATGTGTAGGAGCTAGTCACCTTGTGTATATGTGATGTATGCTCGAGACAATCACCGTGTGTGATCTTGGGATTATGGTATGATACAACCCCTAAGTATTTGTGTATGTTTCTACACTAATGATTGGTAATGTTTGGTATGGAACCAATGCTTGATGGCAGATTGTTATTGTACTGTTATAATTGGACTAAGTTGATAGCTTAGATTTAATGAATAGTCATGGTTTAAAGGTGAGTTCAGAGTTCTCATACAAGAGGAGAGAATAAACTCCCTCTAACATTGGTGTGTGAACTACAAAGCCTTTGGTTTCCCAAAGGGGATACATAGGCAAAGTCATCACTAATGAACCCTCAAGGTTTAAGTCTAGGTCTAGGGATGACCCTAATTGTAGGATTAACACTTTTGAGTGTAAGCATATGAGTGGTGACATTGAGTGAATGAAGAACTTTTGAAATCAGCACTTCTAATTTAGATAGAAGATGCTTGGTCGGTTAAGTGGGCAATTGTCGTGAATTGAATTGAAAAAAAAGTTGTAGTGACCGACGGGCAGATTTCACATTTAGGTTGTTCATTGGAATGATAGCTTGTGGATGAATATCAACTGCATTGGTGGTAAGAAATGATTGCAAGTTACCCCTAAATATTTGTATGCTTTACTGTCCTTCACTGCTGATTGGTGCAAAGTTGAACCTCCTATGGGGCCTTCATGATTCCAAGGATGAGTGGACTAAGAGACTTAAAGAATTTGGCCTAAGATTATTGAGCCAAAGGCTTGTTTCAGATGATGGTGGTTGTCTAGCAAATTGGCTGTGGGGGCTAACTAAAGTATTTCTGGGTCCACGTCTTCTCTGGTATGTGGTTTAGTTGAATTGATTGTTCATTTTTTCTATGAACGTCCATATGCTAAGCTCATTTTTTACCAGCTCAGTCATCTTGTGTGGGAAGCCATATGATTGGTTGCTCTAATGTTCTTTTTGGTTTAATGCAATGTATTCCCTATTTTTCTAAGTGTTTGGATAATTTATAGTTGATTACTTCCTCTAAGGTCCTTTGGTATATTTGGATTGTTAGGAACAATGAAGTCTTCCAAAATTCTAAAAGCATGCTTACCGATTTCTATCCAGAAGTCACATTATCTATTGTTATGAACAAATTGGCTGTGCAAGAGGTTTTAACTAGATGGGACTCTTATTTTGGAGTCTGATAGCATGGAGAAGGGGTCAAACTTTCCATTGGCTTCACAGGTTAATGTCGATTGGCTAAAGCAGAAGGATATTGAGATGCAAGTTGTTCATGGCTTTGTTTTAGAGAGTGTGGGTGACCAAGCAGCCTACTAGTGTTTCTATTGGTCTTCATGGTATTGCAGATGTTGTTCCAGGTAGTCTTGGCCCTTATGTGAATGTTTGGAGTGGCCATATTCCTATGGGTTTTGTACTAGAAATTAGGTCCATATCACTGTTGCAGGAAAGGAAGTTTATTGCTGAACGCATTTCAGTGCAAGCTGGCCATGTGCCTGTTGAGATATCATCAAGTTGTCATGCCCCTGTTGTTGCTGTTTTGGGTTGTCAAAACCCTAAGGCTGTGGATAACGGGAAAAATGTTGATGTGGATGTTTCAGTGCCTAAGGGTGTTTTTCCAAATGATAGTTCTTTGGATAATGACAGTGATAATGTTCATGTTAGATGCTATCCAGATTTTTGGCTGCAAGAATGTGTGGATTATAGGGTTCAGTGTCTTAAGAAGCTGGACGTTTTCATTAATCATTTTGATGAGAAAGAAAATAAGAAAAATGATTATGGTGGTCCTTAGTGATTTTGCTGTCCACATAAGTTTCTTTTGGGTTTTTGGACATGCTGGTGTTCCTTGACTCTTCTTAATAATATGAGATGTATAGGTTGATGCTTGGTGTTCCTTTGTTTGGAGCTTCTATGGACATGGCTAGCATTCTTAGTGTTGGACATTGTTTTGGTCACACTGTGCTTCTTTTGTGTTTTCTTCAAGTTTTTGACGATATGGTTTATGGTTTTTGGTTCTTGGGCTAATGTTTGGAATGCTGAAGGCTGCTTGTTCAAATGCCGATTTATGTTTGAGCTGATGGTTGGCATTGTGTGGCTTTGAGGTCCTTGTGTTGGTTCCCAGATTTGCACAACATTGAACCCTAAAGATGTGCCATGTCTTATGCTTAGATTCAAAGAGAGATTTGGCCAACGATGGCCAACGAACAGAAGGTTGATATGACACTTTTCTCCCCTGCACCTCAGGCTCTGCAAAACCTCGGTGGGTCTCCCACTATAGTGCTGAATACAGATATGAAACAAAGTTCTATTGCAGCACCTAGCAGATAAACTTCATACAAATAACAAGGGTTTATGTATTTGCAAAATGAAAGGCACTATCCTTGTCTCCGAAACCCAAGTATGAAGCTGGAACATCAAATAACTCTAAACTAATTAAAGCAGGGAAATGGCTTTTGAATTTAAAGATTGTTTCTAAGGATGGGGAAAGACAACTATGCAAGACCATTGCCTACCTTGGGCTACAGAGTGACATATCATGCACATCATACTATAATGCTATTACATAATCTTGATGAGCTACAAATATCCATCACATTATGACAGAAAGGTCTACTTAAGCTTGTCATGAAATTCTACTTAACAATCCACCTGAAAATACAATACCCTCATTACCTACTTGCAAACATTTATACCACTCCTTGAATGGAAAGCAAACAAACAGATAATTCAAATAGCAAATGTGTTTGAATAACTTCAATAACCTTATTATTTCAATTCAAAGGATATTACATCTCAGACATGGAGACAATTACATAATAGTGTATATTCAAATCTCTACATTCAAACTACAAGAGTATTACAATATGTGGACCTACAGCATATGGACCTTTTCCCTTAACACTCAACAACTACAATACATAGCCTCTTTCATGGCCAAAATTCAAAAGCTGTGAGCCTCCCAAAACTCAGAACCCTTACAAATGAAACAGAAAATATATTTTAAAGAAGTGAAGAAATCTCAGATTGAATCTCTGTTTGACACCTGTTACAAGTAAAACCTTCAAATTTGGCATTTGGAATATGTCATTTTACCCTAATCCTTATTTTGCCTCTATTTGCAACTAAATTTGCTTTGTCGTTTTGCTTGCTTTCATTCTCGTGTAACTTTTTTTACCTGTATATAAAAATGGTTTTACTGCTGCAATTTCACCTGACAAGTGAAAAATATTCTCTAGGTAAAAACCCATATAGTAGTATCAAGAAAAATGCACTTAACTTAGCACATTTTACCCATTGAATCCCACAAAATGCATTTGTTTGCTCTGTGATCAAATCTAGCATTTAGTCAAACAATTAGCTAGCAACTACTTTCCTGCTACATTTAGCTAGCAACCAATTTTGCCTCAATTGAGCTTGCAACTTTTGCATCACCATTTTTACTTGAAACAAATTCAAAATCTCCTTCAATCACTTTGCAAGAGAGAAAACATTGAAAATAGCTGTCATTGCAAAAGAACCATGTGCAAATCATGAGAAATGATTGTTGGGCGTTTTTGACGTGAATGGAATTTTGAAAATGTGTCAAACAACATTAAAAACATTCCCAAGGTGTGAGAAAAGGTTGCTAACTTGATTTCCAATTGTGCAAGTCATTTTTTGTTGCAATTGGACCTGAAAAGCAATTTATGAGCATTTTAGAGCAACATATCAGCCAATTTCTTCAATTTAAATGCTTCAAAACCTTCCCCAAGTGTTCAAATAGGGGTAGGACACATATTTGGTCAATATATAAGCTCCTAGCAACCTCAAAAATGCCCCAAAATAGCTTCCCTGCAATCCCATGCCCCTTTCAAAAGCCCTCTTTTTGTTTGTGCGGGATTGTGGGGAAACTCTTTGGGTGCATATTTTCACCTTGTATTTCATCATAAAACACTTAAGAATGCTTTTCAAGTCCCCCCACAACATTTAAAACATTTAAAATGCCCTAAATTTTGCAAAATTTCGAAGTTGCAAAATTGAAAATTCAATTTCTCTTGCTGGAAAAATGGTAGAATTTCACTGCACACAAACGGAAACCCTTGGAGCCGTGATTTTTTTGCAAGCGGGCCTAATCAATTAAATAAAACATGGGTTTGTAATCAAATCTCGCCCAACAAACTAAAATTTATTAACTCCTTTGTAAACGAGCACGCCAGAGGTGTTTTCCGTATTGAGAGATATTAAAATAAGGCATTATTTGAGCTTGGATTTTGATGAAACTGGAAATGGAGACGTTTGAGACCAAAATAGGAAATGGGTTGCCCTTAGATTTTTAAAATTTTCAACTTTTCATAAACACCAAATCTAGCCTGGATGCAGTAAAAAATGCATTAAATGGCGTATTAAAACTCATCCTGGAAGTGCGAAACTGAACAAGCTTACTACCATGTCCCAAGAAAGTTTCTACCACATGGATTTGCATGATAACCTCTGAGTTGAGAAATTTTAATCGGCGAAGATAGGCTCCAAGGTAGATTTGATGAGTAGACCTAACCTCTGTCGCCAACTCAAAAGTGCATAGGCACTTCAAATTTGCAAAATTTGAAGGTGCCACCACCTTATTATAATATCATGGTGTTGATTCTTGGTGATTCTTGATTGTTCAAATCTTTGTAAAAAGTTTATGCTTGTTTGAACTATATATGTACTATTCCCAATATAAGAAAAGAAACTTATGATGAGAACACATGCATAAGCATAGTTGCAAGACTCGACGAATACTTGCAAGTCAATCAGGCTCACAAGAGACTCACCTTATTACTTGGTGCCAAGCAATGTCAAAAACTAGCCTTAAGTTTTTTAGAAAATCTCACAATTTTTTAGGGAAAAACTCAGTCACAATCAAAAAAGGGGATTTTGTGACAATTTTTTTTTGTTTTTCAGATCTTTTGATTGACAGCTTGTTTATGGCTTGCATACAGCTTGTTTACAGTGTTTACTATATGTGTCAGGTTTTGTTTGACAGGTCTGTGTTCAAGCTACAAAGGGGAGTTGTGGGCATCAAGTATTATATAGCTAGTGTTGTTTTATTCCGTGGGTATTATACAACTCAAAGACATTGTGGGTATTGAAAAAATGAAGCCTTGCGGGCATTATACTACTCAGAGTCATAAAGAAGGAAGCCTCATTGGTTTTATAATTATACTACTTAGAGAGTATCTTCAGCAGTTTTCAAGCTTTCTTAAGGTTTTCACAGTCACCCACTGTTAGGAATCAGGTACATGCTTCTAGGCTTCAGATTTTTAAAAGTGTTAGTGTCACAAGGTATAGACTGTAGTGAAGATTTTTATGTTATACTATACTAGGCTTATAAATTCGTTTTTTTCCAATTGTCACAAGCTATTATGAACATTTTTATTTTAGTTCTTTCCTCAAGGCTGCTAGAGTTTTAATTTTATTTTTTTTTCTATTTCTCTTTTGCTAGGATTTATTTCCATTCTCCCAAAAAGAATATGGCATCTGCAATTAAGAGAATTGGATGCAAGCCTAGGAACCCTACTTGGAAACATGGAGCAGTATGTATAGAGCAAGGAATGGTTATCTATATTGCTGTCAAAATATGTGAGACAACATAAATCACCTCAATGATCACCTTGTAAGGATTGTTGCTGAGATATTGTGCCATTTGCACAAACATCTCAAGAGGTTGAGAAGGAGGTGAAAGATCTCCTTGGAACATTTGATTAGAAGAAAGCAAAGAAGAAAAGAATGACAAAGACATTAGTAACCCTGACACTAGATTTGAATTTTGTAGGGTTAGAGGGAGATATAAGGGGCTCTTACTCGTTCACTAGGGCAATTGTTTGAAGAACACGATGGAAGATGTAAGGAATGTCACAAAATACTAGTGTTACATGGGGACGCCCAGCTGTCTCCTATGGCCAGTTGGCCAAAAACCTCTTTTTTTTTATACCGAAAATTTTTTTGGACCTCTATGCTCAAGGCCAAACCCTCATGGCCTATAGGCCCCACCCAATCCTCAAAAACTCCATAAATCTACCTCTTAACCTCATTTCAACTAAACAAACCAACAATAAGTTGATAGATGTGAGTGTGAGAGTGAGAGCCACAAGTGCAAGGTGAAAGAGAGAGAAGAAAAAGAGGGTTGAGGAGCAAGAAAAGGAGTGATGCCAAGTTGCCAACTCAAGGGATTGAAACTAGAAGTTTTCAAGCAAGAGATCGGCTTCTATGACTATTTTTTTAATTAGTTTCATAATTTATGTTGATAGAATCAATAGACATGGTTGTATATTGTCATCAACATTGATAAAATTCATCTACCAAGTTGTAAATCTCAATTTTAAATTTCAAATTCAATAGTTATTAGTTTAGTTTTGAATTTTGCAAATCATTCAATAATATTAATGAATCAAAGATCAAATTCTAATTTTTTTAATTATATAAAAGCAAGCTATCATATTTTTATCTTTTATGTTTGTCTTTTAGATGTTAAATTTTTTATTTTATCAAATTAGGATTATAACTTTTGTGTATTCTCTATTTCTATGCTTTGTGCAACCTAAAATAAGAAAAACAAAAGTGAAATACTTGTTTGACAAAGATTTAGAGCAAAGATTTTTAATTATGTATCCTCTGCTTCTGCACTTCATGTGATCTTAAGTAAGAAAAACAAAAAGAAAATATTTGTGTCTTAATCCCTTGAATTATGCATAGTTTGAGTTTTATTTTTAAAACTATAAACTTGTAAATTTTATATTGTTTATTGCAGTGTCACTATGAGTTCTCATGGCATGAGTGAGGATGAGGATGAGCCTCAACAAGAAGTTGAAACTGAAAGTGAAAATGAATCCGATTTTGCACCTGATCATGATGAAAGTGCAAAAGCAGAGAGGGGTGACAGTGAAACCCAAACCACTAGTTTCATTGCCAGTGCAAACATAAATTACCCTTCCACAGTACAGGAAAAATATGCTAAGGGTCCCTTTGATCCTAAGTCTCCTCTAAGACAATTTGCAACAATTACAAGTGAATCTTGGGGCATCTAGGGGCACTAGGTTGTGGAAGTGCCACTTTCGTAACCTTTAATTTCAAGGCAATATTACCAAAGTTAATGCCCAGTTGCTTTATATCCAAAACAGAGGTGTAGAAGTATGTAAGAAGCAGACCAAAAGACTGAACTATAGGGCTAAGATAAGTAGGTTATGGGGTGGTCCAGGTAATTAATACATTGCACCTGCATCTGCTTCTTTGTCTCTAAGGTCAAGGGTTCTTCAGTGACAAGGTTCTACTTCTACTACTTTATAGAGACCAATTGCACATATGCCAATTTCTTCTACTTCAAGGGTAGCAAAGCCTAGGCGGAAACACAAGACGACAAGTGATGCTCCAAACCTACTAGTAGAATTATTCAATGTGCAATTTGAAGGATAAGGTAGATGATGCCATTGCAAAATTATTCTTTGCATTGGCATTCCATTCTATGTCACTCTCTCTAATCATAAGGACAGTGTGGCAAAGATAGCAAGGGTAGGATCATCATATGTGCCACTAGGGGAGACAAAATTGAAGACCATAATCTTGGATAAGAACTATTCCAAGATAAATATTTTGATTGAGAAAATGAATGAAACTTGGGTCACAAGTGGATGACACATAGTCATGGATGAGTGGACTAACATTAGGCATCGTCCACTCATCAATATCATGGTTACATGTGCAAAGGGCCCTTATTTTCTTAGGGTTGTTGATTGTTCAATGCATCGCAAGGATGCTGATTTTCAGTTTCAAATCCTCAATGATGTTGTTGAGAAGGTTGAGCCACAAAATGTGGTCCCTGTAGTGACAGATGCGGAAGCTAATTGAGGCAGCTTATAGACATATTTGGCAGATTCCTTGTTGTGGGCATGCCATGAATAACACACTCAAGGACATGGGAAATATTGATTGGATGAAAACAGTTGTAAATGGTGCTAGTGATGTGCAGTTGTTTATCTACAACAACCAAACTTCACATGCACTTCTTAGGACCTTCTCTAAGAAGAAATTCTTGAAACCTATACAGACTAGATATGCATCATATTTCATTCTCTTGGAGAGGATACTTGAGTTCCTATGTTGTTGGAGATCGAGTGGCATGATCAACAACAATTGCTATTTCTAGTCATGTGTGTGTTATTTCCTTATGTAACCTCCTAGTGTAAAATATTGTAATGAACAAAAACACTACCGTAATGCAATTCATGGATCTTGAAATGGTTAGTGGTAATCCAAAAAACCATATGAGGTGAACAAATGAGTGCAGTCCTGTTCATGTCTAGGTTTGTGGTAAACCTGTGTGAAAACCATGAAAGGTTGATGATAGGTGCCTTTCATTTGAATCAAGATCATGAGCCACAAGAGTTGGGCTTACTACAGTTGAAAGTGTGAGTTCTTACAATGTTCACACTAAGGGGGGGAATGTTGGGAAATTCATTGTTAGTGCTCATAAGTTGTAATGTCCCCTTCTCATCAGTGATCTGTTCTGACACTCATCAGCCTATTCCGGAAGCCTGTAGGCGTGTGTGAGGTAAAATTAGGGTTTCCAGTTCTGAGGTTCTGTGGCTTTTTGAAATATTCCGAGCCAAATTTTTTTACTTTTTCAAATTGCAGATTACAAACCAATGCACCCATTAAGGTTAGCAGCTAAACCAAAACGTGCTGAAGCAACTCTAACCAGAATGTACACCAGGATCCCGATGTGGGCAAGGTGTGAGCATTGGTCAGAGGATCCAAACCAAATTGCTTATGCTGTAACTCTAACCAAGGATGGCGCCGATGATGGCGAGCATATGGTTAGAGGATCTTCTATTCTAAGTGCTGAAGGGGAACTCGACACCAAGTATGTGCTACCCAATCCAGAATGGAGTGAGGGGCGACCATATGGCGGAGTGATTACAAATAATAATGCTTGAAAAGAAATGCTGAAAGCTGAAACTACTCAACACCCAGAATGTGCTTGCTAACCCAGAAGGGGAAGTAGCTACCATAGGGCGGAGATAAATCTATTACAAAACAACTTCAATGAAAGAGAGCGTTACATGTCAGAATTGAGCAATAATGAGAATGACTGCCAGTACTACTGTCAGTTTACAAATTGATGATCATTCGCCTGCCAAACTTAGGAGTTTGATACATTAACATTACATCATAAGAATTCTCCTTAGCTTAGTTAGGAGTGCCAAACAATGAACCTTTCAATGATCAAATAACAATTCTGGTTTTTCTTTACAAATCTGCAATTTTAAATGAATAACCAGCAGTCCAGAGAATCACTCAGAGGTTCATAACTCTTCCATAACTCATCGGATTGACTTGAAACCAAATGCAATACACCCTAAGAATGATGGCGCCTATACTAAGACACTGAAATTAGATCAAACAACCTTAGATTATTTATGCACGAATTTCAATGCAAGCAGCAATGGTACGGCCCTCAAGGAAGGGCGATCTGCTCTTATAAATTGATGGCTTCTCTAAAAAATCTGCAAATTAGGGAAATATGGCGCATGGACCTAACAAAGGAAATGGGCTATTACCCAGAACACTGTTTTTGGTATTTTTTGATTTATGATTAAAAACAACCTTCAGCCGTACAAAACAGCAACTCCAGAAAATTGAAGTAAGAGCAGATTTGATCTACAAAGCACTAACTCAAGCTACAATGCAAAACTTACTACAAAACACTCAAATACGCAAACCTCTCCACTAGGTGCTGTCTCTCAAGCACGAAGTCGAGCCCAGACTAGGAGGCATTCATTCCTCGAAGCCATCCCGCAACCATTTCGGCAGCATAACAATAGCATAGACAAAAGATGCCAAATGATGATCAAAGCCTTCCTTTTATAATTTTCTCGTTGACTTCTCAAAACCCTAAACTCCTCTTCAAGACAGAAACCCTAATCTCTTTCAAAGATGGCGTCCTTTTCCTTCAAGTTCAATATTCACTTTTAAAATAAATTCAATACTTCAATAAATGCGCCCACCTTATATCTTGATTTGACTTTGGATAAAATATAAAATAATCTTCAATGGAGGCGCCACCCTCAAGAAGACCACTTTTCAAAACAACATAAAGTCAATAGACTAGGCCAAGGGGTTCAACGTTAAAATATAACATTAAACGTGACCTTTTTAATTAAATAACTCACTTATCTCTCCAAATGCACCCTGAAGCCATTAATGAGCAAGTCAACTAACCAAACTGGAGTAGGAAGTCAACCATGCTGAACCCAATTGAAAAACTGCCAGAAATAGAATTTACTAAAAATAGTAAATTCCTGAAGATGCTCAAACTGTCGAGACGAACATACCACTGTGAAGCTCTCTGAAAACCCAGAAAGAATCCGCCATTGAATCCACCAGCTCCAAGCAAAGACATCCTTAAAAATAGGAAACCCTAATTTTACCTTCCGACTAGCCTTCGGGTTTCCAGAAAAAGGCCAACGGTCACTGGGAAGATCATGCTCGAGAAGGGGACATTACACTTTTCAGGGAGTTTACTATTTATAGTAAATCCTAATTTTTGGCAGTATGCAGTTATCATTCTTCAAGGTCTTCATTTGCAGTTGGAGCATCTAATGCAATTCAAGTTTGGCTCCTAATGGTTTAATTTTGGAGAATCAAGGCATTAATGTTTAATTTGCAGTTGACCCCCTTGGTCTAGGAGAACAACTTTATGTTGTGTTTAAAAGAGGGACTTGGAAGGGGGGACGCCTTCATGAAGAATTAAATATATTTTAATTATTGCCTTTTTTCCTTGGGAAAAGTGGACGCCACTTTTAAAAGAAATAATTTTAAATTAAAGAGAAGTTCATATTATGCAAAAAGGGACGCCTTTTTGAGGAATTAATTGTTTCTTGGAAATTTGAAAAGACTCCTGTGTCTTTTGGTATGCTTCCTCAGGAATTTGAGAAGTTTTGTGAGCTTCTATTTAATGAAGGTTTTTGCTCCAGCATTTCATCCATTCATGTTATCATATTGTTATGCTGTTGGAATGACATCTGAAACCTTGCTTCGAGGATGCTACCTCCTAGCCATTAACCAATTTCGTATTTGAAATACAACACCTAGTTGGACTTTGCTACTTCTCATTCAGACTAGCAGATTTGTACTCAACAGTTGAAGTTATGATGAAATTTCCAGATTTTGAAGTTGTTGATGCATCTACAGCTGAAAGTGAATTTTGTTAGCAGCTCTTGGAATAAAATTCATTTGGTTCTGGGTACTTTTGCATTGCATTTGTTTGCCAAGGGCACCCCTTTCCTCCAAGTTTGAGATTTTATTTTGAAGTCTCTAATTTTTAAAGACAAAATCGCCCCTTCTCAAGGCCGTACCATTTAGCTTGCATTGGGAAGTGTGCCAGAAATTAAAGACCAAGTTTTGTTGCTGTTTCTTCATCCTAGCATGGTCGCCTACCTTCTAGAAGTCCATAGCATTCTGTCTCATTCGATTTGGAGGTGAAATGAGTGAGTTATGAATATTTTATTGATTTTCCAGTTGGTTGATAAGAAATTCCAGAACTTAGGTTTTTATATCAGATTCATATGTTTTTTGTTTTGATCATAATTCTATCATTGGAGAGTAAGAAACATCATTAGAATTCATTCTTCTCTTCTAGTCTTATTTCTCTATCATTGTAATACTTGTTTTTGCAGTCTTTTAAATTGTAAGGTTTTGATTAGTAGTACTAATCCAACCTATGTTATTGCTGCAACTACTTGTTTTATTTCCTATTAATTACCCCTGGACGGTTTACCGCCAGTGCGGAGAAAGAACTTGCTATATCATTGTACCCACTCTCAAGTGGTTAATCCCCACTATTCTGTGGATGCCCGCCGTAGCGGATGAATTAGATTGTTGTAGCTTCATGACTGGTTATCCGCCTACTAGTTTCAATTCTAAGTAATCACTCCATCATATGTTAGCACCTCGCCCTCAGTGGGATCTTGTGTGCACATTCTTGACGTTGAGTAGTTTCTTTCAAGTACTGTTCTTTAGTTTCTCCGCCATATGACAACACCTATCCTTCCTTGGGATTGAGTGTGCATTCTTGGCGTTGAGTTCATTCAAGCTTGGATTTTAGTTTTGATGCTAACGCTAATTCAATTGGCGAAGTGTTGATTGTGTGTGAAAATCTATCGAAAAAATTGGTTAGCATATTTCAGTGGTATCAGAGTGGAAGACCCTGCCATCCTATGGCAGTTTTGCAGTGGTTGTCTGATGAGTGACAGAGACACTAGGCCATTCACCAGAAGTCAGGCCAGACCTCAGCATCAGTTTCCACCTATTCCAAAAGCAGAGACCTTTTCAGAAGTCTTGAGGGATCTTGGCAAAACAGTGGAAGGTACAGAAGAGAGTTGAAATAATGTCAGACAGTGTAAGGCAAGCTAATGACGAGAGGGACAGAGTTGAGAAGAAGTTTGATGGGATGATAGACATGATGTCCCAATTATTGTCCAAGTTGGACCAGCAAGCAGCTCAAAATATCATTCAGCCCCAAAATAACTCAACTGGAGAAAGCAGTGGAGTTAATGGGAATAACAATAATGGCAGTCCTGAGGTGAATACCAGAAACAGAGTTGTGGGTCAGCATGCCGCAATTCCTAGTGGGTCATCCTCTAGACCTTTTTTTCCCGTCTTCACAACAATGGAAGAGCAACAACCGGTTGAAGCTGCACCAACCTTTGTTGATGATGCACATCAAGCTTACATGGAGTACGTCTCTTTACCTCTTGACTTGAGAGGTACTTGGACCTTTGATCAATTCATGAATCAAAGGAGTCGGAGAAATGGAGGAAGGAATGAGCAACGTCCTCCTATGGTGCCTAGAAATGATTTCTACCAAGCTTTGGGAAAGATAACTATGGAGCCTTTTGATGGTAGTAATAAGTGCACAGCCAGATCATGGGTGCAGAAGTTGGATAATTATCTCTCTCTCAGACCTATGCTAGAAGGAGATGCTATAAAGTTTGCTACTTTGCATTTGGATGGGATAGCTCACGAATGGTGGACTCATGGTTTGGTCACTCTTGGCCATAACCTCATTCGTACCTATGATGAGTTTACCAACAAGCTGATCGAGAGATTTGATACCAAGGATCCAGAGTTGAGATTCAAAGAATTGGCACAATTGAAACAGCAAGGATCTTTAGAAAATTATGTGGCTGATTTTCAAAGGTTATCAGTAATGGTGCCTAACATTACTGAGAGAAGACTTGTGGTTCTTTTTGCTGAAGGTTTAATGGAGCCTTTGAAGGGTTGGGTCAAAGCCTTTGATCCACCAACTTTAGATGAAGCCATCAAGACAGCTAGGAGCATGGAGTTGGCAGCCCCAAGGCCTAAGTCTCATTCAAAACCTTTCAGCCATAAGAAAGATAAAAAGACTTTTTCAAATCTGCATAAGAAGTTTCCACCAAGGTTATCTGAGGAGCTCAGAGAACAGCTTAAGAAAGATGGAGTTTGCTTCACTTGTCGTGAACCTTGGGTTAAGAGTCACCGTTGCTATGGAAGAGGCAAAGCAAACCTAATGGAGGGCTATTCTGATTTTGGATCAGAATCTGATTCGTCTGATCAGCAATACGAATCAGCAAGTAGTGAAGGTGAAGAAGCCCCAGAAGAGAAGCCTGATGAGGTAGTAGATGGTAGTGTTTTTGCACAACTATCAAGTTTTCAGAAAAATGAGTCCTTTCGGGTTCATGGAGTAGTTAATTCTCAAAGGATTGTTGCTCTAATTGACACTAGAGCAACTCATAATTTTATTGATGAAGGATTGGTTGCTAAAAAGGGTTTGAAGACTGAGGAATTTGATGGTTTCAAGGTAATGGTTGCAGATGGTTTTACTATGTCTTGCACGAGGAAGATTCCTAACCTCTCTATGCAATTGGGAAATTATGAGATTAAAGATGATTTTTATGTGGTGGGAATTGGAGACACTGATGTTGTGCTAGGCATACAATGGCTACGATCTCTTGGTGAGATCACATTGAATTTGCAAACTATGGAGCTTAAATTTCAGTCTAATGGAAGGAAGGTTGTTCTAAGAGGGATGTCAAATGGGGGCCCTCGAATTGTGTCTTTGAAGAGGATGGAAAGACTGATCCGTCACGATCAGGTTGAATGGGCTGCTAAATGTCTGGTTCTACCAGCTGATCCAATGGAGGAGAAAAGGCAATATCACCCTGATATTCAAGCCTTACTTTCAAACAAGAGCAAAGTCTTTGGAAGCCTACCTCCTGGAAGACCTCCTGAAAGAGGTTTTGAGCACATAATTGAGTTAGAAGGAGCAAAGCCTGTCATGACTACACCCTACCATTATCCAAAGAAGCAGAAAGTTGAGATTGAAAAAGCCATCAAGGAGCTTTTGGAGAGTGGTTTCATTAGACCAAGCAAGAGTCCTTTTGCTTCAGCAGTGGTGCTGGTCAAAAACAAAGATGGTACGATGCGTATGTGTATTGACTACCGTGCATTGAATCAGAAAACCATCAAGAATAGGTATCCTATCCCTAGGATTGATGAGCTTATTGATGAGCTCCATGGGGCTATGTTCTTCTCGAAGATTGATCTTCGTTCGGGCTACCATCAAATCAGAATGAGGGAGACAGACATAGAAAAAACAGCATTCAGATGTCACTTTGGGCATTTTGAATTTCTTGTCATGCCTTTCGGTTTGACAAACGCTCCAGCAACATTTCAATCTTGTATGAACAAGATTTTTATACAACAGTTGAGGAAGTTTGTGCTCATCTTCTTCGATGACATTCTCATTTTCAGTAAGTCATGGGAAGAGCACCTTAAGCATTTGGAAGAAGTGCTTAGTATTTTGGAGGCGGAATGTTTGTTCGCCAAAGAATCAAAGTGTGAGTTCGGGATGACAAAACTCTTATATCTTGGCCACATTATCAGTTCAAAGGGTGTGAAAGTTGATCCTGAGAAGATAAGAGCCATTCTTGATTGGCCAACTCCAAAGAATATTTCTCATTTGAGAGGATTTTTAGGGTTATGTGGATTCTATAGAAGATTTGTGAAAGGATATTCTCATCAAACAGCCCCTCTCACAGATCTTACAAAGAAAAGAGTTTTTCTTTGGACTAAGAAGGCATAAGAAGTTTTTGATAAGTTTAAGCAAATCATGAGTACATGTCTAGTGTTGGCTCTTCCAGATTTTACAAAACCATTTGAATTACAATGTGATGCTTCAGGTGAAGGTGTTGGAGCTGTTCTAATGCAAGACAAACATCCTATTGTCTTCGAGAACCGGAAGTTGAGAGGAGTAGAAAAAACTCACTCCATTTATGAAAAAGAGATGCTTGCCATCATGCATGCTTTGTCTAAATTCCGTCAATATTTGGTGGGAAGTAAATTTGTTGTTAAGACTGACCACAATAGTCTTAAACACTTTATGCGCCAAAAGGATTTGAATGAAAGGCAGCAGAAGTGGGTAAGTAAGCTCCAAGCATATGACTTTGACATTGAATATGTCAAAGGGAAAAATAATGTAGTGGCTGATGCTCTTTCAAGAAGGCCTCATTTGCAATCACTCTGTGAGTTATCAGCAGATTGGAAGGAGTTAATTGCTGCTGATTATGTTAAAAATCAGTTTGCAACCAGCTTGCTAGAAGGTCATTTGGTTGATGAAAGGTATAAGTTGGTTGATGGGATAATCTACTATAAAGATAGAATCTTTTTAGTGCATGAATCTAAGCTTAAAAAGAAGATTCTACAATCTTTTCATGATGTTCCCCTTGCTGGTCATCAAGGGATTTTCAAGACTTATAAGCAGATTCGTGAAAGAATCACTTGGAAAGGGTTGAAAGAAGAAGTCTTGAACTACATTAGAGAGTGTCCGATTTGTCAAAGAAATAAAAATGAACACTCTTATCCAGCTGGTCTGCTACAGCCCTTGCCCATTCCAAATCAGAAATGGAAAAGTATTGCAATGGATTTTATCACGGGGTTGCCCAAGGTGCAAGGACGAGATTGTATTTTGTTGTGGTTGATAGACTAACAAAATTTGCTCATTCCTTTGCTGTCACCACTTCATTTACAGCAGCTCAAGTGGCTGAGTTGTTTTTTAGAGAGGTCTTCCGTTTGCATGGATTGCCTAAAACTATTGTCAGTGATAGGGATAGCAAGTTCCTAAGTGTTTTTTGGCAAGAGATCTTCAGATTGAGTGGGACAGTGCTTACTCCAAACACTAGTTATCACCCACAAACAGATGGGCAATCAGAAATTGTTAACAAATGGTTAGAAGGCTACCTAAGAAACTATGTTTCAGGACAGCAAAGAGCTTGGATTAAATGGCTTCATTTAGGAGAGTATTGTTATAACTCTTTTTATCATATGTCAATTAAGATGTCACCTTTCATGGTTCTTTATGGTTATGAAGCTATTAATTTTGTTGATTTAGTGTTTTGTTGGCATTTAAATTCGCACCTCTGGAATGCGTATTTGAAAACGGACAGCTATGCACAGATAAACTGCTCTTCAAATTAGGAGGGGAAGCTCCCTCTTACTGATGGTGTTTGAAAGAAAGTAAACTAAAACTAAGTTGCCTATCTTTTTGATCAGCTTAGAGCACAAGGTTTATTAAACACAAACGCCGCAGCTGAGATTTTCTATTTTGAGAACTTCAACTACGACTAACTTAAACTAAGACGTTTCTAACTTCTCAAGTAATAGCAGAGCAAGAGAAACTAGAAATGAACAAGGTAGATTTTCTGACAAAATAATTCAATAACCTTTCTCTCAACAAACACCTACACACTTCACTGTAAATTGAAATCAAGATCATAAAAGTAGAACATAAATAACGGAAATATGAGACTTTGGATCAAGGCAAAGGAGGCTCATGATTTTATTACTCAAATCTCTGGAACAGAACTCACTTCTAACATGCCTGGAACAAGAAATTGCAGCTAAAGAGGCTTGCAATCTTGCTCTTACACACTAGAAACAGCAATCACACTAACTCCTTGTTGGCTAAAGAGGCTCAACAATTTGCTATCACAACACAATTTGAACAATACTTGAGTAACAAATAGAAGGCACAATAGGCTCAGCGTTTTGTTCTCACTAGCACAATTAAAAGAAACTAATGAGCAAAGGCTCTTATTTATAGAGAAGCAGAGGAGTAGGGAACCCTAAAATCTCCTTGCTTTCACAATCTAGGGCTTGCTCAGCAAGCAAGCTTTATTACTAAATCTAGAAAGAAGATAACATCTAAAACCCTAGAAAGCAGAAAAAGCGGGAAACGCCAACTATTACATTTTATCTTCTTTCTCTTCTCAAAGAATGGATAAGAATTATTCCAAGAATAGAAAGAAAGAGGGAAAGAAAGCTTCTAGACGAAAGCTGCTTTAAAGCTCGATCACATCCGCTAGGAAGTTGGAAATGGTGTCCCGATTCGGTGCATCTATGCCATCAACAGCAAAACACCGCTTTTCAAGAATATCTTCAGCATCTGCAATAGATCTAAGGAAATCTTCAACCTCATTGGCCGCTTTGTCGAACTTTGCTGACATCATCGAAATATGACCTATCCTTCCGCCAACTGGACTGCAACTATGAACAACACTTTGAAATTGACTCTGCACTTCCTCGAGCCCGATGTAGGAACCATCTTCAAGACTGTACTGAGAAGGGATCTCTATGATAAACTCACCAATGAAAAGGAGAACTTCAATCACCCTTTGTCTGTAGGCGATGAATTCTTCGGATATACTCTCATAGGTTTTAACTTTGAAAACATGATGCTCTCTTCAGGCAAGGATTTGTCTCTTGTGTTCTCTTGAAACTGCTGAACCATAGGCTGTGTCTAAATCAACAATGATGATCTCATGCCTCCGTTTTACTTCAGCTAGTGTTTGTTCAAACCCTTGGATGCCTTGACGTAGCTCATGAGCATTCTCTCTTAACTGGAACATTCGTGCCAAGATCTCCTTTCCTCTGACAATGAAGCTCTCGATCCACTCCTGAGTCTCTTTCCCACAAATGACCAGCTGTCTTAACTAATGGTGATCAGCTGGTGTCTCTAAGATCTGGGGCAGCAACTGGGTTGCTTGTGAAGAACCATGGACAAGGTTAGAAATGAAAAGCCTGAGCTGCTGATTTTCAGCCTTGAGGGTTGCCTTGTCTTCTCCATCTTTAAGCACTCTTTCCTGAAGGTTTTCGGATACAACTCTGAAAAGACTCAGATCCGCATGCCTGGTATTTCTATCAAGATTAGCCTTGACCATGACGAAATCATCCATATTCACCTCATCCCTATTCTTGTCTTCTGGGGGCAATGCAGTCTCCATGATTATCTCATTATCAGGATTCCTATCAAAGTGAACTTGCTTCTTTGCTTTCTTCTTAGGAAGTTCCTGATAGATGTTATCGAGATCATCAACACTCACCTGATATGAAGGCCTTCTCCTAACCCTTCCTAAGGAGTTCTCAAGCCAAGACACGGTAGTATCTTTACTAACTTCCTTAGGAGGTGCAACTGTAACTTCCTCATCATCTTCAATATCAAGGTCAATGTGAATCGGTAAAGAACCTGTCAAAGGTATAGAAACATGTGTTGAAGGTGGTTCCTCTGCTTCATTCTGAAGTACGGGCTCATCAGGAGGAGCTTATGTTTCAGCTGTAGGTTGCTCCTGTATGACTATGCCTAAGAAGTCTATTCTTCTTTTTACATTTTTATTCAATCTACTACCTTTGATGCCTTCTTGAGACTGACTCTTACCCTTCTCTTTTGACTGAGCTCTGGAAGAAGAGGGAATTTCCCTTGGCGGCTCTACTACTGGAATGGAGTTTTTCCTCTTAAGAATTAGGAAAACCTTGCTGTGCTCAAGGACTTGTCTTGTCCTGTCTTCAACTGAGAGTGACTCTTTATTTTCCCAGTTAACTTGTAGTAGGGGTTGATCTTCAATTCGCTTCTGAGTATACATCGGGAGAAGCACATCCTCGTCATCATCAGATAACCCTTCTATGTCTTCATTTAAGCAATCCTTCATCTGATGGAGAGAGAGCCTGTTGTAACTACGCCTCCGCACTTCGAACTCATCTGTACAATTAGCCCAAAAATCTTCAAGGGCGGATATATGATCATAGTTCTTCTCAAGTCAGCCAATGTAGACACCATGAGGATCAAATGATCGTCTCTCACTGTAAGACTTGAGACCGAGTTTACCTAACTCATCTCCCATTGTCTTGGCATTTGCAGCAGTCCTGCATGTATAAACTCCCAACCCTAATGGAAACTGGAGGGAGGGTTTCCTTCTGTTCCTCAAGACTGTGTGGACACCGTGGGCCTGCCTCAAGAACTCCATGAAGATGACCTCATTTGACGGGTACCTTGGTAACATGAGCGGGGCACCAGAATAGCCATAGACCCTGAGATAGGTGAAAGTGGAAAACTGTATAAACCAATCCGCCCAATCCGCCATTGCTGCCCTAGCAACTGAAGAGATGTGGACGTGCAATTCATTATCTAGGTTCCGCACTATGTATATCAGAAAGGCCTCGTTCACCCTTTTGTAGTGGTGCAACGACTTTGTGAACTCCAACTGGGGATAGTAGTTATATATGTGTTCTACACTGTAATGTCCCCTTCTCATCAGTGATCAGTATAGCCATTCATCAGTCTATTCTGGAACCCGTAGACTGGAATGAGGTGAAAATTAGGGTTTCTTGGGCTTGGAATTCTGTGGCATTTCATATTATTTACTATTTTTAGTAAATGCTAGTTGTGGCAGTATGCAGTTGGTTGTCTTCAGTCATCACTTCAGTTGAGCATGTTATTTGTTGTTTCAATATTTTCCTCTCAAGCCATAATTGATGAAATTTATTGATTAATGGCATAAGTGTTATAATTTTCAGTTGACCACCCCTTGGCCTAAGGATATAACTTGTAAGTTGTTTTTCAAAAGGGGTCTTGAAGGGTACGCCTTGTCATAAGGAGATATTAATATTTTATATTTTGAACTTATGCTTGGAGGAAAGTGGACGCCACTTTATGAGGAATTATATTTTTATGAAATTTCAAAAGTAAGAAGAATTCAAAAAGGTGTCTCTTGGCGTACTGCTTGGAAGTTGATGAGTTTCTCAGTTTTTATAAAATGAAGACATTGCTCCAGCATTTGGTATCCATTGTTTACCTTACTGTTATGCTGTCAAAATGACTATGGACATTTTGCTGTTGCTTCGAGGATGCTACCTCCTAGCCCCTTCCCAATTTCGTGTTTGAAATACAACACCTAGTTGGAACATTGCTGCTTCTCACATCAGACTAGCAGATTGAGCATCAAAGATTGAAGAATTTTGGAGTATTCTACAGTTTTGAATTTCCTGGTTTTGCTACAGCTGAAGCTGATTTCTGTTCATAACTTTTGGAGTGAATTTTATTTCGTTCTGGGTACTTGAGCAATCCAATTGTTGACTTGAGGCGCCACCTTCCTCAAAAAATCAGAATTTAATTTCAAGTTGTTGATTTTATCTTGTAAAATCGATTTTCTCAAGAGGCCGTACCATTTGGTGATGCATTGGAATCCGTGCTAAATAATTGGGAGCCTTTGGTCGTGGTTTCTGGACTTTGTCTTGGGCGTCTATCCTCTAGAGAGCATCTGCAATTGATTTCACATCATTCGGAGGTAAATTGGTCAACTTATGAGCATTTTCATGATTTCACAGTCTGCTGTTATAAATTTCCAGAACACTGATTTTTATATCAGATTGTTGCAATTTCCAGTTTTTGGCATATACTTCAGTATTTGAGTGTTATATCAATTGTAAAAGTTCATACTTATATCTAAGGTTCATTCCTTATCAATTGTACTTAGTAATTTGCAGAGTTTTATTTGTAAGGTTGAGATTAAGCATTACTAATCCAACCATTCTTTCATTTCTGCAATTTACTTTCTGTTTTGTCATTAAATTACCCCTGGATGGTTTACCGCCAGTGTGGACAATCTATTTGTAACACTCTTATACCCACTTCATAGTGGTGAATCCCCACAGCTCTGTGGATGCCCGCCGCAGCGGATGAATTGTGCTTAATTGTAATTTTTCCCCCCACTGTTTGGTGGTAGCGAGGAAATGTTTTCTATGGCTGGTTATCCGCCTATCAGTTTATAATTTCAATTTTCTAGACTCCGTCATATGTTAGCACCTCGCCCTCAGTGGGATCTTGAGTGCACATTCTTGACGTTGAGTAGTTCTTCAATTCTAGTTCAATTTCTTCAATTCAAGTTCAGTTTCAGTTTGAGGCTAACGCTAATCCAATCATCTATTGCTGGTTATGTTGTGTTACTTCTTCGAAAAAATTGGTTAGCATATTTCATACACTCAATGATCCCTCGACGTTTAACCCTCTGAATTGACCTTGATAGGCCACCAGGTAGAGTAGGTATAACACCATATGGAAGACATGAAATTGGAAGTATTCTGTTATCTGTTGATGTAGGCAGTCACTAATCAAAGTAGGCCAATCATAGAACTCGGTTTTCTTCATGATGTGGGGTATGGCGTAAAACATCCAACGTTGAAACTTGGTGGCATCTTCAGAGCCAGTTACCCTGTTGAGCAAAGTGATGATGATGGCAATCTCGTCCTTAAACTCTCCTCGCCCAATGTTCTTTGGCAAGGTTTTATGTTTTTCTTTCATCCACCTCTGTGCAATCTTCTTACTATATTTATCTTTGTGCATATTCCATATCCTTTCACATTCACCCTTTGAGAGAGTAGCGCTTTCAGGCCATGGGGGAATGGAAAAACACTTCTCAATCACATCAGGCTTTAGACTGCAAATTAATCTTCCATCAACTGACTGGATCTCCCTTGTAGCCGGGTTGTAATGCTTAATGCAAGCGATTACGAACTCAAGGCTCTGAACTGATATAGGAATTGACGCTACTGCGAGGAGTCCAGAATGTCCTAGGTTCTTGATTGAGGTGTTGCCTGCTCTCTCCAAGGCGTGTAGATCAAACACCGGCTTGATATGATGCAAGTCTGTCTCAGCGGTTTTGATGTAATCATGATAAAGAGCTTATTCGGTCTTGAAAACATTGGGAGTGTACTCCATTTCAGAAAACTTGAAGAATGACTGTAAACTCGCCTTGGTTCTGACAAGTTTTGAGCGATTTCTATTTTTAGAATGCTGATTTTCTTGCTCCAACGAACAAATTTTTGAATTTTTTTTCTGAGATATGGGTTTTGCTCAACTTCGTGCAAGACAACCCAGATCGTCCGTTTTTGAAAATTTTGAATTTTGCCTGAAAAAGCAGCAAACCCTAATTTCTTCAATTTTTCCTAAAAAAGCTGGCACCTGGGCTTTGTTCAGAACAAGATTAGAAATGGACCCAGTTGATTAGATTTGCAAAACCCTGATGGCTGATCGAAAAAGCAGCCAACCCTAGGATTTGAAACTTTCTTGAAAATAGTTGTGATATGGGTTTTCTTCAGAAGACTGATTGGAAAGGACCCAGATGGTTGAAATTTGAATGCACTGAGGTTTTAATTGACATGCAAAATAAAAGCACTTGCTGCAACTTGATGAAGTTCTTGAAAAATTCTTCAGAAGATTGAGACAAAAAGACCCAGATGACTGAAAAATGGAATGCCTTGGCCTTCTCTTTGAAAAATTCAATCTTCTGGATGACAAAGCTTGAAAAAGCAAGGGTTTATGTTTGCTGATTTGAAAAATCTGATGTAAAACTAGCAACTATGGATTCTTGAATCACAAAAATTCTTCAAACTTGCTGCTCCAACTTTCTCCTTTGAAGGCCACCTGCAAAAATAATGAAAATCACATGAAAGAATGATGTTAAATAGACTTTAGGGCTTTGAATTAGGTTTTGCTTTCTTTGTTTTTATTTCCAAAACCCTAAAATCCTCAGTTCAATGCATTTGGACGCCATCCTTCTTCACTTGTAAATTTGAAACTTTTGAAAACTTCGAAAAATCTCTAAGGCATGAGAAGTTGAGCGCCCTTCTTCACCAGGGGCGCCCACTTCACCCAGTGTTAGCCAAATTTTAGCATTTTCAACTTTTCTTCATTTTGACATCCAACTTTGCCTCTGATTTCCCGTTTGCAGATTGATCCGACATGCGACCTGAAGGTTTCACAGCGGATCCTGACTGATTCTGAGAAAGATGTTCTAGAGGCACCTATGGCGAAAAACTTGATCTTGATCTCCGAATTCATGGGAGCCTCTTCCTTCCAAGGGCCCCCATTTCTCTCAGAGTTAGCTATTTTCATGATCTTCAAATTTCTTCATTAGCTACTCTTCTACAAACGATCTCGTCGAATCTGGAGCTTCGGGCGTCGGACCGACTGGCGGTTATGCTCATCGCGAAGCTGACGAAGAATAAGGAGGGGTCTTCTGGAAGAGATTTTGCCAAACAATGAATTTTATGCCCTCAAAAGTTTGGGCGCCTATCTTGGCTGGGGGCGCCCATGTTCACCAGAGTTAGTTTATTTTTTACCTTTTTGTGTTTGCTTCCGAACTTTGAAATTCAGCTCTTGTCGGACCCTCCGTTTAGCTTCTTGTATCTGGCGAATATGACCTTTGATCGGCGCGCTGGATATCTCGTTTGAAAGCTGGATCGATCATGTTAGAGCTTTGTCTGCAAATTCTTCTGTTTGATACCCTAAAAACTTGGGCGCCCTTCTTCACCTGGGGCGCCCAAACTTGTCAGACTTAGCCATTTTTATCTTTGACTTCCTTCAGAGTTTGAAACCTTCATTCTGCTCCTTTGACTTTGACCTGAATTTACCGGAAGATAGCCAGTCGGAAGATCTGACGAAGACAGGCGTCGCAAAGCTGGCTGAATACTGAAAAGATCAAGCATATTTTTGAACCATAACTGCTGAATTAGCCCCTTCAAAAAGTTGGGCGCCCATCTTCACCAGGGGCGCCCACTTCCTCAACACTTAGTCAAATTTTGATCTTTTTCAAATTCTTCGTTTTGACCTGTGTGGATACCTCCTGTCCAGCTTCGAATTCCGGACAACTGAGTAATCTGATAACTGCACCGTTGAATTCGTTGCAGAGCTGACAGAGAATTGAGCAACTTTGACTGCAGGCACAAACCCTAATTCCATCATTTGATGCCCTAAAAAGATGGGCGCCTTTCTTCACCTGGGGCGCCCAAAGTTACCAGTGTTATAAAATTTTCATGATTTTTTTCATTTTGACTCTCCGTTCTTCGTGACAACTTCATGAATCCACCTTCTGTTGAATGTTCTAAATGCTGAATCTGACGCCTAGCAGTCGAATGACCTCCATTGATGACCTCGGAGCTCCAGATATGCTTCTGAAAAAGCAGAAAAGACCCAATAGGGCAAAACTGATTATTTTGAGATTCTGACTGCACCAGCCTGATATGGACGTGTTTTGGACCAATCAAAATCAGTTTGGACCCTTTCGGACCAACTTTCTATTTTTAGAAAGTTTTGCCAGTATTCATTTCCAAAGAAACCCAGAAAAACCCAAAAAACGTTAGTAATTTTAGAAAATTTCTAAAAATAGCAATTTTCCTAAAATTTAGGGATGAAAAACTGAGATCTGGGTTTTGTAGGTTAAGCTGCTCTTAGCAGACCCAGATCGTCCGAATTTGACAATTTTACGTTTTAACCCCTCATGCAAGACGTGTACACCCAAATTTTGACCTTTTTGACTGTTTTAACAAGACTTTTACTCATTTCTTCAAAATATCTAAGTGTCACAAAAATTTTAAATTTTGGGGTACATGTTTGGTGATAGTAGAGCTCCACAAGCACAGGATATATTACAACAGAGCCAAGACATCTTGAAATCTCTCAAGGAAAATCTGCAACAAGCTCAAAATCAGCAGAAGTTATACGCTGATCAGCAGCGTGTTGAGAGGTCTTTTGAAGTTGGGGACATGGTCTACTTGAGGCTTCAGCCCTATAGACAATCTTCTCTCAAGAAAAGTGGTGCAGAAAAGTTGAAGCCACGTTTCTATGGTCCTTTCAAAGTCACCAAGAGGATTGGTGAAGTTGCTTATGAGTTGGAGCTTCCAGCTGAAAGCAAAGTGCATAACGTCTTTCATGTGTCACGCCTCAAGAAGGCACTTGGACACAACGTTGTGGCTACTTTAGAATTACCTCCATTGGATGAGGAAGGTCAGTTGGTGTTGATTCCAGAAGAAATTCTTGATACTAGAGAGCGTTCCTTGAGGAGAAGGACAATCAAAGAATACTTGGTTAGATGGAGGAGTTTGCCTATTGAAGATGCCACGTGGGAAGGAGAACAGATCTTGTTGCATCCATCTTTTCAGTTGCTTGAGGACAAGCAATCTCGAGGAGGGCGGACTGTAATGTCCCCTTCTCATCAGTGATCTATTCTGACACTCATCAGCCTATTCCAGAAGCCTGTAGGCGTGTGTGAGGTAAAATTAGGGTTTCCAGTTCTGAGGTTATGTGGCTTTTCAGGGAGTTTACTATTTATAGTAAATCCTAATTTTTGGCAGTATGCAGTTATCATTCTTCAAGGTCTTCATTTGCAGTTGGAGCATCTAATGCAATTCAAGTTTGGCTCCTAATGGTTTAATTTTGGAGAATCAAGGCATTAATGTTTAATTTGCAGTTGACCCCCTTGGCCTAGGAGAACAACTTTATGTTGTGTTTAAAAGAGGGACTTGGAAGGGGGGACGCCTTCATGAAGAATTAAATATATTTTAATTATTGCCTTTTTGCCTTGGGAAAAGTGGATGCCACTTTTAAAAGAAATAATTTTAAATTAAAGAGAAGTTCATATTATGCAAAAAGGGACGCCTTTTTGAGGAATTAATTGTTTCTTGGAAATTTGAAAAGACTCCTGTGTCTTTTGGTATGCTTCCTCAGGAATTTGAGGAGTTTTGTGAGCTTCTATTTAATGAAGGTTTTTGCTCCAGCATTTCATCCATTCATGTTATCATATTGTTATGCTGTCGGAATGACATCTGAAACCTTGCTTTGAGGATGCTACCTCCTAGCCATTAACCATTTTCGTGTTTGAAATACAACACCTAGTTGGACTTTGCTGCTTCTCATCCAGACTAGCAGATTTGTGCTCAACAGTTGAAGTTATGATGAAATTTCCAGATTTTGAAGTTGTTGATGCATCTACAGCTGAAAGTGAATTTTGTTAGCAGCTCTTGGAATAAAATTCATTTGGTTCTGGGTACTTTTGCATTGCATTTGTTTGCCAAGGGCGCCCCTTTCCTCCAAGTTTGAGATTTTATTTTGAAGTCTCTAATTTTTAAAGACAAAATCGCCCCTTCTCAAGGCCGTACCATTTAGCTTGCATTGGGAAGTGTGCCAAAAATTAAAGACCAAGTTTTGTTGCTGTTTCTTCATCCTAGCATGGTCGCCTACCTTCCAGAAGTCCATAGCATTCAGTCTCATTCGATTTGGAGGTGAAATGAGTGAGTTATGAATATTTTATTGATTTTCCAGTTGGCTGATAAGAAATTCCAGAACTTAGGTTTTTATATCAGATTCATATGTTTTCTGTTTTGATCATAATTCTATCATTGGAGAGTAAGAAACATCATTAGAATTCATTCTTCTCTTCTAGTCTTATTTCTCTATCATTGTAATACTTGTTTTTGCAGTCTTTTAAATTGTAAGGTTTTGATTAGTAGTACTAATCCAACCTATGTTATTGCTGCAACTACTTGTTTTATTTCCTATTAATTACCCTTGGACGGTTTACTGCCAGTGCGGAGAAAGAACTTGCTATATCATTGTACCCACTCTCAAGTGGTTAATCCCCACTATTCTGTGGATGCCCGCCGCAGCGGATGAATTAGATTGTTGTAGCTTCATGGCTGGTTATCCGCCTACTAGTTTCAATTCTAAGTAATCACTCCGTCATATGTTAGCACCTCGCCCTCAGTGGGATATTGTGTGCACATTCTTGACGTTGAGTAGTTTCTTTCAAGTACTGTTTTTTAGTTTCTCCGCCATACGACAACACCTATCCTTCCTTGGGATTGAGTGTGCATTCATGGCGTTGAGTTCATTCAAGCTTGGATTTCAGTTTTGATGCTAACGCTAATTCAATTGGCGAAGTGTTGATTGTGTGTGAAAATCTATCGAAAAAATTGGTTAGCATATTTCATAAGTTAATAATGTGAGTTGTTAACACAACTCACATTGCTATTACATATGTGAACATAATTATTTGTTGAGGTTTGTTTGTATGTTTTATGAGTTGTTAAAACAACTCATCTAAATAGAGAATTGGTTATAGGAGGTTCTCTCGTAAAATAGGAGATATAAGTCCTATATATTTGTAATGTCATATTGAAGAAAGTGAGAATACAATATCAAGATTATTTGTGCATTGCTCTGAAATTTAATAATAAGGGGGTGGCAAGGAGATTGTTTTCTACACCTTTATGCATTCGTAAGAGATCCACAATAGAGCCAAGTATAAGAAATAAAATATATGTTCATTTACATGAACTTTTAAGTTTACTAAATTCCATACAAATTTATAAATGTTGTCTTTGCATTTTTCTAGTGGAAAGATTTTGACGCAACAATGCCTAATATCCAAAAGCTTGCCATTTGTATTTTGTAATAGCTCTGTAGTGCTTTTGGTTGTAAGTCATTATTTGAGGCCATTCACGCAAAGAAGTGGAACATGTTGACTCTAAAGCACTTAAATCACATTTTGCACATTACAACCTTCTTGCATGCAAAGCTGATAGAGGGGCAAAGAAAAATCATGTGCTTGAAGATAACATTGATACATATTCAAACTAGGTTGTTAAGGATGTGGATCCAATATTTAGTACTAATGAAATAGCTTAGTTGGAAAGGGAGGCAATGTGCAAGAGCTTGTATTGATTTCACAAAGATGCTCATATGAGCAGAATAATTGTAAATGATACTCGAGAGATAAAAAGGGGAGGCAGCTTAATGGCAAGTGACTACTGCAGCATATGAGGAGGCAAAAGGCAAGGCTGGTGAGCCATCAGGGGTCAGTTCATCACATTCACAACTTGATCCTATGCCCAAGGCCCCAATTAAGGATGATGCAACTATAGCATCCAATTAGAGGACTCCCATACAATAGCATTAATTTTTCTGAGCTTTAATCATTAAAGAAATTTCTGATTTGTAATTTTTATTTATATTGAAACTTGAAGTTGACTTGTATTGAACTTGTTTTCTAGTCTATGATGTGTATTGAACTCTAATTTTGATTGATATATGAGGGAAATCAATAACATGTTCCATAAATTCAGTATTATGCAAGTTTTTGAAAAATATTTTTACAAATTCATGTGTTTTTTAATGATCAATACATTTGCTGAGTTATTGTCAAGTTTTTGCCGACTCCCTAGCTTTTAAAACTTTTTGGTCAGCCAAGTTATTGCCAAGTCTGAGCTTTTCAACTATGCACATAAGTCTTAAAAAGTTGGAAGACTCACTAATGATTATAAACTTCACTAATGTAGGATTTAGTTTTCCATTTCAGGGTTTAACCACTTTAGATTTATTCCTCTTGCTTTGTTGACCTTTCTCCCATAATTCTGTTTAATTAGCTTTAAGAACCTAGGGTCGTTTTACCCCAGTGCTTCTCTTTTACAGCTAGCTGTACTTTGTGAGTCACATTAACCTATATTATGGACACTAATATTGTTAAGTCGAAAGAATAGCAATCAACATACTAGTGGCTAAGAATTAATATGTTATCAATGTGCACAAAAATAACAAGTGAGTGGAATTTTGAAATTCATCCATTATTGGCTGATATATAAGATAAATACAAATTTAGAAATATCATATGCTTACAAGAATTTACAAGAGAAATATATAGTTTTTGTATGAAAAACAAAGGTGTTCTTCTTTGAGTGGCACTTTGACTAATATAGCCATATCTGTTTTAAAAAGGGAAAAGCCAAAAGGGTACATCGGAGAATGGAGTCCTATAATCAAGTGCAAGACACTTGAGTTAACTCCCATTCATCAAACTGAATAAGGATTGTTAGAACTATTGCCTTGATTGAAAATACCAGAAATACTTGCAAAAAGGATTTTGATAATTATGTCCACACACTTCCCAAGACAGTCTATTTAGTAATTTAAAATTAATCAACACAACTTAGCAATCATCATAATGGAATCCCTTGCAACTTCAATGATTGTTATCTGATTGTATAAAGTAAAGTATATGGATAAACAGAAAATGACTGCTGATAAGAATTAGTATCAATTAACCTTCATACAATCAACTATATGGAGGATGATGAGATTGGGAATCATACCAGCCCAAAGAACAGTAGCCTTGCTACCATCAAAGCAGTTCTCCCCTGCTACATCCCGACAAGTAATACTTAAAATCATCCTGATTGACTCTCTTGTGTTATTGCGAACAAGAACTTCCAAAGATGTTAACTCATGAGCAAAAATAGATCCTTTTGTTTGACCTTTGTGAAAGTCTGAAGAGTTATCCCCCTCAGTTAGGGGGGGTTTCAAATTACGTTCTGGCAAAGCATCAATAATGTCATTAGAAGAATGATTCTTTGCAACCCTGAAACCAAAAGTCAAAGGATCTGGCAATAAAATATCCATAATAGATGTCTGTAATGCTTCTTGAACTGCATCTTTGATGTTCATTTCTCCAAAACTGTTTCTTCCAGAATGCCATTTTACTTGTATTCTAGAAGTCAAATCCTTAATAGTTGCATTCAATTCAGCTTTTGTTTGTTTCTCTGCATTACTTGAGATTTTACCCGCAAAACCTTCCTTTCCTTGGGCTTCCATTCCAAAAAGTGATTTATCAAGAACTGGCAGCTTGAAATGTTCTAGGGGTATCAAAACCCTGGCTGCATAATCTCTATCAATTCGTGTGGCTGGATAGATGCATTCAGCTGTTTGTCCTTCATTTTCTGTCTCTATATTTCCATTTTCTCTGTTGTTTCTCTGAATCTGGACCATTATCTCAAATATAACTTCTGTTGGATTCCGGAGCTCAAGTTCAAGGAGACGCAACCCCCAGCTTCCTCTGTATGGGTCAATCTTTACCAAGCTATCTGCAGTATTTTCTGTTGTCATGCAGTTATGCAGATCTGTATCACCTACAGTATTTGTCATTGGAAGGCTTCTATTGATCTGTGCTGGAATTTCCATTGAAAGCAAGCGAGCCTGCACCAAACACAATCCCTGAATAACACGTATTTGCAATGGTAGAGCCAGGCGCCTACCAGGGGGAAATGAAACAGGATCAGTTGGTAAATCATCTACTTCTTGCATCAATGTTCCTGTCAAAAAAGCACAAGATGGTAATATGTATCATGATGCTAAAATAAATGCTCATATCAGTTACAATGCAGTCGCTATTTCATTAGTAACAACATTCCTGCACTATAAGTGCAACTTTGCAATGACAGGCAGACCAACAGCAATAAAATGGAAATGTAAGATCCCAATAGAAACTTTCTTGTAAAAAAGGTTGGAATGCAAGACATAGTCTTTAAAAACTATAAAAGTTGAACAGTAAATTTTGCATCTCAATATTTATCCAATGAAAAATATATATAATAACAGATAAGAGAGAGATTGAACAAATTAAGAATTCCTTCACAGATATTAAAGGTTTGTTCAACACGCTGCATATCGCTACACATCATCAAACCTATTCCTATTCATGTAATTGCATTTTGCTTGTGCAGAAAATCCTTTGCATTCAGTAACCACTACCTCTAAATTGCAATCCAACACCTACTTCACCCTCTTTAACACCCAAAATTGGACTCTATGTAGAAACAAATGTTCAAAACAACATGTTTTTCTTTACCGAAGCAGTTGGTCCAAAGGATATCATATTTTTAGCTAGATAGAAAAAGCAAGTACAGTTTCCATATTAGTATTTGAAAACTGATATTTTACAATCATAAATTGCACCAATGACCAGCAAGTGTTCACTAGCGGCTAAACACAAAAGAACCAAGAGTGGAAAAGTAACATCAAAAAGACAAACCTGAGACTATTGTAAGGTTAAGTTACTACTGCACACAAATTATGGAAATGCTTATGTATAATAGTGTGCACCAAGAACCCTATTTTGGCCATCAAGTATCAAAATGCAATTTTGCAAGTCCAGTTTATGTGGAAGTTTCTTTCCCAGGCAGAAGGTCGCCACTTGTTAACCAATCATCATGAGCCTGTGCAATAAAATATCTTCAAATTAACATATATACATGCTCACCTCTCAAGAAGGAAAAGGCAGCATCCTCGAGTTGACAGGGTAAAAATTTGTTTCCATTGTAAACCCAGAATTCCAAATCAATGAGGAAAAAGTTCAAACCACATCTTACAAAGTAAAAGGCATAACCCTCTAGTTTGCAAGGACACAATCTTAATTTTTCTATTGTAAACTCAAAATTGCAAATCAAGAAGAAATCACAGTTATATTTAAAGAGAAACAATTTATATTCCATCCTAGGGTATGCCCAGCTCTCGTCTTGCATAGGAGCAGATAAGCTTTTTGCACATTGATTCATCATATATGTCAACATTATTTTGATTTTCAAGTGAATTTATTACAAGAACTGAGATAGTGTTATGGCAAAGAAATGAGGAAGTGTTGTGTCCACTTCAGAATGTCTCGACTTCAAGATTGTAAAATGTAATAACTACAAAGATTTTGTACCTCCTGTCAACTATTCACAAGTTCAAGCAAATCAATGGTTATAAATTTATAATATCCATTCCTTTCTAGTTGAGTTTTTAAAGTATAACCAAATCAGCACAGAAATGAGGATGGACTTAATCACTTGAGTGTCAAATGTGACATATGCCTACTAGGCTTCAACAGAATGTTATTCAAACATAGTACAAAAATCCTGCAAGTTACTGGTTGTCTCTCATGTTCTCATGGGTCAAGAGAAGAGACAAGTCATTCACCCAAACACTCATCACCGAGTTCAGGATGAGCACTCACCTGTCAACTTGTCAATAAACTCAAAGAAACTTGCAAGTCCCCAGCTAAAACTCAGCAACCTATTCTAGTTCTAGTCCACCTTCAAAAAACAGCCAGAAGTCACAGATTTTCTTACATTTATGACATCTGTTCTTGACTTCATTCCATAAATTTTTCAACTGATTTGGACTTGTTTGGAGTGACTTTCAAGCATTTTGACTGATTTATTGACTAAAACTGAAACATATGTTACTCTTTTTTATGATTTCTGATTTAGGTTTTGTTGTTTTTCTTTAATTTTTGTTCTATTCAACACTTTTAGGATTTCAATCTCGCATTTTTGTTTCTTTTTTCCCTTTTCATCTTTAATTCAGAGCTAGGGTTTACAATTATTAAAGTTGAAGCTTGATTGTTTTTTTCAATTTGCTAAGGTTCCCAACTTTGCAAATAGAGATGGCATTTGTAGGTAGTCATAGTGGCAGCAAGGCCAGGGACCCCACTTAGAAGCATGGCAGACTAGGTTCAAAAGCAATAATGGTGGTGTGCAATTATTGTGGCTTGGGTACAAAAGTGCCAATTGCCTCAAATATTACTTTGAGGAAATCTGTAGGCAACATTTGTAGCTGTGTAATTCAAAAGATCCAAAGATTATATAAGAGATGAAGGCTGTCCTTGCTTTGTAGAAGAAATTGGAAAAGAGTACAGTTGAGGCAATTGCAGTTGTGATGAATTCTCCTCTTGAATCAAAGTTAATGCAGTAGGCTATTTCTTGGCCCATGAATGCAGAGCTCATCCACTAGAGATAGTTCTAGCCAAGCATAGTCAAAAGGGTTATTTGTTTTTCATAATACTGTTAGTGTGCAACCTTCACTTGAAGATAACATGTAGAACTAAGTGAGGCATCATGAGGCGAGGATTGCATGCACTAATTTTTGGTATTGTAACAACATACCGTTCCATGTTGCAAGGAGCCCATACTTAGTGTCATTGATTGGTCAATGAATTTACTATTGCTAGAAAAGAGGTCAAGGCACCTAGTGCATATTTCCTTGTTAGAGGAAGCCATGAAAACCACTGAGGTCATAGTAGAAAACCAAAAATAAAAAATGGCACAAAAAAGGCTGCACTATTTTTTCTGAGGCCGGACTTGGACTAGCAAAGCACTCGGCAAGCCCAAAAATTTCGACTCAGCAAAAACTTGACAATTTAAAAATAACGAAAATAGCTTTCTACAATCCATAATGATAATTGCTTGAAGATTTCTAGATTCAATTGTGAATATTTTTTGCATCAACGTTTCCAATCACACTCCGAGATCCACCATCAAGATGAAAATGAAAGCTCAAGGATAAGAATGATTAGCTGCAGACCAAGAATGCATAAAAAGGTATGAGAAAGGAAGGAGAAGGGGTTGCGCGCCAACCAAGGGACAAGTGGGCAAAGACTAGACTGGAGAAAGAGAAGAAAAAGATGAGAGACAAAAGGAAAAAATTAAAAATTAAAGGAACTACACAAAGAATAATAAGAATAATAATAAATTATATATTATTCTTATTAGCAAGAAGGATAAATAAAATAAACTAATCTAAAAAGAAAAGAAAGAACCAAAGATAAGAGGAAATAAAAATAAACAATAAAGACTATTAACAAAAATAATAATCTTATAAAATACCTAATATTTTTAATGATAATAGATAATATTAGTATCTAATACCATTAAATATAGGAAAAAACTAAATATTCTAATAATATTATTCTTATCTATTCTAAATAGATAAGAAGAAAAGGAAAGAAGAAAAAATAATATTCTAATAATATTAGCTACTGACATTATAAAATAGATGAAAAAACTATCAAAAAATCTGAATGATAATAGTTGCTAATAAAATAAATGATATTATTTATTATCAAAAAGCATAATCCAAAAAATAGAAAGGAATGAATAAAAATAAATAAGTAAATAAATAAAAAGAATGTAAAAATAACAAAGAAAGAAATTAATTAGAAAAGAAAAAACTAAATATTAATGCAAGCTAAATCAATAAAGAAAAGATTATATAAAGTTTAAAATTATGCACCTTCCTACTTGCCGGTAGCACCAACTCATAAGCCACCTCCCCAACTCTCCTGGTGATCCTGAAAGGCCCATAGAAACATGGCTTAAATTTCTCTACTCCACTCTTCTTGAGAGTGGACTGTCTGTAGGGCTGGAGTCTTAAGTAGACCATGTCCCCAACCTCAAATGTGCGCTCTATATGTTGCTGATCTGCATACAACTTCTGCTAAATCTGGGCATGCTGGAGACTGTCCTTCAAGGACTTCAAAATCTCTTGAATCTACTACATTAAATCCCTTGCTTGAGGGGCTCTACTATCACTAAAGAGCAAGTCAATGAAGCTAGCAGCCTCATACCCATATAGAGCCATGAAAGGAGACATCTTGATGGACATGTGTATAAAGATTTATAGCAATACTCTCCCAAATGAAGCCATCTCACCCAAGCCTTCTGTTGTCCAGGAACATAATTCTTGAGATAGCCCTCCACCCACTTATTCACAATCTTTGTTTGTCCATCCATCTGTGGGTGATAACTAGTGCTTGGAGTGAGCACTATACCAATCAATCTGAAAACCTCCTACCAAAAAGTACTTAGGAACTTGTTGTCCCTATCACTTACAATGTTTTTGGGCAGCCCATGCAATTTGAACACCTCTCTAAAGAACAAATCAGCAACATGAGCTGCTGTAAATAAGCTGGTAATGGCAAAAAAAGAGCAAACTTCGTCAACCTATCCACAATAACATAGATGCAATCTCTCCTTTGCACCCTAGGAAGCCCAATGATGAAGTCCATTGAGATACTTTCCCATTTCTAATCGGGAATAGGTAAGGGCTGCAACAAACCAACTAGAAAAGTGTGCTCATTTTTGTTTTGTTGGTAGATCGAACACTCCTTAACATAGCCAAGGACCTCATCCTTGAGCCCTTTCCATGAAAACCTTTCACGAATCTGCCTATATGTCTTGAAATACCCTTGATGACCAGCCAAGGGAATGTCATGAAATGATTGGGAAATCTTCATTTTGAGCTTAGATTCAAGTACCAAGAAGATCCTACCCTTATACTATATCAAATCATCAACCAACTTGTACCTCTCATCATGCAAAGTGCAATCAACTAAATTGGTAGCAAACTGATTCTTGGCGTACTCTACAATAATGTGTTGCTTCCAATCAGCAGTGATCTCAACCAAGTAGCTCAGGTGTAGCCTTCTAGACAAGGCATCGGCCACAATGTTCTTCTTCCTCTTGACATACTCGATGTCAAAATCGTAAGCTTGGAGAGAGCTTACCCACTTTTGCTACCTTTCATTTAGATCCTTCTGATGCATAAGGTGTTTGAGACTGTTGTGATCAGTCTTCATAATGAATTTTCTCCCCACCAAATACTACCCGAATTTGGCCAAAGCGTGCATAATAGCAAGCATCTCCTTGTCATAGAATGAGTATGTCCTCTCTGCAACCCTCAATATTCTTCTCTCAAAGACAATAGGATGTTTTTCTTGCATTACGACATCACCAACAGCTTCCCCTGAAGCATCACACTACAACTCAAATGGCTTGGAGAAGTCGGGTAAGGCCAAAACGGGACATGAACTCATGAGCTATTTGAATCTATCAAAGACCACTTGTACTTTTCCAGACCATGCAAATGCCCCCTTTTTGGTGAGATCTGTAAGAGGGGCAGCCATCTGAGAATATCCCTTCACAAACCTCTTGTAAAAACCACAAAGTCCCAAAAAACCCTTCAACTGAGAGAGGTTCTCTGGAGGAGGCCAGTCCAAGATAGCCTTAATCTTCTCTTGATCAACACAAACTCCCCTAGAGCTGATCACATGCCCAAGATAGAGAAGCTTGGTCATTCCAAATTCACATTTGGACTCCTTAGCAAACAATGATTCTAACTCCAAGATGCTAAGAACTTCCTCCAAGTGCTTGAGATGCTCTTCCTACTACTTACTATAGATGAGGATGTCATCGAAGAAGATAAGCACAAACTTGCTCAACTATTTCTGAAATATCCTGTTCATACAGGACTGGAAGGTCGCCAATGCATTAGTCAAGCCAAAGGGCATGACTAGGAACTTGAAATGCCCAAAGTGGCATTTGAAAGCAGTCTTCTCAATATTTGCTTCTCTCATTCTAATCTAATGGTAGCCTGATCTGAGATCTATCTTGGAAAAGTAGACAGCTCCATGTAGCTCATCTAAGAGCTCATCAATCCTAGGAATGGGATACCGGTTTTTAATTGTATTATGATTTACGGCCCGATGGTCTATGCACATGCGCATAGTACCATCCTTCTTCACCAAAACCACTGTAGAAGTGAAAGGACTCTTGCTTGGCCGAACGTGACCCATGTCCAAGAGTTCTTTGATTTCCTTCTCTATCTCATCTTTTTGTCTCTTCAGATACTAGTATGGAGTAGTTATGACCAGTTTAGCACCTTCCTCAAGCTCAATGGCATGCTCAATCCCCCTTTTAGGAGATCTCCCAAGCAGTATACTGCCAAATACCTTACTCCGTTTTGTGATCAAGGACTAAACATCAAGATGGAAGTGTCTCTTATCCTCTATAGGATTGGACGGCCTGATCAAACACCCTACTGCCCACTCAACCTAGTCATTATGAATCAGCCTCTCCATCCTTTTGAAAGACACAATACGAGGGCCTCCATTTGGCATCCCTCTCAACACCACCTTCTTCCCATTTGATGTGAACTTCAACTCCATGGTTTGTGGATTCAAAGTGACCTCTCCGAGAGATCGCAGCCACTGAATGCCAAGCACTGCATCAATATCTCCAATGCTCACAACATAGAAGCCATCTTTGACTTCATAGTTACCCAACTGAATAGACATTGGAGAACTTGCGAATGCAAGAAATAGTAAAGCCATCAGCCACCATGACCTTGAAACCTTTGAATTCTTCTGTCTTGATGCCTCTCTTAGCAACAGTTCCTTCGTCAATGAAATTATGTGTTGCTCATGTATCAATTAGAGCAACAATTTGCTGCCCTCCAAGCACTCCATGAACTTCGAAAGACATTCTTTTGAAAACTAGAAAGTTGGACAAATGCACCCCCACTTTCTTGGTCCTTTCCCATCTCTTCTGGAGCTTTTTCCTCTTCTCTTTCCAAAAAATCAGACTGTTGTTCTGATATATCAGATTCTGATCCGTCAACAAAATACACCTCCATGTGATGAGATTTGCCTCTTTCAAACCACTTGTGACCCGAGGTCCATGGTTCCTTGCAAGTGTAGCATAGTTTCATCCTTCGAAGCTCATTGCGGAGGTCATCATCCATCCGAGAAGGAAACTATTTGGTCTGATTTGAAAAATGCTTCTTATCCTTCTTGTGAGCAAAAGGCTTGGACTGAAATATTGGCCTTGGGGCAGCCAACTCCATGCTTCTAGATTTCCTGATTTCTTCTGCAAGTGTTGGTGGATCGAAAGCCTTCACCCACCCCTTCAATGGGTCCATTAGTCCCTTAGAAAATAGGACTACAAACCTCCTTTTGGTGATGTTGGGCACTATCACGGAAAGCCTCTAAAAATCTGCAATATGTGTCAAGAGAGCCATGTTGCTCCAACTGTGCAAGCTCATGAAATTTCGCCTCAGGATCTTTGGTGTCAAATCTCTCAATGAATTTGTTGGTAAACTCTTCATAGGTAACAATAAGGTTATGGCCAAAACTGACCAAACTGTGATACCACCACTCATGGGCAGCCCCATCCAAATGTAAGGTAGCAAACTTGATGGCATCTTGTTCTAGCATTGGCCTCAATGAGAGGTAATTATCAAGCTTCTGGACCCATGATCTTGCTTAACATTTATCACTTCCATCAAAATGGGCCAAGCTAACCTTCCCAAGGGCTTGCTAGTAATCCCTTAGAGGCATAGGAGCACAATTCTCAGATTTTCCGCCTCCTCTCTTCTTCTGATTCATGTATTGGTCCAAGGATAAAATCTCACAGATCTCTACAAGAAGGGAAGCATATTCCATGTAGCTATTCCTCACTTCATCAGGGATCGGTACTTCAGGCTCAGTAGGTGGTTCCTCCTTTTGAGTAAAGGTAGCAAAAAGAGGTCTAGGGGCTGATCCTCTCGACATTTCAACATATTGACTGATAGGTCTCCCATTTGGATTCACATTGGAGGCACTTGTTTCAGTATTTGGATTTTGTGGAAAGGGAGTCATGTTCTGATTCATCTTGGCCAACATCTGGGACATCAGTCCATAGTATCAAACTTCCTCTCAACTCTAGCATCAACAATTTCCTCTCAGGCTGGTCCCTTCTTATCTGCCATGTTCTCAACTGCTATATCCCGATTTATGAGAACCTCTAAAAAAGTATCCTCAACGGGAACTAACGGGGTCTGAAACTATTGTCTCTTCTGCTCTCTGTTGTAATATTTGGCTTCTCTATCACTCATAGAGAACTTCTATCAACTGTAAGCACTGAAAGCACAGGTTAGCAGGATGACCAGCTCTAATACCACTGAAATATACCCCCTTACTTTTTTCCCAATTTTTTTGACACAAACTTCACCCGTCAACGTTAGCTCAATGTAAAGATAAGCAAATTGGAAGCAACCCCTCACTTTATGATCACCCAGATCCCAGAGTGGGCAAGGTGAGAGCATACGGTGTAAGGGGATCTAATTACAATATAAAAATACTGGAAGTACAAGAGTTATTGGCGGCAAGCCAGCCAATAGAGAAAAGTAGATACTTGGCGGCAAAGCCAACCACTTCCACTTATCAGTGGGCTATAGGAAAGTAAAGTAAAGCAAAGAACTTGGCAGAATAGCCAGCGACTTCCACTTTTCAACAGGCAATAGAAAGTAAAGCAAAAACTTAACCACTTATTCAGCAAGAGTGTAATACAAAATATTGAAAAGAGAAAGTTGATAAGTACTACTATATCAGTATTACATGATGGAGTCTTTTACAATATATCATGAGATAAACTAAGCAATATGAATGCCCAAGTATCAGATGCTTCTCCTTACAACATTACAATGATAAAGCATCATGAAAATATTATTAAACAATGAAATTACCAGGTTTGATTCACTGCAACAGCAGTCTGATATGAAAGAGCATCAAACCTAAAACCTCAAGAAAACTCCATAACTCTCTCCAAACTCCGCAAAATGACCTCAAATCAGTGGCAAATGATCCTTCTTAGCTAGGTGTCTAATATCAAGAAGCAAGCCACCACCCAAAGGTCTGAAAATCTCTAGCATGCTTCCCAAGACCCCTCCAGCAAATGGTACGGCCCTCTAGGGAGGTCGACCAGCTAGCAATACTCAGGCTCACCTCCAAAAAATATGAAACTCCAGGCAAAGGGGCGCCCAAGAGCTAGGAAAACAATGAGCCAATACCCACAAAAATGTACCAACTCCTCAGAACAGCATGAGTGTAAATGTACTTCAACCCTTCACAAACCAGCAACTAGAAAACTGATAGAAACACTCCAAAATGATCATCAAACTGGAAACTAACTCAAAACCACACCAAAATGTCAGAAAACATCAAAACCCACAAAATCGAAAAACATGAAAGAAGCCATCACCAATGAAGCTCAATCTACAACCTCTAAATGAAGTAGCATCCACTATTCAGTTAGCAGTTATCTTGCAAACTCGAAATTGAAGAACTAGAAGGCGTATCAACCTCGAAGAAAGAGTCTGAAATGATTTCGACAACACTTCGTTATGATAAAATTGGATCACCAAATGAGAGGGAGAGGGGTTGTATTTATAAGCTCAAACCCAGAATTTTGAATCCTCAATTCCCTCCAAGAAGGGATGCCCACATGAGAAGGAACAAAATAATCTTTAGATTCATCTTTGACTTCTCAAACTTGGCATCCCACTTGACTTGGCAATATTAAACCTTTAAAATGCAAAAATCTTCCAATTTGAACGTCCACATAAGAGGCCCGCATTTAAAAACAACTTAAGTTATAAGCCTAGGCGTGGGGCACCAAAAAGCAACATTAGAAAATAATATAACTTAAGTTATTAACTTCCTTTTCTGAACTCCAAGAAAGCTAGAGAAGCCTCTACCAATACTGCATTGCCATACTACCAAAAATAGAAACTGAGTGTTGAACTGCTACCAAACCACACTGTTAGAAATAGCACTTACTATAAATAGCATACTGCTAAAAATAGTGACTCCAAACACCATTTGAGCACATTCCAGGTAGCCGTCGCAAATTACTTAAAATAATACATCCAACAATAGTCACTGATGAAAATGCATGTGACACTTGTGGTGAGCCCAACTAGCTCCAACTCAACATTTGACTTTTACTGACTTGTTTTTGTGTTTTTGAATGTTTTAAGAAGAATTTTAGACAGAAGTAGGTGTGCCAAGCATAAAAATGGAAGTAAACTGAAAATACAAGGAATTATGGAACAACTGCAATATTATTGAAGATCTGGCAATTCATACAAAGAGATTGCATATAAACAGCATACTTGGAAACCTCTAGAACAATTAAATCGGATAGATCTGAGCATGTCAGGCAAGATATGCTGGAACTGACAAATAGCCACGCCCAGATCCTGGGTCTACTTTTTCCCACACAGAAATTGGAGAAAAGATGCTGAGAAGGTTGGACGCCTAGGATGGAGTCCAAACAGGAGCCAAAAGAGACGTGTTTTAACCTCTTACTTCACACACCTATCCCCAGGTGACACGCCTTCCAAAGCAATGGTATGGCCTCTACAAGATGATGAAGTCTCTTACTTGAAAGCTGGAAACTAGATGAAGATGGCGTCCCTAATGAAGAAACCCTCTTCCTTATTGCAAATTGGTAAATACTGAACAGAAATCTCAGATGTAAGCACAAATGAACTCCTGTATGAAGCTCCCTCAGTAGCAACCATTCAACTAGTATTTCACAGTCTCACAATCACAGATCAATGAAGAATTGTCGCTCTCCAATGAAGAAATCTTGAAACCCTTGCCCTCAGACAAAAATTACAGAGAAGTTTTGAAGCAAAGTCAAATAATCATAACATAATGAGGTCGATTTGCTTCATTTGCCTTATAACCTCAAAAAGGCACGACTTCCAAGAAGTGACGCCACTTTTGCATTAAAATACATTTAAAATGTATTTAATACCTTTTCCATAGTTGGGTGCCCAAATAAATGACTTAAGTGAATTTAAATATTCACTTTAACATTTACGTCATAAAGTACAAATATTTCAAGTGGGATTTAATATGTTGTAAAGTCAAATAATAACTTTATAATATCTCAATAGACGATAAAATACCCAACCATTGAAATATTAATATCTCCCTCAATTCTTAGTGTTTTAATGTGCCGTCAGAAGCAGCCAAACACTAAACTACAAAGGCCTGCACTGAGCCCAACACTGAACTAAAGGGGTGGAAACGACAATATCCACCATACTCTACCATTGAGATCCTCTATCCAACACACTAGCCTACGAGAATCAAAATAATAGGTTAACCATCACAAAACAAGATCACGCTAAAAAGGGGACATTACAACACCCCACTGAAGCTCTTTGAAAACCCTGAAAGACCCAAAAACATACTAGTAAACTCCTACAACCATCCCCTGAAAAACTCAAAAAGATACCTCCTAGAAAATAGGAAACCCTAATTCAGCCTTCGACTAGCCTAAGGGCCTCTGAAATAGGCTAACAATATCAGAAAGGACTAGTGCTGGGAAGGGAACATTACAAGTGAGCATTCACTAATTGTTTAGGTCTTCCATATTAGGAAAAAATATTAAAATATCATCTTGTGCACAAGTGATGAAAAGCCTTGTACCCCAACCTGAGAATAAAAAATAGGTTTGTATTAGTTTTGTTTATATTGCATACTGAAAGAAATCCCACTAGCTTAAAAAGTTTATTTCAATTTTCTATGTTAAGGGAATACTGTCATTTCCTTCAATCTTCAAAAGGGAGCTTTACCTTAAAATTGAAAGAAAGATTTTACCTAACAAGTTGTTTTGTTTTGTGTTTTCTTAAAAGGCACAAATTAAAATGCTAACAACCATATTTTCGTTGATTTGTTCAGAGATATCACATTGGTCAGTGTGCTAAAGAAAGTACCCAATATACCCATCTCTATCAACTACTAATTGTACCACACAAGCCTTGGGAGGATATCAACATGGATTTTGTGCTTGGGCTAACTAGAGCTTGGAGGAGATATGATTCAATCTTTGTTGTGGTAGATAGGATGTCTAAGATGGTGCATTTTGTTGCTTGTCAAAAGACTAGAGATGCTTCTCACATTGCCAATTTGTTCACTTGCTACTAAAGAGCATAGTTCTAGATAGAGATGTTAAGTTTGTGTGCCATTCATGGAGGAACTTGGGAACCAAATTAAATTTCAGTTTGGTTTATCATACACACACAATAACATTGAGGTGGTAAACAGGAATTTGGGTAATTTGTTGAAGTATCTAGTTGGTGAAAAGTTCAAATTGTGGGACTTGGTTTTGGCACAAGCTTAATTTGCCTACAACAATTCAATGAACAGGTGCATAGGCAAAACACCATTCTAGGTGATATATAGGCAAAACCAGTGAAATTGAGCTACTAAATGGAATAGGTATTTCACCTATCTTTAACATGCAAATATCTACACAATCATTGGGTTTAGGAGGAAAAAGAGAATAATACTGATGTTGATGTTTTAGCTCTAGGTCTCATCCTTCACTGATTTAATTAATAAACAAATAAACAAAGTCATGGCTGCTTGTTTATTTGTATGCGTCCCAAGTGAAGCGGCACCCATATTAAATCCATATTTCTTTTATTTATTGTGGCCGAATAAATAAATGATCGCCACCCTTTGTAAAAGGTCGTATCTCTTGAGTGAGGCCAAGTCCAACCTCTCTCATGAAGAGTCACGTCCCCATGTATATAAGCAAGGCTCCCACCTTTCATTCGATCATTAAATTAATTCACAAAGAGTTCGCATATTTCTGTAGGAGGTCAATATCTTCAGCAAATCAGTATATACAAGGAGTTTGACATTATAAAGAAGACAATGTTGTTTGTATATTGGCATCTAGAGAGGTGCCTTCATATTCTCATCAAATTGGCCTTGTGATTGGGCCTCATTGTAAAAAGCGAGTTGCTGCTTATTATTCAATATATAAGTGATATATTGTTGCTTGGTTTTTCTCCCTCAAGAAGGAGGGTTTTCCCAAGATATGTGTTGTGTTCTATTGTTCATGTGATGTCATTATTCTATGTTTTTCTGCTTATTCATTTCTGATCCTAAAACTAACATAGTATCAGAGCGGGTTTAAGAAGAGATCCGATCAGATTTAATTAAGCAGATTCTCCTTGAATTCATTTTTTGGAAGGCTTTGAATCTTACATAGTCTACTGGCGTGGCACTCAAGAGGAGACGACTGTATTAGAGGCGGATAAGTGGAAAAGATCTAGCATCTAGGGCCTAAACATTCGCGTCTATATTCAGATCTAAGTATAGCAACTATCATTTGGAGTGACTCCAAATTTGCTCGTGACTGCGTAGCCTCTGGCTCTCGCCACTCACCAATCGGAGCCTATTGCATTCATAGTAATAGATGTGACTCGCTGCAATGCCTATTGAGAGCTGATTCAGAAGTTTTGAACAGAAGCCACATTCGTGAATGGTGTTTCTTAAAATGGAGTGGACTGTGAAAGAAAGGTATTGTGCAATAGAGTCCACCTTCATTACACTCTTCGCAGACTGTGCAAAAAGGGATAACAGTGTGTTTGTTGGTGCCCTTTTTAAAAGAGGAGTATACAGATTGCAGTATGTTAAAGCTGCTATAAGATAAGTGCTTGTATTTTGAAATCACATGAACTTCTTGCGCCTAGAGTTTGGTATATTGTGAGAGGTTGATGCACTATTGATAATCAACTTTATGAGTAATAAATGAGATGTGTGATGATACAGTGGTAATGCCTATTTTGACAGATCTGATATAATTTCTGAGTATGCAAAAAAATCAATCTGAATTTGTATCCATCAGATCTGGGGGTGTAAAGAGATAAGTATTTCATGTTTGAATAATGTTCATGAATTTTTTATGTAGTTATTAATTCATGCTATAACATTGAGATAGTGAATCATGTATGATTCTAGCATTGGTATTTCTTCAGGGTAGTTTTAACTATTAGTAATCTCTCTCTAAAATGCTTCCAGGACGGATCGAGGAGCAAGAGGGTGATGAGAGATTGCATAGAGAGGAAAAGCTTGAGGCATCTTGTGAGGAAGTCATGCCAACTGGAGAAATGATCAAGCATGGAGTCATAGCTTGCAGCCATGGGACTAAGTTGGTGGCTGGAGACATCTCTCGAAGAGGAAGAACCTATTCAAGTTTTCATTCGATCAGTTTCTTCGAAGAGGAGGAATTAACATTTAGAGGGAGTCTAACAATTCATCAAAGGCAACCTTGGACGAGGAGGTCAGGAGGTTGATGCAAGTATTGCAGCTTCAAAGGGAGTCACATCATCATGAAGATCTGTTGTTAATGCATTTTTCTCTGAGACGGAGAAATTTGAGGTGGAAGCCCTCGTTAATGCATTTTTCTCTAAGACGGAGAAATTTGAGGTGGAAGCCCTTGTTAATGCATTTTTCTCTAAGACGGAGAAATTTGAGGTGGAAGCCCTTGTTAATGCATTTTTTCTCTGAGACGGAGAAATTTGAGGTGAAAGCCCTTGTCCATCTCTGAGACGGAGATGTGGTTCTTTCCACCCTCTGGGAGTAGCCATGGTGGATGTCATGTTGAGAGACTCCATGACAACATCACATTGAGAGACTCCATGATGTATTCTTTGTACTTGTGTTTATCCACACATGGGAGTAGCCATGGTGGACGTCATGTTGAGAGACTCCATGACGACATCAAGTTGAGTGACTCCATGATGGGCACTTGTGCACATGTTCCTTTCCACACATGGGAGTAGCCATGGTGGACATCATGTTGAGTGACTCCATGACGATATCACGCTGAGAGACTCTGTGATGAACTCTTTTCCACAAATAGGTGTAGCCATTGTGAATGTCATGTTGAGAGACTCCTTGACATGGATACTTGGAAGGATTCCTCCCTAGCTAAGAGGGAGTGTTGATGTTTTAGCTTCGGGTCTCATCCTTCACCGATTTAATTAATAGACAAATAAACAAAGTCGTGGCTACTTGTTTATTTGTATGCGTCCCAAGTGAAGCGGCACCCATATTAAATCCATATTTTTTTAATTTATTGTGGCCAACTAAATAAATGATCGCCACCCTTTGTAAAAGGTCATATCTCTTGAGTGAGGCCGACCTCTCTCATGAAGAGTCACGTCCTCATGTATATAAGCAAGGCGCCTACCTTTCATTCGATCATTAAATTAATTCACAAAGAGTTCGTATATTTCTGTAGGAGGTTGATATCTTCAGCAGATCGGTCTATACAAGGAGTTTGACATTATAAAGAAGACATTGTTGTTTTTATATTGGCATCTAGAGAGGTGCCTTCATATTCTCATCATATTGGCCTTGTGATTGGGCCTCATTGTAAAAGGCGAGTTGCTGCTTATTATTCAATATATAAGTGATATATTGTTGCTGGGTTTTTCTCCCTCAAGAAGGAGGGTTTTCCCAAGATATGTGTTGTGTTCTATTGTTCATGTGCTGTCATTATTCTGTGTTTTTCTGCTTATTCATTTCTGATCCTAAAACTAACAACCGAGACATGAGGTGGTATGGTTTCAACACAAAGGAACTGCAATTCTCATTGTGAGCAAGAACGAACTTTCTTTCTCTACCCATGGTATTTGATGTAGGAGCATTGAAAGGTTCAAGTAATCAACATCACCAAAGTTGTTTTATGTTTAATTTTGGTTTGTATGTATTAACCTTGGGTTTCTATGTGTGGGAGAAATCTTTAAAATTCGGAATTTATCAAATTTAAATTGTTTTCCTCTCATTTTGGGTGTCCCACTTGTCAAGAACGTTAGAAATTCCTTTGTGTCACTTGTTTGCTGGTTGATTACATGTTTTTAACTGGTTAGGAGAGCAGATGAGTTGTTGAAATGGGGAAACAAGCAGCTTATGAAGAGATTCAGTGCACACCCTAAAGCAGCCATTGATTGTCCTTATACCTCAGTTATAGTTGAACCCAGATTAAACACTTTGTAGTCATCTAGGTAATCATCTTCATCCTTGAGGACTTATGCTTAGACTTCCAAATTTTACCACCTCAACAAAGATTCCTACTAAATCTAGATGCTATTAAAATGTCTGAGATATGTTGGCAGAGACGGCAGCTTACTTAGAGGCCTGATGGATAAAAGCAGTGATTTGGTATTATGCCTTTGTACTTTTTTATGTTTTACTATGAATATGAGTAAATAGACTAATAAAAGGAATGATCAAATGCATACAACGTGCATAAACCTATATGTAATAATTAGATTTTGATGCAGCTGTAAGGCAATTGATGCAAGGAGACAGTGTATGCTAATAAACTTATTCATGTTTGCAATATTTTTTGTCTGCAATGTGTATACTTATAGATAAATACCATGTGCCATATGACTGATGAGCTTGTGTAAAGCTATTTATTTTTGTTTAAAAAGTAGAATTAATATTTGTTCCTTGTTCGTTATCTTTGTTTTTATTCAGTATTTAATAGAATTTATTTTAGGATTTTTTACTTGAAAGATCAAATATAATATTATTCTGTAAGAAATTTGTAACCATAAATAAGATGGTTATATGTGTTCTGAGCACTCCATTTGGATGCTTAACTTCTATGCACAAAAACTTACAATGTTAGTCTAAATTTCCACACAGAATATGAGACATAGGAAACTCTGCTGTAGACCTTAAATTGGTCATACAGCAAAAGGGTTTTAATATTGATGCTAATCTCAATTTTCAAGTTCTCCTCCATTTAAAGAGTACTAAAATCCTAGCTCTAAGGTCAAACTTTGTCATACACAATTCCATTCTTTACACATAAAAGACAATCAGTGCACCTATTGACCGTATAAATTACATTTGCATAGAAGTGCAATTTTGTGTGAACACGCCCTTATTATTCCAATGTTTCTTGATAATCCTGATACATCAAAACCTCAGTCACAACCCTGAAAGTGTCCACTTATCAGAATATTTTAGCCTTGATGCTATTGAAGAATATCCAATTCAAGAACTTTTAAAAAATCAAGAATTAACTACTTAGTATACTCCCTTTTATGTAATCTCCAAAACTTTTAAAAAATCAAGAATTGACTACTTAATATGTATTTTGAGTACGGTTATTCTTTCTTCCTCATATAAAAATATTTGTATCAGATCCAGTAGTCCAAACTGAAAGAAGTGGGGCTGTGGGTACTGCTGTGGACCAGGGATGGCATTCAAATTATAGTACGTGAGTAAATAAACAAGGATAGGGCTATACTATATTTAAATGTAGGAACCAGAAAATATGGGCACATGGATGGAGACACAGTTCATGTTCCTATAATGGAATTTCCTGGGAACTACGCATAAAAATGAAGATGCTGACTATATATATCGAGACAAGATTCTTATTACATGTAAATTCCCTACAATATTATATCTGTGTAAAAATTCTAGATATCTCTGACAGAGGTCCTAGCTGAGTAGATTGACTTATAACTTTCTTGGAAGTTATGCTCAAACTCACGAACAATAATCTAATTTAATTAAGAAAACAAGGAACTGTGGAATTACATAGTTAAAATAATAGATATACGGGTGCATACCAGAATAGTGAATCACCAATGTAGGACCACTTCCATCCTTGGATGACTTTCCAGCATTTCCAGACATAATCTTATTACTAACATTTTCTGCTTCCAAATTAAGTTGCCCAGCTTGTAGCCTGACAGTAATTACCACTGACGCACCAGGTTGCAAAGGAAGTGCTGATTGCAGGACATCATATCCAATAGAAATTACATTCTCTTGTTGTTTCCCAGAAAGTGAAACATTTGCCTCCACCACAGCAACAGAACCAGCATTTGCAAGACCTATTTGGATATCTCGGATTTCCCCTTCATATAGAACTGTTGAGACATCTCCTCCAATCACATGAGGAATCAAGAGAGGCAAAGATGGAACTACTGTTATGTTTTGGTTGGGTACATTCCTAATTTTGGGAAACCCAGAACTTCGAAAAGGATCAGCCAAAATAAGGCCATGTGCAGCTCCAAGTAAAAGATCATCTACATCTCCAAAGAGATGCTCAGTTATTACACCAAAACAACAAACAATGCATCCTTCAACTGTCAATGGACCAACAGAAATTGGAATACCAGATAAAGATATAATCTGAGACGTGTTGGGTGGAAGAGTTACACTACTAGGAAAAGCCTCAAAATTCTCTGAAGGAAGAGAAAGATATATACTCTCAACTGCTAACTCAAATGTGCATGGATTTGCTAGTTCTACTAATACTTGAACAGGCTCACCAACTATCCAAATAATTTCCTGCTTCTTGTCATCACTTGACTCTCCAAAAGGTGTATAAATAAATGGACCTGATGGAGCAGACCCAGACCACCAGTCTTTCTTTCCTGGATTGCGCTGAACAATCTCCATTTGCGGAGGAAGCTTTGGTATTGAATGTAATCTACATGGTAAGATTTTGAAAAGAAGAGTTTAATACACATAAAATCAATAATGAAAAACACAGCATCAGTTAATTGTGTCCAAGGTAGTAAATGATATGCCAACAATTTTTTGTATGATTCTCAATGGTGACTGTAGCATAACTGTTTTTAGTTTCCAAAGATTATGTGTGTTAATGAAAACCACTTCTTTGCCAATTTAAGAATAAGAGTTATTTTCATAAATATAATGGCAGGTTTGCAAGACATCAAGGACAGTCGTTAAATTATAAGGTGCCAGGATAACAAATATTGAAATACTATGATACAAAATTGCATGTAATCATAACAAGCGTGAGATTTTATCATTGAAAACAAAATGATTCAAATTTCAAATTACCAGTTATGAATAATAATTACCAAAGGCAATCATAAAAGCACCATTAAATTGAAACAAAGAAAAACAGGTGTTATCAATGGCGTGATACCGACATATATGGTTAGAAGCTATAGCAATCAATATGGTATCCTTCCCAACTAGAATGCAAATAATACAATAAAAATAAAAACCATAAGCTTATGGTAAACTTAAAGTACATTAAGTATTAAAGTGGTGGTATAAATGAGTTTTGGAAGTCAACTAAGTGAGCTTTCAATGGTACTAAATAGTTTGGCACTGCATTGAACCGATTTATAGTCAAAGGAATGATAACAACATGCACAACCTGCAAAACCCACCTCACTCAAAGCAAGGAATCCCAATCCACAAAATACCAAACTTGGGAGTTAAGTCATACATGTCCAATAGCAACACAATTTTCAAAGTTTCATCAATGATGCATTAATAGAAAACTTTATTACCAAGACTTACCACGCCCCCCCCCAACTAGTATTGGTCAGGTTCTAGTGATTATCCTCTAGGCTCGCCCAGGGTCCCACTCAAGTTCCCTATGGAGGTTGGATGAGCCTAGGCCAAACCTAGGCGAACCTTAGGAGACCCATGGGCCACCCTATTAGCGTGTTTGCAAATATTTGGGTCTTTGTCTGAGAAAGTGCAATAGTTGTTGCAAAATTGCTTAAACCCTAAGGTCTTGTGTGCACTCTTTATCTCTTTTCCTCATTGACCGCCTGCTTCAATCATCTAGTTCTTTAAGTTGTTACTCAAGCCCCCCCCCTACTTCGTTCTTTAACCGGCCCCTAAGCCTAGCTTACCGACCTAGTTGGTTTTATGCACATGCATATAGGGTAACTTAAGTGACCGCTCCCTTGGGCCTTGCCTAGACATGAGTCGAAATCCCACAAGCCTATAAGCTCACTCTTTGCCTATCCCATCAATTGTGCGAGCATGCAATATTGTGACATCTATCACCCCGCTCCCACTTGGCATTCACATGGCGCTCTTCGATTGCATCGCAAGCCCAACTTGCACATTTCTTTCAAGCCTACGGACACGCAATGGCCCAACATCTATTTGATCTTGACGCATGGATTATTTTCTATTGATTTTGCGCATTTGCAGGTTTGTTTAGGCGAGTCCCATTTCAAGCTGTGGACTCATGGAAAAGTGACATGTGGCCTTGTCAATGCCATGGTGGCTAACATTCTCACCTTTTCAAAAGTTCTCTATTTTGTGGGCCTGTGCAAATGACATGGAAAATTAAAGTGACATGGAGCTCTCTCATTGGCTTGATTTTTCAAAGCGTGTCAACTTCCAATCAAAAAAATTCAAATTTGATCAAGGCAATTAAGGATCTTTGATCTTTCTCACATTTTTGAAGATAAACAACTCGTATTCAATTTCTTAGGTGACTATGATGGTAACTCTACCGAGGATAATTTCAACTGTTCCCATCGCCCTCAATGGTATTTCCACGTTCCCAAGGTTACTAAGCAATGGAATTAACTAATGGTGCCCTACAAGTGTCCTCTAATGCGCGATTTGTGCAGGTTCCTTCTCTCTAGCCACGAAACGTAAATGTGTGTCTATCATTTGTTACTTGGGATTGCTCTGCATGCATCTGATATCAAATTTTGTGTAGGCTGATCGGATTTCTTCCTTTTGTGAACCCTAATTGGATTAGGGTTTGATGTTTGATCATTTGAGTTATGCTTGAACTATAAAGGCAAGTATTTGTTGATGTTATTGAGCAGCATCAGGTTCTTCTTCCAGCCGATCTCCTTCGCATTAATGATAAATTAAATAATAGCCCTTGGCTATTTAATTTATGTTGATAACAATTATGAGGAGGCGCCTCATTTATTTAATATCTATTTTATTGAGATACACAATGTGAAGAGTCACATCTCTTGTAAACTAAATAATGTTTATTAATATTTATGTTTTGAGGCCGACTTCCTTCTAATCGGCGATCTACTTGAAGAGACACATACTTCATTGAGGCCGACCATTCACCTTGAGGAATTGTGTCCTTTGAAGACCTCATCGAATAGTATATATTGGAGATACTATTCGATCATTGATATATATTCACTTGTTCATTTGATTATCATTTTGTGCAAGTTCATCCTTTACATTGGCTGTGAGTTTCAAAGAGCGATCCACTTCAAGGACAGGTCGATATATATTGAAGAAGTCAGATCGAAGGTTTCAAGGAGGCTGAACCTCTGATCAAGAAAGTGTGAATTTCTTGAAGAAGCAAATCGATATATTGAAGAGGCTGATCACGGATATACTTCAAGAGCAGTTCGATATATTGAAGAGGCTGATCACAGCATTACAGAAGGCTGAGTTTGTCATCAGTATAAGCATCATATATTTCTGTGTTAGCATCAGATTGTGGTGCTCTTACTTGGCCTCCATATCGGCCTCTTTGTAAAGGAGACCTTTGTTTATCATTCAATATATAAGTGATATATTGTTGCTGGGTTTTTCTCCCTCAAGAGGAGGGTTTTCCCAGGGTATTTGCAGTGTCATTGTGTTATTTTTTGAATTAAATTTTTGTGCTCTAATCTGATCATAAAAACTAACATGGTATCAGAGCGGGTATAAGGAAGATCCTGATCAGATTTGTGCAAGCAGTTGTGCTAGTGATCTTGAAGATCGATTGAGAGTTGAGGCTGTGTGGCATTCATTTCACAAGCACATGTCTCAAGGAGTGCGATCTATAGGGGCCAAAGAAATGTATGTTTGGGCGCACTGTGGGGGCTGCCTACAGAAATAATTGTTCGTGTAAAGTATGGCCTGTACTTCTTTGGTATCGGTATCCCTTGAAGCCGTGAATGTTTGTAAGGTAATTAGAGGCAATAGATTCGAGTGCAATATTTTATCATGTGCTTGGAAGGCACCAAGGATATTGAGTGGATCTCTTGCTAGTACAACACAAGAAGATTAAAGAGGAGAAATATTGTCGCCAATATGTTGGTTATGGACATTTGTGTTGAGCATATAATTGTTGAGTGTATGCTGTCATAAAAGAAGCCATTACTACATCGAAGAGATAAGTATTTTTTTGTTGTTTATATTTTTATGTGAAACTCAGTCTACAAAGTTGTGCAGATCTGATAATGTTTGTTTGATCATGTGAGTAGTAAAGATCATGTTTTCTTTTGAATTGTGATCCAATGGATGAGATCATTTGGTGTCACCTTCATTCATCGTGTGTTGCTAGTAAGCGTGTTGCATCTGTTTCATAATCTGGTGGGTTGCAACAAGAAACAGAGTGCATCGTAAATTTGAACGGTCAAAGACCATGTTCAAATTTAACCTTGCCAGGGGCCTATGTTTAAGCCATGAAGGTTGTGGACTAATCTGAGCGCAAGAGCAACGTATCTTACTGTGTCCAGTAATTGCATCCATCAGAATATTTAAAGAGATAAGTATTTTTTTTTTTGTTTGAAATCACCTTTCTAGGCTGAATTTCAGTTATATCATTTATTTGGATCATGTGTAATTAGTAAAGAGAGATTGTGGTTTCTCTTGAATTGTGTTCATTGGCATAAGATCCTTTGAAGATTCAAATTATTATCTGCAAGTTATTTTTCCTGCTAGTTGTGAAGATTTCTGAGTGTGACTCTGAAATAAAAAAGAGAACTACAATTTCGATGGTGATAAGTTGGTCACATCGATATCATTCTCTAATGCATGAACTGTGATAGAGCCTTGACTCTTGGAGAGGGTAGGTTCTTCATGCTAACTGCATAATGCATTCAAGAAATCTGTAGTTGTTCAAATTGTCTTTTGTTGTGCTGAGTTTAGCACCCTCGAGAGGAGTAAAAGATGGAAGAAAGAGTTATATCAGAATTCAATAAAGATAAGTTTCTTTATCCCTTCATTCTAATCTTTTGATATATTTCTCTTATAGGTTGATTTATTTATTCATGTTTTAATATTGTTCATAAATTCTTATGTATTAATGCTATAACCTATGATAGTAAACCTTGTATGATTCTAGCCTTGATATTTCTTTGGATAGTTATAAACTGTTAGTAATCTCTCTCTAAAATGCTTCCAGAACAGATCTAGGAGCAAGAAAGTGATGAGAGATTGCTAAGTGATGAAAAGCTTGAGGCATCTTATGAGGAAGTCATGCCAACCAAAGAAATGATCAAGCATGAAGTCACAACTTGCAGCCATGGGACTCAGTTGATGGCTAGAGGGAGTTCACTTCCAGAAGTCTTCTTTGCAATCTCTAAAGCAAGGATCAAGAGGGAGTTTTGTAACTCGCTGAGACGAAGTGAAGATTACTGTATTACAAGGCTAGGTGCTAAATCCTTAGAGGATCCCTTCAGCTGTTGAGATCAAAATTGCTCAAGGCAGTCATCTGGATTTGACATTGGTAGCTCCGCATAAGGGGAGATACTGGTTTTTTTGTAATAGGTGAAGATCCTTATTCTATAAGTCAAAGTATTATAATGCTCCTATAGCTTGATTGCAGATTATATGAATACATACTGCTATGTTATTGTCTCTAGCTCTAAGATGTAAAACTTTGGAATCAAAGTAATAAGGTTATAGAGGTTCTTCAAGCACATTTGATGTTTGAGCTATTTATCTATTTGCTATCCATTCAAAGAGTGGTGTAAATGCTTGCATGAAGGTAGTGAAGGTATTGTATTTTCAGATGGATCATTAAGAAGAATTTCATAGGAGGCTAAAGAAGACCCTTCTGTATAAGGTGATAGATGCTAATAGGTTATCAAGATTATGTTATAGCATTAGAATATAAGTGCATGATATGTGACTCTATAGCCCAATTGCAAGCATCGGTCTTTACATTGTATTACCCAATCCTAAAGCAATTCACAATCACTAGCTCATCAAAAAACAATACATCAAATACAGATCCACTTCTTTAAGTTTTTATATATTTTTTATTTGTACTATCCCACTAAAGCCTAAAATCCACAAGAGTTGCTTAACTGCTGCCAACCTTGCACACTCTTGTCTTATGGTGTGAGATTTCATCTACAACCACACTACTCATAGTTTTTCACTGGTCATCAAGTGGTTCCGTTATAGGGTTACCCACCTAGGTCTAGTAGAGCCTAAAGTGTAGAAGGTGATCATTTAGCAGAGGTAATTGCTTGTCAAGTTGGCTAACACCTTGAGATCTCTGTGGATAGAGAAGTGGCAACCTCTTAGCAGAATTCATGGCCATAATCAATTGGAAGAACCAACACACCCAAAAAGAAAACAAATATATATATTTTTGGGAAACATTTTTATAAACATAAAAGTGCATAAAATTGTAAAAATGATGTGCACCATGGAGGTTTGTGTGGTTTCAAAGGCCTTAATTTGACTTGGTGATGGAGGCTCGACCCCTTGACCCCACCCTATATCATGATAGGGAACACACCAAGAGTGTTACCCCCCAACCTAGCTAGGGGCGTTGCCCCAATACCCCCACAAGGAGCACTACCCCTCGACCTCACTAGGGGCATTGCCCCCAAACCCACATGAGGGCCATTACCCCTCAACCCCATTGGGGTATCCACTCCCAAACCCCCACTAATTATCGGGATCTCTAGACACATAAGAGAAATCATTACAATGAGGGATGACATGGAATTGGGATCTAACTCATGAGTGTGTTGAAACATTATTGTTGCCTGAAAATATTAATCATATGTTCTTTGATTGCTTCTTTGCAAAAGAAATCTGGTTTATGTTTTGTTCTGATTTATATGGCTTGGGAAAAATAGGAAAATTAAAGAGTATAGAAATTATATCAGGACAAATAGAGAAGGTTCATTCATATGTTAACTTATCTTGGCTACTACTATCTATAGAAATTTTATGGTATTTGTGGAAGGCTAGAAATGAGGAAAAGTATCAAGGCAAGGTGAGAGTTCTTACTGATTCTTCAAGAAAACTCATGTACTTCACCATTTCTTTGCAGGTAACTCTTACATTGAAGATCTCCAAGTCCAAGTTTAGAAAGCTAGTCAAAGACGAGAAGGAAGTTTACAAAAATATATGAAGTTCCAAAGAAAATTCAATAAAAAATATGACCTGAAAACATTAAAGAAGGACCTAGGATTATCAGGAAGACCAAGGTTTCACCAAGATCAGGACGAAGACATGACTACAGAGGTGGTGAGATCAAATTTAGACATGTCTAATATAGAGCCTCCACTAGGATATTTTGGCATGGACAGATTCAGTGAAAGCAGGAATATGTGCAATGCTTCAGCATAAAAATCTGAAATGTAATGATCTGAAAAATTTTGGCCTTGCATGGAAATATCAATTAGACAATATAAAATATAGCTGAACTTATATCATGAACATATAAGTTGCATATGTTGTTCATTTATTTGTTAAACTATAAGTAATACAAAAAAAAACACATTATTGTTGCACAACTTGCCAAAAAACTCTTAAGATGAGGCAGCTTGTCCATATGACATGGCTAGTGGAAAAAGCAATGTAACTCATTGTGGTTTAAACGAAATTGAACCAAATGTTGACTTTGATGCTTTTGATAAAGAGCAATATGAGTATAATTAAATATTGATTGTAATTTTCATTGTGTATTGACATTTGACAAATCACTAAACAATGAATTTCTGAGCATTTTCAATTTTGCAAATTATGAGGTATTTAAATATTTTGTTTATTGGCAATTATTATTATCACTATTTTTATATTTTATAATTTTTAATTTTTAATATATATACATATAGCCAATCCCATACCTCTACCAAAACCAGCAACTTAAATGGCGAAAGATGATTTACTTCTAAAATATTAACGTCTTGAACCTATAGCTACCCCTAACTTGATAGAACAATGCTCTGTAAGCCACCCTCATTTAATTCCAAGTGTGTAGAAGAAAAGAATGTCTTCACAACTGAAAAATAGTCTAGTTTGATTCTAAACAATTAGTATAGAATTCAAAAACTTAATATTTTCTCACTAAAGTCTTAACAAGCCTAAGAGAAAATTAAAAAATGTTTTGTACCCACCACAAAAGAATTCAAACTCATAACCATAGAGATAATATAGAAGTAAAACAATAAAACTTATGTTCCATGAATTCTCAGTACTAGTGGATGCAACAACAAGTCTCAAAGGTTGGGGGACCAGGCACCTAGATTCATTGACAATTGTGCAAATATATATGGTACTTAAAAAATAGTTATAAAAAAATGTATAAGGAATAACAAATGAAATATTGAAATACTTTTAACATATTGCATTGAACAATGAAAATATTGAATATCATATTATATTCATAACAATGATAACATTCAAAATTCAAATACAATTGACTAATGGCCCAATGCCTCTAATCATCATTCATCCCCAAAGTCCACACCAAACACCCCATTAGTCAAATTTCTAGACCTTTGAAGGTCAAGCTCTTACAAACCAATACCAACCAACCCTATCTATGTTGCATCATTATCAATCTATGCTAGCTCCTCTAGCTCTACATCTAATAGAGTTGCTAAATGCTCATTCTACAAGAATTAGGCCCATGCATAGTCCACAACAAAATTGGATCATCCTATAACATAGTTTCCCTATCCACCTTGGCTTCTTCTAGATTTCCCAAGAGAGGCAAAAAATTTCACTTAGTATAAATGATGTTGATCTCTGTAGAATCATAAATCTTCTTAATAGCCATGTGTAAGGGAGTGTTGAGTGTCTCCTGTTAGCAATGAATGATTGGTTAACTGTATTCTTTATAGAACTACAATATGGGGTCTTTCTCTTGTACAATGGCCTATAGTTCATAGACTCGTACTCGAAGAGTACTTTGCAAGACAAATTGCTATAAAATATTGGAAAAAACATAAATTCTATGCAAAATACAACTACACAATGTATCAAATATGTTTGGTGGGGAGCTAAAAAAAAAGAAGAAAAAAAAACATTTTTAGATTAATCCACATCTTTTCTACAATTTTGACACATTTCTAGCATGATGCAAGTTGACCCGTTAGACTCACCAAGTACTTGCAGAATACTTGGCCAAAAACTTAGCAAGTCCTATCAAAAAATAGCCAACCAAGTTAAAGTCAACAAAACTTGTGGGAGAAAACAATTAGCAAGTACTTGACGACTCACTGAGTTTGTGAACTATGTAATGGCCCTCATTTGGCCAAGCATACTATTAATGCATTCATACACCTTTTCGAGGCTAGGTGCACTATCATACCCATATTTAATGACTTTGAAAACTATAGTAATGATGTCAACAATGCATCTCACATCAACCCAAAGAGTGTCCCCTCTTCTGTTAGAATTATTGTCATTGGTGTCAAAGGCGTATAGTAGATTGTTGGCAAGCTTATTGTCATTGATGTCAAGAAAGATATCATGCATGTCATGATGAAATTTGCTGATCCAAGAAGAAGAAATTGCAATGGCCAAAGGCCACTAAATCTCATTCATTAATGCTGGTTGATTCCCCCATTTTGGCGCCCTCATTGGAAATTTAAAAATAATTAAATTAGATTATATTTAATTTATTTTATGGGCCAACACACCTTATTGTGGCACCGCATTTTGAAATTAATTTTAAATAAATTTATATTTTTATAAGAGTCGACCCCTTATTAAAGTGTGCATTGAAAGGGTATAAAATAATGAAGAGTCATCTCATTTGTGAAGCATCGTATCCCTCCAAAAGTTCACCTATCTTGGTGAAATAAAAAGAGTATGTGGAATGAGGAGAAGAATGAGCGTGGAAGATAAAGAGATATATCATATATACACTAGGAGATTTGTGTGAAGAAAATATAATAGAAGATTATTCAAAGGCAGGTTTTTAAAGGAGGATTATCAAGAAGAAAAATACTTTGTCTATCAAGAGGTCAGTGCCTCATATTGAGGTTGGTGTCTCATATTGGAGAGATTGGCGTCTCATATTGGAGAGATTGGCGTCTCTTACTAAGTTGGTGCTCATGTGTTGGGGATTGGTGTCTCCAGTAGGTTGGTGCCTACAAAGTTTCTAAGAGAATTTTATATAAGCAATATTTTGTTGTGGTTTTCTCCCTAAAGAATTTCCACGTAAATCTTGTGTTCTTATTTGTTGATGTCGTGTATTTGAAGTTATTGTGGTTGTTAATTTGAAAAAGTAAAAGATAGTCTTATACTGATTCACCCCCCCTCTCAGTATAAGCGTGTGCTCTTCATCTTCATCACCTCCTTCACCCTCCTCTTCTCTGACTTAGAATTAGACCACTGATTCCACTATGTTGTCATGACCATTAGTTGCAATGCCTCTTGCAAGTCAAGCATCCTCTCCAAAAGAGTGATGTACAATGCATATGTATTATCTACAAGTTTCAAAAACTCCTTGGAGAAGATCCTAAAGACTACATGTGAAATGTGGTGATTACAAATAAACATTTGCACATTTCCAACATCATTGACTACCTCTTTAATCCAACTAATTTTTCCCATGTCCTTGAGTACATTGTTCATAGCCTACACACAACAAGGACTCCACCAAATATGTTTGTAGACTTCTTCAATCAATTTCCCTACAACTTTCCACAAAATTGTTCCATTTGTCACTACTTGCACCACATTCTCTAACCCAACCTCCTCAATAGCATCTTTAAGGATTTGAAATTGCAAAATAAGATCCTTAACTTGTTCTAAACAAAGTAGCAGTTCTTTGTAAATGTGACCTTGACACTAATAAGTGGATGAAGCATAATGCGCATCCACCCATCCATGATTATGCTACATCCACTAGTGACCCAGGTATCCTTCATTTTCTATATTAAAATGTTAAACTTAGAGGAGTTCTTATCCAAGATTGTTGTCCTTAATTTTGTCTCCCATGGTGGCACATTTTATGGTCTAGCTCTTATTATTTTTGCCACAACCTCCTTATAATAAGGAGAGCAAGACACGTGGAATGTAATGCCATTAGCAAAGAAGAATTTGACAATAGCATCATCTACCTCATCCTTATTTTTACATCGTGTTTGTAGCATCACTACTAGCCTTTCTACGTTTTTTATTAAGATGGAAAAGTAGAACAAACTCATGGATCATTGGAAGTCCTAATATTAGTAGGAGTAAGATAGTGACCCTAGATGGTAGATGGCAGAGTAGAAAATACAAGTGTTTGGTCATTTTACCAAAACCCCAAAATCTATTTATTTTAGCTCTTTTTTCAAGTGGCAATTCCATACATACATTGACACCTTTGCCACAGACATGGAAGTGTGCATTAAATCTTGTGATGCTGCCTTGAAATTCTAGTTTACAAAAATGACATCTCCACAATTTAGTGCCCCCTATTGCCCCAAGCTTTGATTGTAATTTGGTTGAAAATTGTCTTAAAAGGCACTTCTTATAAAAGGGATCTCCACAACATGGTGCCCCTTATTGCCCCAAGTTTTGCTTTTAATTTGGGTGTAAATTTGTCACCACAATCCCACAATATATTTTTTTTTGCTCTTTTTTCAAGTGACAATTTCATACACAAGAAAGAGTTATTTTAATTACGTAAAATAAATATTTATTTGTGGTCAATTTTTAGGAGGTGTTGAGCAACATTAAATATTTGGGTACTTGTAAAGTTGTATGTAGCATTGGATAGATATTTTATGTGTGGGTTGCACATAAGAAAACTATTTAATATTCAAAAACATAGTACCAAAAATTAAATGATAGAGTCAATCGTTTTGTGCACTTATGGTTTTGAAGCACAAGGTTTTACCTTACCGCTTGGTTATTTTGTGTGAGTTTGATTCTATAAAAGCAAGCACATGTTTAGCAGTTGAGGTCGACCAATTAGATTGTTGGTTAGTTAGAGTCGGTTGTCATTGTATTGAGTTCTCTTGTTGAGTGCATACATGAAGCATGGCATGGGATGTGCAATTACATACTTGCACACATGGAGGATGCATTGGAGGAGCTTGATGTTTCAAAAGTATTCATGAAGACTTTGTAAGTGTATTGTAATGTTTTCATTGCTAGATAATACATTGAGTTGTGGATGCTTTCGTTCGAAAAATAACAATGTAAGACAACTCAAATTTAATTAATTAAAATATTCCTTTTGGCTAGTTTGTCACTATCGAAGTAAACTTTCATTCTTTGTTTGTCTCCACTAACCAAAAAAATGATGGATAATTGTTTGCCTAAATTAACCTTTCAATAATGCATGAGGTAGGGGAGACAAAGTACAAGCATAATGAATTAATTGCATTCCTTAAATACTATACACGCACACACACACACACATATTTATCTACATATATATATCTACACATACACATATATATGAATCTACACACACACACACACACACATATATGTAGATATATATATGTGTGTAGATACATACACACACACATATATATGTAGATATATATATATGTGTAGATGTAAGAGACCAGGTGTTTCTCAACCCAACCACTGACTGAGAATGCGAGGTTTTGTTGTTTTCTTTGTTTTTGATTTTTTTGTGGTTTTTTGCTAATAAAGAGAAATTGCGATTTTGCAAGGAAATGCTTGGAAAAATAAGATAAAATACCAGAAGATTAAATATGACAGAATACAGCTTAGAATTCGATGCCAAATGGTTTATTGATCTTCCAGAATAATCACAACTGCGAGATTCAAACATTCAAGTAAAAAGGCAAGCTATTTATTGAAAACCTGAATAAGCTTGCAGGCGCCTGAAAAGAAGCATGAGATGGTACGGCTGAATGAGATAATGCAATCTCCCACCTTGAAATTGATGCAGAGGCTCCAAAAACCCTAGACGTCCAAAATGAAGAAGCCAGAAGACAAAAAGGCAAGGCGTCCTAGCTTGCAGGAATAGTACGGCCCTTGCTGCTGTAAAAGTACGGCCCAAATTAGCATTTAATAATTTCGTACTTTCTTGAAAGGTGTGCCAGATGATAAGGAAATAGCCGCCACTGAATAGGAAACCCTTCTGGAAAAGTTCGATCCAAATCCTTGATGATATAATAAACAATAAGCTCTGTAATGACCTCTAGATGAAGCCACTCAACTAACAAGCTTTAACTGGTATCTCACAGTCTCAGTATGTCTGATTCTGAAGAGGGAACGTTCTCCAAAATCCAATGATTTGCAGAAACCCTTGTTTCACAAACCCCAATGCTCTCAGAGAGAAAAATAGACAAATTAGAATAATCATGAATGAATGAGTTCGATTTGCCTTTGTGAAATATATTTCTTCTCAATAAGTCGACCCCTTCTCAAAAAGCAATTAATGAGCATTTAAAATATTAATTAAATCGCCCTTTATTGACTTAGGCAAAATAATTAAATAATGGCGTCCCTTATTGATGAGTAATAAAATACTCATTTAATATTATTCGCCTCTTTATTATAAAGTATCAATACTTTATAATTTGCCATTAAATAATTATTTTAATTTTTCATTAAAGTGACTATATTATAAAGTCAAATTAATAAACGTTTAATAATTATTAACTGCCCCAATAATCATTGTTTGCTCATCAATTCATCAAACTGGGTCGAAACTGAGTTGACCAACTGAATCAAGTGCCCAGCCAGAAATAGTAACCCCTATCCACCTAACTTACTATAAATAGTAAGTACCTAAAAATCACTCTGTAAGTGCCTGCCAAGGCCCAAACCTAAATCAACTGCTGGAGTAATGTTCCCAAACGCTGGATAATTGCCTCAAGTGACCCTCTAAACACATTTGTCAGCCTACGAGGATCTGAATGATAGGCTAACCCCTAAATCAACTGTACTGCCTAGGAAGGGGACATTACAGTAGATACATATATATGTGTGTAGATACATATATATGTGTATGTGTAGATATATATATGTAGATAGATATGTGTGTGTGTATGTATTTATGTGTGTGTGTGTGTAGATATATATATATATATATATATATATATATATATATATATATATATGTGGATAAATATGTGTGTGTGTGTGTATATATATATGTAGATAAATATATGTGTGTATATATATGTAGATAAATATATGTGTGTGGGTATGTGTGTGTGTGTGTAGAATCGTAGATAAGTATATGTGTGTGTGTATATATGTAGATAAATATATATTTGTGTGTGTGTATATGTAGATAAATATATATGTGTGTGTGTAAGACACCTGTCCACATTAAAGCAAAAATGTATCTCTTTGGCACTTAGTAAATTAAAATTCCCTATTGATGACACTCAGATGTAATCACAAAAAGAATTAACTGGAAACTGTGAACTTATTAAAGACGGCAACTTAAGAATTAACACTGCAATCTGTGACTGAGAGGCTCCAATGAGAATTACTCTATATCGGATGCACTGACAATAGTGGTGGATAACACAGACAAAATTATGCAATGCTCAATATATCGGATGAATTCAATTACACATCTCACAGACAACAACACTATATTCCTGAATGAGGTACAACCAATTATTCATTCACAGATGACGCCGAGAATAATAGTGATGACCTGGACAAAATACAAGCTCTTACTCACAGCACAGGAAACGGGTATTAATAACAGTGACCGATAACTTTGGTATCTGGCTGTAGATAGACCCGCATCCTTCAACTGTACATGCAAGGGCTTTGAAGATGTTGCGTGATTGGCAATTTGGAAGTCGTGCGCAGTTCTACCACCAAGATCACTAGGTATGGCAGTGCTTGCCTCCCGGGAAAGTAAACCCGCAGCTTGGGGTAATGTCATGCCAGACTCCAAAATGGATTGTTCGATGGTTCTCAAGAGATACTAGCGCCCTCAGGTGACCATGATCGAGATTGGCGCCCGATGAGATGAGACAACCCGGAGATAACGAAGTGTGGGTAGACAGATCAATATGAGGTGCTCAATGGTGGCATCGGTTCTTTCTTATGTAGAGTCTCGCGTCCTCCAGTTTACAAGATACTCTCTCCAGCAAACAAATGCAACTAAGAGGTGACGGAGACAGCTTGGGTTCAGAGCAATAGCTCGGCCACATGATGATTTGATCGCTTCACTCCCAGGTGGCTCGAACACAAGACAATCCAATCACTGCACTCCACAACCACAGACTCCTGTATGCAAGAGATCGAGAATTGAGTATTGCGGAGGAATAGGAAAACCCAAACATGAAATCTCTCAAGGGTGCAGCTACGCCCACCTCTTGAGTGCCACGCCAGTAGACTACGTCTCCTGCGATGTAGGCAAGACCAATGTCTAAACTCCGTGATATGCAAACATGAAGGCGATCCCCAATAAATACTATTTGATTTGAAGTCGGCCCAGAAACAAATATTATTTTTAGCCTCCTTCAATTGAGTCGGCCAAAGAGAAGCACGATTTATTTAAATGTTCTTTTTAATAATTTAAATTTATTATTAAATATTTTATTATTATTTATTATTATTTACTTAATATTATTTAAATTTAGATTGGTGTTTAGAAACACCGCTATGAGCTTCCCTCTAAAATAACTGAAGTTATTTCAGGGACATTACAGTGTGTAGATATATATATGTGTGTACATATATATAGATACATATATGTGTGTGTGTGTGTGTATGCCTTCTTTCTTGGCATGCAAATCACACAGATCAATATAATGATTAACATAAACATAAAATGCGAAAAAGGCCCCCACTCCTACTCTTTATTTCTTTTGTAAACAAACATAATCACAGATAATTTGTAAAAGAAAATAACCCTGATATAAGCCATTGTTTTGTGTTTTCTGATGCAATGCACATCTTTAAAGAAACATCAAAAATCAAAAAAATCATGAAATCAAACACTGAACAAACATGTACCCTATACTCTCTCAAAATCTCCCCTTTCAGCATGCAGCAAATTCAGTAACAACCACAGTGAATGGCTGTTCACTGCAGTGATTGTCTGTGTACTCCAGCAATCTCTTTGTTTGTTGTGGTGAATGCTCAATCTCTGCAGAAAACACTATGTTTGCTGTGGTGAATGCCAGCTTACCACAGCATTCGAGCCCTACTACATTCATTAGGTTGATGAATAATGTAGTATGTACTAATCTGGTTGTTGTACATAGGTAGCATTCATCCAAGTAGATTAATGATATCATAGCTTACATGAGTGCAGTTTAGTTTGCAGCAAAATATATGAAGAGCACTCAACATATTTGACTCAAATGTTACAAGTGCCAAGAAGAACATATTGTTATTAAATAAGTGTGTGAGCTTGCAAAGAAGTGTAAAGCATATTTGACACGTCATTGGAGGAGAGCTAAGAATTTATCAAGCAAAGATAGGGAAGATATTAATTGGCCAGCAACTCCAGCACAACTCAACCAGAGAGATTTACAGGTGTTGCCACTCCAATGTATGCCATAATTGCAGTGAGCAAGTCTTTTACATGGGTAAGAATCCACACTGTGCATTTGACCAGCTCAACCATAAATGCACCAATAGTCGATTTGCCTAGCCTGAAACAACCGTTCAAGGTAAGCAGGGATGCAAGCAACTATACCATGGGAGAAGTCCTACTGCAAGGAACAAAACCAATAAGTTGACATTCTGACCACCAGGTAATCTTGAATGATCAAAAATATTAAAAATAGAAGCACTTGTTAAAGGAACAAGAAATGCAATCATTACTTGTTAGGCAAGGAAACAATATAATATTGACCATCAGCCTCTCAAGTAATCGCAACTGCAAACCAACCAAGACATTAAAAATGGATGGATTTCCTTCCACAATCGCCTCTGTTGATAAAATATAAGAAAGGTTTTTCTGACCAATTGGCTCACATATTGTCTTGACAACTATCAATGACAGTATTTACTTTTAGCACAATATCTCAACTGGATCTATTCATAATATGCTGAAGATACAGATTTTTGGGAGATGTTTTCACAATTGCAAGGTGCAACTGAGGCAGAGCCTACTAACAGAGAAGATTGCCTCCTGAAAAGAGGACTGCAGCACAAGCTAAAGGAACTTTTTGTGTCAAAAGAACAGAGAAATTGCTGCTTATGACAGTATTGCACCTCCAAAGTAGCAAAACATTTTGGTGTGCCGGAGACATTGGCAAATTTTCAAAGGGGTATTTATTGGCCTGTCAAGTGAGAACTTTCTTGCCTCCTTAAAAGACAGTTTTACAAACTAGATAGTTTTTTGTCAAAGGCACAATGAGTGTTGCTCATGACAGAAATTCATAACAAGACATTATGGAGTGACCAAGACATTGTCAACTATTCAGATGTGTGTATTGGCCTCCTCTGTGAGATACTTCTTACCTTCTAAAAGGGCTGTTGTACAAGCTACAGAAACTGTGTACAAAAGGAACAAATAGAGTGTTGCTCGTGCAAGAAGTTCACAGCTCCAAAGTAAAAGAACATTTCTCTAGTGGCCAAGGCAATGGTACATTTTCATAGGTGTGCTTATTGACCTGTAATGCAAGATGTTTCAATGTTCATAAGGGTTTGTGCTGTGTAGCAGTAACAAACCAAGTAATAGGAAGTTGGACTTGTTTATGCCATTGTCAGTTCCCTCAAGGTCCTGGGAGAGCATCTCCATGGAATTGGAGTCAACCGTGTCAAACAAGTAGCGTGACTATCTATTCATTGCAGTTGACTGGTTTAGCAAGATGTCAATAATTATTCCATGCAAAGCATCCATGAAGGGGTATAAAGCAGCTAAATTGTTTTTCACAAATGTTTGTGTACAAACTGGTTTACCCAACTCCATTGTTGCTGACAAACATTCAAGGCATTTGGTTAAGATTTGCACTGCTTTACGGAAAAGCATGCACGCTAGGTGAGAGGTCCACAAACATTATACCAACAAATTGAGAATTAGACTGAAGTGATGAATAGAAATTAATGTATCTTTTGGGATGGTACAGTAGGACTTCAGACATGGAATGACTATATGGCATACATTCAACATTACTATAATGGGGCTGTCCATATATCTACAAGTAAGTATCCATTTGAAGCATGTTTGAATGTTTGCCACTTAATCCCTTCAATGTTCGGATAGGGCAGCCAACAGGAAAATAACAAATAGATTCAAACATTTAGAGAGCAATGAGGCTTTGACATAGTTAAGACATGATCAGCATAGGACTGAGCATAAGTTCCAAGATGGGGGGCAAGGTGAAGTTGTACTTGAGGAGGGATAGACTCCAAGCTGAAGGAAGCTTGAACACTTAAGATATGGACCTTTTGAGACCATTGAGATATTTAATGATAATGCCTCAAACTAAACATGCCTCTTTACATGAGAACATATTATGTTGTTAATGAAGAGTACATACTGTTAGTTTTATGATCAGATGTAATGCACAGAAAATTAATTCAAAAATAACACAATGACACAGCAGATACCCTGGGAAAACCCTCCACTTGAGGGAGAAAAACCCAGCAACAATATATCACTTATTTATTGAATCACAAAGAGAAACTCCTTTACAATAGAGGCCGATAATGAGGCCAAGAATATGCACCACAAACTGATGCAATCTCAGATATAATCAGATGTAACTCACTGAAGATGAATCTCGGCCTTCAACAATATCGAACTGCTCTTGTATATGAACTCGCACTTGAGGTGAATAAGAATGTAATGAATTGATGATAAAACAATGAGACATCACCAAGTATATATACAATGTGATGGAGGAAGACGTGACCATTCAAAAGCAACAAGTTGGCCACCAAAGAATCTCTCTTGAAAATCACGTCCCAAAGAAGCATGAGGTTGGCCTCATTAAAATACAACTCCTCATTAAATCGTGCCTCTTCATAATTAAATATAATTAATATTGATCATGCCTCTTCATCAAAACGATGGCACTATAAATTAAATAGATTTTGCTATTATTTAATTTATCAAATTGGCTAGAAGTAGTGACCGACGTTGCATGAACATCAACACTCCCTCTCGGCTAGGGAGAATACTTCCAGCTGCACAAGACATATCATCTCATCGTGATGTCTACCACAATGGCTACATCCATATGTGGAAAGGAAAGATATCACCTCATCGTGATATCAACCATCATGGCTACACCCATGTATGGTATGTACAAATGTTCATCACTTAACGTGATGTTGTCACCTCATCGTGACTTTCACCATGGCTCTCCCAGAGGATGAACACAAGTACAAGAAAATCATCACGAACTCTCTCACGTGATACTGTCATGGAGTCACACACATGACATCCACCATGGCTCTCCTAGATGGTGGAAACAAGGGCTTTCACCTCAAATCTCAAAGAGAAATGCATTAACAAGGGCTTGCACCTCTAATCTCTCTCAAAGAGAAATGCATTACAGAGGATCACTGATACTGAGACTCCTTCTCAGCTAGGGCTTGACTCTCCACCATAACAAGCTTGTCTCAAAAGTACACAAACTTTATCCTAGAGAGAGGCTCAGTGAGAATGCCGTCTGCTCTTCAATGCTGATATACTTCAACTATATTGCTTTCCTCAATACCATATCTCTGATATAATGGTATTTGATCTCCACATGCTTAGTTCTGTCATGAAACACAGGATTGACAGAAAGCTTCACACAGCTCTGGTTATCACAATGAATGATAGTAGGCTCCATTGATTGCCCAAACAATCCTGCAAGGAGCTTCCGAAGCCACACTGCTTCCCGACCTGCCACACAAGCTGCAATATACCCTGCCTCTGTTGTACTCAATGCTACAGATGACTGCTTCTTGCTGCACCAAGATATCATCGCAGACCCCAAACTGAAGCAACATCCAAAGGTGCTCTTCCGATCAATGACACACCCTGCCCAATCAAAATCAGTATAACAATGCAACTTCAAATCCACACCTGAAGAATATCTCAACCCATATCCAACTATGTCACGCAAGTATCTCAGGATATGTTTTGCTGCAACAAGATGTACCTGCCTAGGTTCACACATGAATTGACTGAGTGCACTTACTGCATAGCAGATATCTGGTCTAGTATTGACTAGATACATCAATGATCCAATCAACTGCTTGTACATCGTGGGATCCACCAGATCTGAACTAGTTGTAGCCTCCTTCAACTTATGTAAGTTGGTCTCCATAGGCATAGACATGGATTTGCAGTCCATCATACCAAACCTCTTCAAAATATCAATGGTATACTTCCCTTGACTTAGAATCATCTCATCTGGCTTTTACCAAACTTCTAAGCCAAGGAAGCAATGCATGAGACCAAGATCCTTCATTTCAAATTCAGAAGCTAACTCCTTGCATTTGATAATGAGGTGTTCTTCTCTAGTAAGAATCAGATCATCAACATACAAAACCAAAATCAATGCTTCACCATTACTTACCTTGAAATACAGGTTAGAATCAGCATAGTTCTTGAAGAAGCCCAAGCTTAACAGGTAACGATTAATCCTTTCGTATCATGCACGAGGAGCTTGCTTAAGACCATACAAGGCCTTCTTTAGCCTGCAAACATGAGACTCCTTCCCATGCACCTCAAATCCATCAGGTTGCTCAATATAAACTACTTCCTCGATTACACCATTCAGAAAAGTTGTCTTCACATCCATCTAATGAATCTTCCATCCTCTAGATGCAGCAATGGCAATGATGGTTCTGACAGAAGTATAGCGAGCAACTGGAGCGAATGTTTCTTCATAGTCAACTCCCTCTTTTTGTGAAAACCCTCTGGCCACGAATCTTGCCTTGTACTTCTCAATACTCCCATCAGCCGCATGCTTGATCTTGAAGAGCCATTTAGAAGATACCACAGATTTTCCTTTGGGTCTAGCAACGATGCCCAAACATTATTCTTGAGAATGGACTGATACTCTTTTGTCATAGTATCTCTCCAAACCTGTTGACTAGAAGCTTCCTCAACACTGGAAGGCTCGGACTCAATAATCTGACTCATCAAAGCAACATAACTGGAGAACTTATGAGGTCTCTTACTTTCTCTAAAGGTTCCTCTTGGTGTTGCAAACCTTTCTACCTCCTGCATTGTTTGCCTAGCCCAGAGGGTTCTTTTTCTTCCAATCACAATATCAATAGGCCCATCAGTAGGTTCCAAGGGCTCAACTGGTTCATCATCTTCTTTTGGTTCAGGAGCCTCCCTCTGAATCTCAGGAGCATGGTCAACTTCCATATCCTGAGGAGACTCTTCATTATCGATCTCCATATGAGTGCCCTTGGATCTTTTGAATGCAACATCTTCAAATGTGACATCTCTACTGATCTCGATCAACTTTTGGCTTGGAATGTAGATTTTGTAGGCTTTTGATGTTTCACTGTAACCTACAAATATCCCCTTCTTGCTAGAAGGCTCCAACTTTGTCCTCTTTTCCTTCGGTACATGAACATACACTAGACATCCAAAGATCCTCAAATGACTCACTTTTGGCTTCTTCCCAGTAAAAGCTTCTTCAGGAGTCATGTTTTCCAGGATTTGGTGAGGACTTCTATTCTAAACATAGACTACTGTTCTGGATGCTTCAGCCCAAAGGAAGGTTTGTAGATCTTGGTCATGAATCATGGCTTTAGCTGCTTCCACAATAGATCTATTCTTCCTCTCAGCAACACCATTTTGTTGAGGATTATAAGGGACATAGAACTCCCTCTTAATCCCAGCTTCAATGCAAAAATTTCGAAAGCTGCCAGAAGTGTACTCTCCTCCATTGTCGGATCTCAGGACTTTGATTTTCTTCCCAGATAGGTTCTCTACCTAAGCTTTGAATTCCTTCAACCTTTCTAATACCTCCTCAGATTCTTTAGATTTCAAGAAATAAATCCAAGTCTTTCTAGAGTAGTCATCAATAAAAAGAATGTAATACAAGAAACCGCTCGAAGAAGCAACAAACATTGGACCACATAAATCAGAATGAATAAGATCTAGAATACATTTGGATCTACTTTCTCTACTATGAAATGGACCTTTTGTATTCTTACCCAAAGCGCAACCTCTGCAAGTACCTTCATGCTCCCGGTTGAACTTCGGAAGGCCCGTGACCATCTTCTCCATGATAGGTAGAGCTAGAAAGTGAAGGTGAGCCAATCTTCGATGCCAAAGTTCGCACAAACTTGAAGAATCATGCACTAGAGCCTGAAGTGGACGAGTGCATAGCCTGTAGAGGCTCTCATGTCTAACTCCAATCACTTGAGCAATTTTGAAGTTGGAATTCTTTGTCCACACAAGAACTTTTCCTTTAGAGAATGCAACTTGGTAACCCTTGTCTTCCAAGGCTGAAATGGAAACAAGGTTTCGCTTGATGCCTGGAACATATAGAACATCACACAATTGTAGGGAAATGTCGGAATCCAGGTGGAGAGTGGAGGTCTTGTTGTGACATTTTCACACATTGCCCCATTGCAAATGGGGACCCCCTAATTTTTGCTTCGTTCAGGTCTTTTGGCTTGATTTTGGTTGGTTTTTCCCGTTGTCTCTCTCTTTGCTGCTTGTCTTCCCGGGGATGTGCCTATCTTTGAGATTAAATTTGAAGTTTTGGCGAAGTCTGCAGAATTAGGGTTTGCGCTTTTCATTTCAATTTGAGGTCAATTTGAGTTGGTTAATTGCATTCTAACTGTTGCATCATGATAAAGACACTTCAAACTACTTGCCTGGAAAGTTTGAGCTGAAACGAACTTGCTATTTTTAGCAATCCAGGCTTCAAAAGCCAATTTTAGGGTTTGCATGTTGGAGTTTTCAGTGCATGTCTGGAGAATCTTTCTGGGTTTTTCAAGACCTTCGCGATGATATAATATGCAAGCCGAAATATTGATTTTCGACAACTCAAGCTTTAGAGGCTATTTTTAGGGTTTGCATGCGAAGTTTTTTCGGTGCATATCTAGAGAATATTTATGGGTTTTCCGAGACCTACGCAATGATATAACATGCAAGATGAGATGATAACTTTCAGCAGTCTTGACTTCGAAGGCTATTTTTAGGGTTTGCATGTTGGAGTCTTCAACGCATGTCTGGATATTCTTTGTGGGTTTTTCAAGAGCTTCGCAGTGATGTAACATGCAAACCAGGATCAAGACCTTTTTTCAGAGTTGTTTTCAAGAGAAAATTTTAGGGTTTGCATGCAAGATTTTTTTCAGTGCATGTCAGCATATTCTTCATGGGTTTTTCAAGAGCTACACAACAAGGTAACATGCAAGCAGAGTCGGTAACTTTTTCAAACACTTGCTATTTTTAGCAGGATCACTCCGGCAACTGCCCAACACTTTAGCATCACGAACAGAGCAACATGCAACAAAAACGGGGTCAAACGGGGATCTTTTGAGCAACATGCAAGTTAGATTAGGGTTTCCAGCTTCGGGATTCAAAATGAAGGGTCAAACGCTAGAATCTCTGAAAACTAAAGTATCCCATTACAATCAATATCCTTCAAGGAATCCTCTAGTAAAATTTGAATGCAATCCGAGTACTTACTATTTATAGTAAGTCACCTTCAGAAACAGGCTATAAATAGCAGGTCAGCACGAAGCACCGGTGTGAACAAAACAAACAGGTTACGAGGACCCAATGGAGCAAATTTCACGTCAAACAAAGTTGTTGAAGTTCTAAAATCAAGCAGTTACTATAAATAGTAGGTCAACGCAGGTGACAGGTGTGAACCCAACAGTTACATCACGAAGGTCAAGTTGAGCGGAAATCAGGTATCCATGGAAATCACAGGAGCTCCAGAATTTACTAAAAATAGGAAGCTAGGCAGGAGGCATAAAAAATTTCTAAGTATCAGAAACTTGAAGCCCCAGCTTCCAAGTGCGCCCAGGGTTTAAGAGGTTGGTGAAAATCTTTCAAAATCTGAAACTTGAAGCTCACCCACCAATATGCGCCCAGGCTGAGAATTGAAGAGTCAAAATTCATCTAAGTCTAGCAAAATGGAAGTTCAAACTGCTAAATGCACCTTAAGAAGCTTGAAGGGCCATGAAAAATTTGCTAAGTCTGAGAAATTGGAAGCTCAAGGCATCAAATGTGCCCTATCCTGAAGGGGAGGAGGTGAAAATTTGGCTAAGTACTTGAAACTGGAAGCTAGCCTAGTAGAATGCGCCCAACATGCATGGAGAGCTTGAAGATGTTTTCTAAGTGTTTGAAATTGAAAGTAGGACCCTTGAGATGCACCTTGACCTTGAGAAGGGTTAAGAAAAGTTTCTAAGGCGTTGAAACTTGAAGCTTGACCCTTGAAATGCACCTAGGATGGGAGATGAAGTGGAAATTTTACTAAGTGTTTGGAAATTGGAAGTAAGCACCCCCAGATGCGCCCAAGTTGAGGGGGGAAGCTTAAGAATTGACTAGGTCTTGAAAACTTGAAGTAAGCCTAGTCATATGCGCCCAACTTGAAGGAGTGTTGAAAATTTTCTAAGGCAAGAAAACTTGAAGTAGCTACCCTTGAATGCGCCTAGCTTGAAGAGGGGGATAGTAAAATATTCTAAGTCTGAGAAACTAGAAGGAGGCCTCCCTAGATGCGCCCAACTTGAGAAGTTGAAGGAAATTTGGCTAAGGCATCAAAATTGGGAGTAGCCCATCTCATATGCGCCCTGGCAACTGGAGGTCAATGGAAAAATATCTAAGTGTTGAAAAGTGAAAGCTCAGACCCCTATATGCGCCCTTGAAGAAAGAGATGCTTGGAGATTTTGCTAAGTGCTTGAAATTGGAGGTTCACCTTGTGAAATGCGCCTAGCTTGAAGAGGGGGATAGTAAAATATTTCTAAGTGTTTTGAAACTGGAAGAAGGAACCCTATATGCGCCCAAGGAAAGCATGAAGATTGGAAAATTTTCTAAGGCAAAATGGAAGTAGACACTCCCAAATGCACCCATGATGAATAGGTGGCAAGAAAATTCTCCAAGTCATGAAAATGGAAGATGGCTTTATCAAATGCGCCTATCCTATGCAGGAGGCATGAGAAAATTTCTAAGAGTTTGCAAATGGCAGGAGACCTACCTAAATGCACTCCCAAGATATACAAATAATTTCTAAGGCATAAAAAAATAGAAGTACACCCATCAAAATGCACCCAAGTTAGAAACAAGAAGGAGAAATTTCCAAGGCATGGCATGAGCCCCTTTCATTTGCGCCCAAGGAAGAGATAGGCTAAAAACGCCTACAAAGAAGTTTGATTGTTTTCTAAGTCAGGCAAAGTGATGTCTTCAAGTACACCTAGCACAAGGAGAAGTAAGAATAAACTTTGGTGATGAAATATTTTTCAAAGGTTGAAAATAAAAAATTAAATGTACCCCTTCGTCTGTATACACATGGCTTCTGCATTTTCGAGGGGAATTTTCTTCTGGGTACTGGATATCTTTAACGAGGAGATGATTTTGAAGTTTTCCACATCTCACTAGACATTTTAAAGTGAGGATTTTCACTAGGCGCTCGGATGATGAAATTTTCTAGGCAAAGTACAAAATTTCTAAGGAATAAAATATGAAAACGCCTAAGTCTGTTGAAATGAAAGATAAATTCTATGAGGTGAAATACGCAAGGCACAAAGAATTTGAAGATGAAGTGAAACTGAAACATCAGACTTTCAAGTGCATCCTCAAGGTGGAGAAATTTCTAAGGCACAAACTCCAAGCACAAGTCTCTAAATGCGCCCGCGATGAAAAGTTATGAAGAAGGCAAAAGTTGTGCTATGGTGAACTTTATCCAGAGATCGACCTTGGAAATCAGAGCATGGAGATTAGGTAAGTGAAGTGAATTTTTTATTATAAGTGTTTTGATGCTCTTCTTTTTATTTGTTTTGCAGGGTGAACACCTGGGCTAAAGCATGACAATTTGAGACGATGGAGTAAATACTCCAAGACAACATTACAACCTCGAAAGAAGAAATTTGCATGTTGGAAGAAATGGCTAAGTGTTGGAATAACCTAATATGCACTCAATTCAGAAAGGTAGATAACGAGGAAGAAATGCGCGAGTCCAAGATAAGAAAATCCTTCAGGATCAGGGGTGGAGAAATAATGAAGGCTCAGGCATTGAAGAATTGAAGAATGATGGCTAAGAAGAAGATCATCCTCAAGCACTAAAATGCCCTCAAGACTAAGGAAGAAGTTGAAGCCATGATGATCAGACTCATCCAGTTTGCAGTCAAGAAGAAGAACAAGAACAATGCGAACGCGTCTATGGACAAGAATCTTCTAAAGGGTGGTGGACATTAATTGCTCATTTATTACTCCACTCTTCTTGGTGGCAGTTTTTAGGGTTAGGGCTTGTGTGGCTCGATCTGGGCCATCCATCTAATTATAATCTGAGCCATCCATTGGACTTGGCCAGTTATAAAAGAGGCATCCCCCCTCATTTGTACCTCATTAGATTAGCTCAAAGATAGGAAGATAGAGAGACAACTTAGAGATAGCTTAGTATAGATTGATACTGTAGTTTGAAGGAGGAAAGTTTTTCCTTTGAAAGCTTTGTAAGAAATTGTTGTGAACACTCTCATAATAAAAAGGGTTTTCATTGATGATGATCTAGTCTTTTGTTGTGAGTAGCTAGCAAGGTTTCTTCGTCCTTCTAATTCGACTAGTAGCTTAAAGTAGAGTAAATTTCATTTCCTGCAAGTAGATAGTAATAATGGAATGTGGTGTTTGATCTAAGCAAGCTTTGCTTATCCATACCACTAGCAGGCTCATTGACGGTATGTTCGCCTTGTGTGGTCAACTGGAAACGTTGTGGACCTAACTTCAATCACAATTTGAATGATGGTATGCGTCGTTGCGATGGTATCTTCATGTCAAGTGGTGGTTTGAATATCTTTAGTCACCTCCCTTGAAGATTGCACCGACTCCGTGGAAGCTGTTTGACACGAGGCAAAGTGAAGTCCGGTTGAAGTTTGTTGAAGTTGAGTTCCATATCCCGCACTTAGGATAGAATTTAGACTTTCTAAACCCTACACTCATTTAAATTCCGTACAATTTATGGCTAGTTTAGGAAACAAGAGCTTTATAAACCAAACCTTTCGAACATTCAAATTCCTTTCTCCGTTGTTGAACAATTTTGTAAGTCCCCTTGAAATACCAGCAAATCACAACGGACCAACTGAGTGTACTCCATTGCCTTGAAGGAACCTTGGAGTTGAAAGTATGATCTCTCTCGCAATCTTAGCATACGGAATACTTTGATCAAGAGAGAATAGAGTACCCGTTGGACACTTTATTCTGTTGTTTGGTGTAGGTCACAAAACTCACATCAACAAGAATTGGATGTTGTGACCCTTTTCACACATCGCCCCATTGCAAATGGGGATCCCCTAATTTTTGCTTTGTTTGGGTCTTTTGGCTTGATTTTGGTTGGTTTTCCTAATGTCTCTCTATTGTTTTGTCTGTCTTTCCCGGGATGTGCCCGTCTGAATTGAAATTTTGGCTAAGTCTGAGAAATTAGGGTTTGCTTTCTTCATGCCAAGTTGAGGTTGATTCGAGTAAGCAAATTGAAGTCTGAGCTTGACACTGCATCCAGAACACTTCAAGCAATCTACTTGCGAATTTTGAGCAGACTCTGACCACTTGCTATTTTTAGTAGTCTGGGCTTCGGAAGCTATTTTTAGGTTTTGCATGTGTACTTTTTCAATGCATGTCTAGAGAACCTTTATGGGTTTTTCAAGACCTTCGCGATGATATAACATGCAAGATGAGATGATGACTTTCAGCAATCTTGACTTTGGAGGCTAATTTCAGGGTTTGCATGTTGGAATTTTTAATGCATGTCTGAACATTCTTTGTGGGTTTTTTAGGAGCTTCACAGTGATGTAACATGCAAACCAGGATTTGGGCCTTTTAGCAGTGATGTCTTCGAAAGCAAATTTTAAGGTTTGCATGCAAGATTTCTCAGTGCATGTCAGTATATTCTTTATGGATTTTTTGAGAGCTACGCAACGAGGTAACATGCGAGACAAGTTGATCACTTTTCAGGAACTTTCTATTTTTAGCTAGTGCTCGCATGTTGACCATTTTTCTGGGTTTTTCTGGGTTTTTTGAGATCTCTCGAGCAGTGTGACATGCAAACTCATCCGACAATTGATTGGTCACTTTTTCAAACATTTACTATTTTTAGCAGAATCACTTCAGCAACCAACCAACACTTCAGTATCACAAACAGAGTGACATGCAACAGAAACAGGGTCAACCGGAGGTCATTCAAGCAACATGCAAGACAGATTAGGGTTTCCAGCTTTGGGGCTCAAAATGAGGGGTAAAACGCCAGAATCTCCGAAAACCAATGTATCCCATTGCGATCAGTATCTTTCAAGGAGTCCACTAGTAAAATTTGAACGCAATCCGAGTACTTACTATTTATAGTAAGTCACCTTCAGAAATAGGCTATAAATAGCAGGTCAGCACGAAGCACCAGTGTGAACAGGACAGACCGGTTACGAGGACCCCATGGAGCAAATTTCACGTCAAACAAAGTTGCAGAAGTTCTAAAATCAAGCAGTTACTATAAATAGTAGGTCAGCACAGGTGAGAGGTGTGAACACAATAGTTACATCACGAAGGTCAAGTTGAGCAGAAATCAAGTCTTGAAAATGCTAAAAATCCATGGAAATCACAGGAGCTCCAGAATTTACTAACAATAGGAAGCTAGGCAAGAGGCATAAAAAATTTTAAGTATCTAAAACTTGAAGCCCCAGCCTCCAAATGCGCCCAGGGTTTAAGAGGTTGGTGAAAATCTTTCAAAGTCTGAAACTTGAAGCTCACCCACCAGTATGCGCCCATGAAAATCTTCTAAGTTATGAAATGGAGGCAGGCCTAGGCAAATGCGCCCATAGCTAGAAGTTCACCTACCTAAATGCGCCCTAGAGAAGAGGCCAGTGGAAAGAAAATGCCTAAGTGTTGGAAACTAGAAGTTCTACCCCCTGAATGCGCCCAAAAGAGAAGTAGGTAGCTTGAGATTTGTCTAAGGCAATGAAACTAGAAGAACAACCTTCTAAATGCGCCTCAGCTGGAGGGAGGAGATGGGAGAAATATTCTAAGGCACTAAAATGAAAGAGGACCACCTCATATGCGCCCAACAAGAAGTTGAAGTTTGAAAATTGCCTAAGGCATCAAAAATGAAAGCACAAGGTCTAAAATGCGCCCCAACCTGGAGTGAAGAGAATGACAAGTGTCTAAGTATTCAAAAATGAAAGTAGAGAGGTGGAAATGCGCCCAAGGTGAAGGGAGAGCTTAAGAATTTTTTCTAAGTCTGAGAAACTAGAAGTAGCCCACCCCAAATGCGCCCCACTTGAAGAATGAAGTAACAAAATGTTTCTAAGGCAAATAAAGTGAAAGCCCAGCTACCTAAATGCGCCCTAGTGGAGAGTTGGATTTGGATATTTGACTAAGTCATTTAAAATGAAAGCTCAGGGGTGGAATTGCGCCCAAGACAAGAGGACTTGAAAATCTTCTAAGTGATGAAAGTTGAAAGTATGAGGTGCTAAATGCGCCTTAGCTTGGATGAGTTGATAGGAATATTTTCTAAGTGTTCAAAATGGAAGTCCATGGGTCCAAATGCGCCCAAAGTGGAGATAGCATCCTCTGAGTCATGAAATGGAAGTTGGCCTACCTAAATGTGCCCAAGGACAAGGTTGAGCGTGGAAATTTTTCTAAGGCAAGTAAATTGAAAGTAGGGCTAGTGAAACGCGCCCAAGGTGAAAGGGCAGGTTTGGGAATATGCTAAGTGTCAAAAATGAAAGTACAAGGGGTAAAATGCGCCCTTGGATAAGAGGTGACTAAGAAATTGTGCTAAGTATTTGAAAATCGAAGTAGCATACATCAATGCGCCCAAAGGAGAAGTGGGACATGAAATTTTGCTAAGGAAATCAAAATGGAAGCTTGGCCTCCTAAATGCGCCCAACCTTGTAAGTTTCTAAGGATGGAAAAATAGAAGTAGAGGACCTGAAATGCGCCCAAGCCCCGAAGGGAAAAATATTCTAAGGCAGGAGGGAGATGAGTGAGAATACACCCCTCTTATTACGCCCAGGGAGGAGGAAGTTTAAGAAGAGGCCTAAGGCATTGAGTATGAGAACACCAAGGACAATATGAGCCCTAGGACAAGAGGTGAAATACGCTCACAAGGAAGAGATGAAATTTGTCTAAGGCATGAAGAATTTGAAGATGAAGTGAAACTCAAACATCAAGCTTTCAAATGCGCCCTCAAGGTGGAGAAATTTCTAAGGCACAAACTCCAAACACAAGGTTGTAAATGTGCCCTTGAAGAGGACCCTGTGAAATGAACACACAAGTCCCTAAATACGCCCATGATGAAAAGTTATGCTAGAGAAAAATGATGAATTTCATCAGATCTCGAGACCAATTGGACCATGAAGATCAGAACATAGGGATCAGGTAAGTGAAGAGATTTTCTATCATGAAGTGTTTTGATGCTCTTCTTTTTGTTTGTTTTGCAGGATGAACACTGGGACCAAAGCATGATGACTTGAGGTAATGGAACAAATACTCCAGGACAACATTCAGAAGAAGATGAAGCTACATGTTAAATCTCCTCCATGATGTCTCATTTGCGCCCAAGCCATGAAGGAAGATGATGAAAGAAACGGCTAAGTGTTGGATGTTTCTCCACAAAGACCTAGTATGCACCCAACTTAGGGAGATAGGTGGCAAGGAAGAAATGGTCGAGTCCGAGATCCGAGTGAGAAATGAACAAAAGGCGTTGGAGAGTTACAGAATGACAGCTAAGAGGAAAATCATCGTCAAGCAGAAGAATGAGGTTGCAGTCTTGGAATTTCAAGATGAGAATGCGCCTGCCATGCCAAAAGTTGAAGCTGTTTGATCGAGTTTGTAGTCAAAGAAAGAATAGTGGGAACGCGTCTCTGGACGAGAATCTTCTAGAAGGATGGTGGACATTAATTGCTCATTTATTGCCCCACTCTTCTTGGTGGTGATTTTTAGGGTTAGGGTTTATGTGGCTCAATCTGAGCCCTTCATTGTAATTGAATCTGAGTCATCCACTGGATTTGGCCAACTATAAAAGGGGCATCCCCCCCTCATTTGTAATTCATTAGATAAGAATAGAGAGACAACTAGGTGATAGCATAGCATAGAGCATAGTTTGATAGTATAGCGTAGATTGAAGAGGAAGGAAAACTTTCTCATTGAATGTTTTGTAAGAAGTTGTTGTGAACACTCTCATAATAAAAAGAGTTTTCATTGATGATGATTTCATCTTTTGTTGTAAGCAGCTAGCAAGATTTCTTCATCCTTCCGATTCAAGTAGAATCCTAAAGTAGAATAAATTTCATTTCATGCAAGTAGATGCTAGTAGTGGAATGTGGTGTTTGATTCGAGCAAACTTCGTCTATCCATACCACTAGTGTGTTCGCTGATGGTGAATTCGCCTTGTGTGGTCAACTGGAACATTGCGAACTTAACTTCTTTTGTAATTCATATGTTGGTATGTGTCATTGTGACGGTGTCTTCATGTTGAATTATGATCTGAATACCTTTGATTACTCCTCTAAAGATTGCACCGGTTTTGTGGAAGTTGTCTGAAGCGAGGAAAAGCAACGCTTGGTTGAAGTCTACGAGAATTGATTGCCATGTCCCACGCCTTAGAGTAGATTAGAGCTTTCTTATCCCCGCAACCATTTAAACTCAGTACTTTATAGTTAGTTTAGGAAACAAGAGCTTTATAGATAAAATCTTTCGAGCATTCAAATTCTCTTCTCCATTGTTGAACAATTTTGTAAGTCCCCTTGAAATACCAGCAAATCACATCGAACCAACTGAAACTATCCACTGCATGAAGGAACCTTGGAGCTGAATGCATGATCTTTCTAGCAATCTTAGCATGCAGGAGATTTTGTTCAAGAGAGGATAGAGTAGCCGTTGGTGAACTTTATTCTGTGTTGGTGCAGTCACAAAAAACACATCAACAGGTCCCAATTCCTTTCACCGAGTAACTAGCATCATCTCCAATAATGACTTGTTCACTAGAATCTCTCTCCACCAAGTTTGTTAAATGCTCCCTAAATCCGGTGATGTGGCGAGAGGCATCACTATCAATCAACCAAGTGTTGGTGTCAGTAGGTACATTGCTTGACAATGCCGAATAGAACAAGTATTCACATGAGTCCTTCTATGGAGAGACTTCATCAACATCTACAATGGTGGCCTGCTGCTTAGGCCTGGTTGGACAATCCTTAGCAAAGTGACCATACTTGTCACATCTAAAGCATTGGACTTTGGAGAGGTCCCTCTTCTTCTTGAATGCGGGAGCACCATCAATTCCTTTATCTCTATTCCTCTTGAAATATCCTTTCTTCCCATCTTTTCCTTTCTTCTTCGAGGATTGAGAGGTGAGAACATGGATGTCTTCATTAGTAGAGCTTTGACCAATTCCTCTAGCAGCCAATCTAGACTCCTCTTGAATGCAATTCGCCCTCAATCGATCAAACTTGGGAAGTTTTGATATTGCACTGATACCTTGAATATAGGACTCCCAAGATGAAGGGAGACCATTAAGAGCAAGCATGGTCAAGTCTTTGTCATCAACCACATGACCAATTGTAGAGAGTTGGTCTCTCAATTCCAAAATCTTCATGAAGTAAGCAATAACAGTTTCTCCTTTCGCCATCTTCACATGATGGAGTTGTTGCTTCAGTGCAAGTGCTTGGCTTGTGTTGTTGATTTTGTACATCTCCTCCAAGGTCTTGAACATTTCTCTTACCGTCTTCAACTTGGAGACAATCAGAACAATATGATCCTTCACGGAATCAACTAACATCTTCTTCGCCTTAATATCTTTCTTCCTCCATTGAACCTTCTCTTCCTCATCTATAGGCTCGGGGACTTTGCTCTCCACAAACTCAGCCAATTCATTTTCCTCCAAGGTGAGCATAATTTTGAATCTCCATGATGTGAAATTTGATGCTCCCTCAAGTCTATCCTCAATCTTAGGACTGTTCACCATCTTGACGAAGAGATAGGAGTAATCAACAATGAGGGAGAGAATAAAGAGTATTGTTGTAATACAAAATCTGATCAAGATCTTCTTCAAACCCACTCTGATACCATGTTAGTTTTATGATCAGATGTAATGCACAGAAAATTAATTCAAAAATAACACAATGACACAGCAGATACCCTGGGAAAACCCTCCACTTGAGGGAGAAAAACCCAGCAACAATATATCCCTTATATATTGAATCACAAAGAGAAACTCCTTTACAATAGAGGCCGATAATGGCCAAGAATATGCACCACAAACTGATGCAATCTCAGATATAATCAGATATAACTCGCTGAAGATGAATCTCAGCCTTCAACAATATTGAACTGCTCTTGTATATGAACTCGATCTGCCTTGTAGATGAACTCGCACTTGAGGTGAATAAGAATGTAATGAATCGATGATAAAACAATGAGACATCACCAAGTATATATACAATGTGATGGAGGAAGACGTGACCTTTCAAAACCAATAAGTCGGCCACCAAAGAATGTCTCTTGAAAATCGCGTCCCAAAGAAGCATGAGGTCGGCCTCATTAAAATACAACTCTTCATTAAATTGTGCCTCTTCATAATTAAATATAATTAATATTGATCATGCCTCTTCATCAAAACGATGGCACTATAAAATAAATAGCTTTTGCTATTATTTAATTTATCAAATCGGCTGGAAGTAGTGACCAATGCTGCATGAACATCAACACATACATATCTTTAAGCCTTCCATGTTAGATATAGGAGATACAAGGCCAATGTTCCTTCACTTCAAGATTTGACCACTTGTGCACAAAAAGTGTTGATGACATGGTATTGTAGTGTAAGATGAGAACAACCACTAAAGGAAAGAAAAACTATTGACAAGTAGACTAGAAGATACTATTCTTTTCATAAAATTTCAGCACAAACTTAGAGTTGTCTCCATTTTAGTCATGAAGGGGGGTACTGGATTCTATATAACATTAGACTATACTTTGTACTTAGGCATTTAGTGCTTATGTTATAATTTGATAATCATGATAGTTATGTCTAAAACATAACTTACAATGTAACTTCCCCATTCAATAATATATAAAAGCTTACACACTTTTAAGTGTCTGCCATCCAATTCTCTCAAACTCCATGTATTCATTCTTCCAACACTGATATTGAATGCTTATGATTTTGTGAGATTTGTGAACTAATCCTCATAAAATTCCATTTATGATACTGAATACCTGTAAACGTGATCTCTCCAATGTCAAGTTCTTAACAAAGTGAAGCTTATAGAGATCACAACTTTTACATACTTTTGGATGTAATTTACAAGCCTATCTCTTCATCTTAACATTGATTACAACTAAGGATTTAGTAAAGGATGTGACTCCCTTTCGTTCTATAGAATTAAAGATTTTAGAAGTATTTTTTTATTAGAACTCCCACAAAGATGCATCTATTTGACATACATTAAAACCATTGTTTTTTTGGGTTCAATATTTGGGGTACAAACTTGGGATCTACTAACTAGATTTGAACTATATTGCACCAGCATCAAATCTATTCAGAAGGACAGCTCACTGGCAGACTGTCCAACCTTAGTTTGTTTCCCAACCTCTCCATCTTGAATGTGTATCCAGACTTGTTTTCTACCTTCACAAGCTTATATCTATTGGTCAAGCATTGAGTCACCCAAGATGTGCATTCACTCCATTTAAATCAGCTGCTTTTTGAGTTCCTTCAGACAATGGCAACGTTAATCTCAAAGACTGATCATCTTCTCTAGTCTATCATTCACTATTTTAAAGACATTATATGCCACCATCAAAGAAAAATTTGGGAATTAATCATCGGTGATTGTGATTGATCATTTTACAGATTAATCATTGTAGTAGATAGTAAGGACTTGCAGAATATGTGTTTCTTCTGCTGCAGCTTCTTCAATGAAAAGTTCACTGGTTTTACAAGACTAGTAGGTTCCTACTGGATGGCGGCAATGGTTGGTAGGGGAGTGTCTTTGAGAACTCTTACAGTAAGATCAGGTTCAACTCTCTCTTTTATTTTAAAATGTGATATATAAGGTTAATCCTTTCTAGAAACAAAGAAAAAATCTTACAGCAGTCATGCATTGGAAATTACAATATACCTTATGAAAGGAAGGGCAGGGTCTGCACATCTTGTTCCTGAAGGAAGCCTTTCAGCTGAATTTGTCAATGCATTTGCAAGACCACTCTGACCAGCAGGAGTTATAAGTGGATAGTGGGATCTAAGCAGCCTAGCTGCTGCACTCCATGCAGCTAGAGGATCAGCAGCACGCACAGCAGACAGCAGTATTTCTCTCAAGACAACCATCTGCAATGTGCTCCATTGACTTTCAAACAACGAAGCTATTGATTGTGCTTGCAATCTGCCTCCATCAGAAGCTGATTGGACTTCCTTTCATGCATTAAAGAAAATGGAACTAAAAAATCAGATTTCATTATTAGAATAACCAACAAGTACTAACAATAAGCAACTAATAAACTCTATGAATTTAATGCATGTCCTATTGTTTCAAATCCTTTTATGATCATGTGAAGTTGTCCAGTTTTGTATATGTAAGCACAAGCCACCATCAAACATCTCAACATAAAATGAAAAGTAAATGAACAGCAATATATCATTTAAACTGGAGCAAACTATATATTCTATATTAATAATCTACTTGTCTGGTATAAAATATTTTCTTAAATATGTAGACAGTTATGCTAATTCCTCTCACACTCACTTTTGATATCATATTAAAAAGAGCAAACACACAATCTAAATTGATTCACAAATGAGTATGAACAAGAATAGAATAGATTCTACTAAAAAGTAACTTTCAGAAGACTAAATGAAAATAAATTTCATGCTGCAGAATTATGAGTAATAATGGTTCGAGCTGATCCCTGGCAAGCATCTAAAACATGAAGCTTGTACCTATTTTATAACGTTGTTTGTTTAGAGCATTAAGAATTCAATAACAGCCTATATTTATACTGTCCAATCCAAAACAGAATGAATATGAAGTTGAAGGGCTAAAGTCTACCAACCTAGAATTACAATGAAATTAATTGTGTCAAATTTAAAATGCTTTCCAGCTTTCAATTCATATAGATACATAGAATATGTGGATTTTATTGCTTTTATCTGGTTGGGATTGTTATCAAAAAGAGAATAATAGCCACATTAAACATTCAATATTTCAGGAAGCAAGCTTGTTAATGCAACCATTCAGATCATGTCTAGGAACACAGCTAGAGAGCATTATGAAGCTAATGGTGGTCAGGAAAAATAGCAAATGTGCAAAAGGTTAGGGGGATAGATACCACTAGATTGTCACAATAAATAGCACCTCTACAATACAATATCCACAAGAAACTTCATAATGATCTTCAGACAGACATCAACCACCAAACAAATAGGACAAAAACAATCCCAAAAATACTTTAATATAAGAACGATAAATGGCATTCACATGCATAGCAGCAAAAATCATTTGGGAAAAAAATAGGCAAACCAAAAGTTCGCGATTTTTTGAAAAAATAATGAAAAAATCAGGAAAAACTCGCTCTTGAAAAAAAATGTAAAAAATAGTAGAAAAAGAGACAAATGCTACTCTTTTTTGAAATTCAAGGTCATTTCCATAGCATAGAGATATAGAGAGCAAATAAAATAGAGATTTTAACCCATGAATTATAGAAAGCTTGCATGTTGTTTATCAAGTTTATGTTTGTTGAGCTTAAAGGCATCTGTTTCTTGCTTAGGTTGTGAACTAAAGATGTTTGGAGCACCTCATACAATAGAGTAGTGTATATGTGAGATATGGAATCAATTGTAATGTAAAATCTTTGCAGAAATGACAACTGAAAAAAGTGGAAAAGGCTAGCTTATGAAGGAGTCATAAATGATACAAGTGACCAAAAGCTTTGAGAAGGCAATGACATGAATGAAATAAAGTGGAGGATGAAAAAGTGTGATAAAATAAAGGATTGGCTAGGGGTTAAAATCTTAGGCAGATACTCTTTAAAGCTGTGCAAGCTTGAAATCAGAGACAGTACATTACCAGTCCAAGAGAATGGTTAAAATCTTAGGCAGATACTCTTTAAAGCTGTGCAAGCTTGCAATCACAGAATGGAGTCTGAATTCAGGGTAATGCACTGTCTCTGATTTCAAGCTTGCAAAATGATGTCTTTGAATTACAGACATAATCTGCATGCTTTACATAAAAATGGGTGCAGGATTGAAATCTTTCAAGAGCTATTTTATAAGTTTTGAACATGAAATGAAATTATTTTTAATATTCTCTATGTAAAGTAAAGTTCCTACAGGTTGTAGATTTAGTATTAGACATTTACATACTTTCATTTCATTGCTGCAGTCATCATCAATGAGGAACCTCATCGTTTTTCATTTTGGAATAGTACAACCTTGGACATTTTGCAAGAGTTAGCTAAAAAACTAGACCAAAACATGACAACCCTGCAACCTGATAGGGGGAAGACTATAACTGATTTGACTTGACATTTAAATCATAGAAGAATCCCTTGCTTTATTTTACTGTGGTTTACTTTATTTTAGGCGTATTGACAAGACTGCAAGCTTAAAGTTCAAAGCAGAAAGGAACCTATTCACATGTGTAAGTAGGGCAGACTGTAGAGTCAACGGTGATCACCCTTAACTTATCACAACCCTAATTTATAGCAGAAAACGCACCAAAATTAGAGTTTTTAGCAATTTATGGCAATTTTTTCACGATTTTAACGCGATAAAAGTCACGAATTTCAACAATTTTTTGCCAGTCAACAGTCTGCAAAAAATCCCGAAAAAAATCGGGGAAAAAATCGGCAAGCCTGAGGATTTTTTCAAGATTTTTGCTTCTATGTGCACATGTACCCTCATTGAAATCTCACAAGTACATAGACCTGCCATTGAGGATATCACAAATGCACCATACAACTTGTATCTTCAAATATAGACTATGCCTTACAAGCCTTCTAATGTTCATAAAGCTTGCACTATTGCACCTCATAACTTTAGTGAACCCATTTGCTACAGCCTATGCCTTACACAACCAACACAAATCTCTCTATCTTCCAACATTGTGGATAACAGCACCTTTCTGAAATCTTTCCCCACATATTATAGGCCACTACACCTAACTATGCCACTTTGACACCCATAAGCTAAGTTGTCAGTTCCGGTATTGGTTCGGGGGTTTCGTTCGCTGGTTCGGGGGTTTCGTTCCCCAGTTCGGCTAAAATTTTTCGGGGGTGGGTTTGGATCGCTTTGGGTTCATTAGTACATAAAACATGTAAAAATTAAATATCACATAACATCATATAAACAACAAAACCACAATAAACTTGAATGTCATTTAAAACATGCATGATAAATATTCATCGTTGAAACTTGAATTGTGGTAGCTTGATATACAGAGTCTACTGATGCCAGGGTTCAATTTGTATGATTTTGAAAAAAGAAGCCAATTGAGTACAGTTATCAGCATTCTTCAGAAATCATAAGAATTTGTTACATTGGTCTTGAGAGTGGTAGCTTAATATAGCTCAACAATACAAAATCTGGTTTACCTATGCAGTGTAACAGTTGCATAAGCAGATTTTCCTTTGAAAGAACCAAAGGGTGACTACACAATTGAAGTGTATAAACACATATCTTTTTGTAATATCAAGGATACTTTTTGAATCTTCCATGCATTGCTAATCTAAAACGAAAGGTCTTTTGCCTAATCTGTATACAGCCATGCTTTTGATATTGTCAAAAAGAGCAAAACTTCCCTAATGATGCAAAGGCATGCCCAAGTAGTTCTAACTCTCCACATGAGAGAAGAGAGATGTTGGAGAGTACACCAAGTCAGTGAGAACAAAAGTGTAACGTGTTTTAGTTTGTAGTATTCCTCTGGTTCTCTACAGATGTATGATAAATTCTCAGTTCAATAATGCAAAACGAATTTTGAAAAAAGAAAGTTGTGTCATAGTCCGCTTTCAATCCAACAAGCAAAAATGAAAGCTCAGCCTCTTGGAATGAAAATGCTTGTTTGCAAAACAAATGAATAAGAATGAGGTAGTTAAGGTGTTTACAATGATTTAGGGTTCCCTTGGGCGTGGGTCAAAGTCAAACTCCATAAAACATTAAAAAAATGCTCAAAAAAACACTTTTTGGATGCCTAGGCGTGTGGATTTTGTCTTGGTTCGCCTGGGTTTTGTCTGCGTTCTGCCCGGGTTCTCTTGGGTTATGCCTGGGCAAATCAAACCCAAAAATGAAGGATCCTAGCCGAACCCACAGGCGAACCGAACCAGGATCCGAGCCACGATCTGAACTAGGAGCGAACCAAGACCCGAACTAGGGGTTCCAGAGGCGAACCCAGTAAGCCCATAAGTATAAATAGCTATTACAACAAATGCAGATACTGCAGTCCAACTTCAGAGTAACATGGTCCGCCCCATGGGGTCCTCTAAGAACTGCTTCTCCATGGAGAAAAACTAAGAATGTATATCAAATATTTCAGATTGTCTAATTGGTTCATCAAGGGTTCCTCTGTTGGGTGCTTACATAATCAGTTTTGCTTTGTAGAGATACAATTCTTAGAGGATGTTGTAGACGGCCATGTTAATAAATAATTATATTGTAATCGACCATACTAATTAAATAATTGTTGTAGTCGGTCATACTGGGAATAGATAATAATAGTTTAAATAATACATGCACAGTTTAAAGTAAAAGTTGGATTAGTTGTCGAGCAGGTAGTTAGGAAGAGTTGTCGACGGTTGGTATCCCAACCAACCTCAGCCATCTATATATGTATCTTGTCATTTGTAGTCGGACAGGGTCAATTGCTATGTATTGTTGAGATACTTCATGAAATCAATCAATCCATTGTGCTGTGCAATTACTCTTACGATTGTTTTGTGATTCAAATGTGATTCATATTCTAGTACGTGCAGTATGTTTGTGAATTATTCTCGTTTACTCCCGTAGTACGTTGAACACTACCTAGTGAGTAAACATTTGGAGCCGTTGCCTGAGCGGACTAGGGAATCACTCGTCATGGCAGCGTAATGGGTCTCCCGACAGATGAACCCGTGAATAGCAATGAAGAAAGGGAAGACCTATTGACTAAAGATTTTATCAATCTGTGGAAGATATCATTACGAGATCACGTACGTAGGGAATCCCGCAGACGAGAGATCCCTAAGGAAGTTATTTGGGATAGGTTGGAAGTGAACGACAAGGTGAATCACCTCCTAAATCGTATGCCCAGATTGCTGGCCCATCATTTCATTATTTTGCAAGACTTGCGAGAAGAAGAGGATCAGGAACACCAAAGGCAACAAATACTGCAACGTTACAAGGAGAGAACCAAACGAGAAGAAAAGGAACGTGACACAAGCCGGAGACGTACGTCCGCTAGTCAACAATGATTGCCTAAATAAATTTTAATGCCCATATGGCCGAACAAAGACAAGAACCAAGTACCTAGCGGGCACAAGACTCAGGAGGAGAAGGTTCGGTGATCACTCAAGCTGCAAGAACAAGAAAACCGGCGAAGAAGACTGCAGAAAGTTGGTAAGGAATTTGATGAGGATCTAATTGAAATAAACCAGAGTATTAAAAGAACACATGAGAATCTGAAGAGAATAGACACAACTATTGGACAGGCACATCAAAGTCTGGTTGAAGGGAGGGACGAAGGATCCTTTGGCACTCCGTATGTAGGATGGTATAAAATTTGTGAAAACAAAGATGAATTAATTGAAGAACTTGATAGTAGCATCAGACACTTTCGGGAGTTGTCCTTATTGGACGATGACAAACGGTTGACAAGTGGAAGATCTGAGCCCAGTACCCCAAGGCGGAGAGAGTACCGGAGGGAACCCTAGGAGACTCAAGGTGTCGAGGACGCTTGCGGAAGACGTGGGAGTGACTCGTACGTGGCCGAGAGTGCAAGTGACACACCAAAACGTAGCGGGGAAACCAGTCTAATCGGGTCCAATACACAAGGAGGACAGTTGGGAAAAATGGTAACTCCCAAGCGGCAGAAGCTACCGAAGTTTATGGGGAATGGGTCAAAAGACACAGTACGACATTGTAAAACATGTGAAACCATCTGGATAGCAAGCAGACAGGATGATCCGGATCAGTGGCTCAAAGCATTTCCAGCGACACTCAGAGATAGTGCCATTGACTAGTACTCTGAATTAGATCAAGCACACAAAGCTACATGGAGATTATTGAAGCAAGCATTTCAAGAGGAGTTCAAACTCCTGCGGGATGATAGCGAGATTGTTGCGGAGATATACAATACCAAGCAAGGAAAGCACGAGAGTGTGTGGACCTATAACCGAAGACTCAAAGACTTGCTGGGGAAATTGGAGGCACAGCCGGCCGACGGGTTGAAGAAAAGATGGTTCATCAAGGGCTTGCTACCGTCATTAAGAAAGAAAATGAAAGTCGTACCTCCTTCGTCGTACGCCGAAGCATACAATCGGGAAATGGACATAGAAAGTGAAAATAAAACATCTTCCCAAGAGAAAAAGAAGACGGACGACGAGGAGAGTCTGGACGACAGCGACGGTGAATCCAAAACCGAACAAGCATTCAGAAAAGATATGATGCGAATCATGAAAGAATTGAAGTCCGACAAAGAGAGCGCGAGGGAAGCCCGAGAACTATGGTATATAGAGTGCAATTGGGAAGGTCACATAAAATCGAACTGTCCAAAGAAGATGTTTTGTGATATCTGCCAAGTTATGGGACATTCCATCAAGGAATGCCCATACAATTTGAGAGCAAGGGGTACACAAGTACTCTTCACTCAAGGAGAGCCCACAACATCGCCGAACACACCACCGAAGCCCCAGTACAATAGCAATGCATCCCCTGGAGGTTACCGAAGCAATAGAAGTTTGAGAAACATGATACAGTACGATGCACAAGGGAGGTCCATGATCCAATGCAGGAAGTGCAACAAATGCGGCCACTTTGCCAGGGACTACCATAATGGTCAAGGTTCGGGAGGGAGATTGTGTAAGTGGTGTGGACCAGGTGATCATGAAGATAACGAATGCCCTAAGCAAAAGGGTATCCACATGCTAGAAGTAGAAGAACAAGAGGTACTGGCGATCACCAGAGCACAAGCAAAAAAGGCCACGTACCCAGATCCACGTACGAAGAAACAAAGGATGAAGGAAGCAAAAACTGAAGTGGAACTGGCGATGGCGAAGGAAAACAAAGTACCTCTGGAGAAGCTAGGAACCTCTCGGCGGTCAGAGGCGGAAACCAACATCATACGGCAGGTACTGCAAACCACCATACCGATCAAAGTAACTGACCTTCTCCAAACTATGCCGCAATTGGGACTGGCGATCACAAATGTCGTCGGGGATGGCAAGCAACCGTGATTGGAGGAACGAAGGCAAGAATTGATACCAGAACCGCCACCGTATGGTGAACAAACAATCAACCCAGTATTGATCACAGCGAACATCGAGAAGATGCCAGCGGTCGTGCATATGGAGATCAGAGGGAATATCTTGACAAATACTATCATCGATGGAGGATCGGGAGTCAACGTACTACTCGAAGACACATGGAAGAGTCTTGGGAAGCCTACACTCTGGCCGCCAACATTCCAACTGGTTGGCGCTGATCAACATGGTATCAAGCCGTTGGGAACGCTGATGGCGCAGAAGGTGACGATCGGGACACAACAGTTTTTGCTAAATTTTGTCGTCATCCCATCACAGAGGAAAGCGTACGATGCACTACTTGGGAGAGGATGGTTGATAGTCGCGAAGGAAAATCATAATTGGAAGAGGAACACACTCTCAATCGAGAACAATAGGCGGAAGTATGTCATCAACTTGAAGAACCAGGGCGTGAGCAAAGAATTGGCTTCCTCCGGATCTGAATCGGATGGAGGTGGTTTAGATGTGGACGAAGGAAGGAAAGCTATGGAACCGAACATCGAAGGCGTACTTGAACTCGAGAGTTGTTCGGAGGACGAGACAAACTCGCTAAACGGCTTATTTCATTAGCAAATGGAAGACTATGAAGTGTTCCACCGAGAGTGTAACATGCTACAAATTGGGGAAATCAAGGAAGAAGAGAAACAAGGAACGCCCAGCCAGACACTTCCGACCGAGTATGAAGAGTACAAAGAGAAAGTATTGGATGATACACCAGCCGACAAGTTGGAATATGACAAAGTACGAGGTAGTGAAAGAAAGTCAGAAGAAAGGAAGAGAGAGGAGAAAGAAAATGAAAAGGAGATAGAGGAAAATAAAAAGGAGCAAAGTGGAGATAATGAAAAAATGGAGCAAAATAAAAAGAAAGAATTAAAAAAATTTAAAATTGAGGAGAGAAAAACAATACAAAAAGGGAGGAATAAAAGAATTAGAAAGGCGGAAGTCTTAAATGAAGTCGAAAAAATCAAAGGAAGTGAAAAAATTAAAAAATTAAAAGTGACCAAGGGAAGGAAATTTAAAGTAAAGAATAATAAAATATTAAAATGGAGGAAGGGCGTACGACCTAAACCTATTGAGGATGCTCCATATAAGTCAATAAGTGCACCATCAGTCAGTACTCAAAACACATCAAAGAGGAATCGACAAAAGCAGAAGGGAACAAGTCTGAAAGCCATACGAGTGAAGGTGGAAGCCGTATGCAGTAAGAGGAAGAAGTTTGTACACTGGGCACAAAGAGAGGCCATACGGTGGATAGGAAGGGCATACGTCTTGAAGGACATACCACAAAGTTCCGTACGTATTTGCCACTTGAAGAAATTTGTACGATCTAGAGAGAGGAAGTTTGTACGACTACAGTTGAAGAAACCCGTACGGTTACATTTGAAGGAATCCGTATGCTTGCAACAGGCCGTACGCACACAGACAAAGCAAGAGGCCGTACGCACAAGGAAGCAGGTCGTACGGTGTGGGGAAAGACAAGTCGTATGCATAAGGAAGAGAGTCGTAAGCACAAGGGAGAAGGCTGTACGATCTAAGGAAGACCGTGTTTGTAAAAGGTAGACCATACCAAGCATCGACCTGGAGAAAGTAAAGTCTTAAGAAAAACAATGCAAAATCTGTATTTTTCAGCTTCATCAGCACTATTCGGAACCTGTGGAAAAATCATGAAAATAAGGCGTGCAATGCAGTTTTGAGTGGTTTCAGAAGTGTTAAATTGGTCTTGGCGCTGCCCCCAGACCTCGCGAGGGGTGCTGCCCCTCGACCCCGCTGGGGGCGCTGCCCCTAGACCCCCGCAAGGGGCGCTGCAGAATAAAAGAGGTACGAATTTCATGAAAAACTCTTGTAAATTAGTATAGTTGCATTTTTTCACCTAATGTTAAAAACTTTATATGATTTTTAAAACATTTTTATAAACAAAAAAGTGTCAATTACCTAATTTCGCCCTTAAGTGATAAAATTGTGACAATATTGTGCGCCCCCAAACCCTACAAGGGGTGCTGCCCCTTGACCCCACTGGGCCATTGCCCCAAAACCTCCATGAAAAGGGCTGCCCCTAAACCCTTGTGAGGGGCACTAACCCTCAACCCCATTGGGGTCACCACTCCCAAATCCCCACTAGTTATTGGGACCACTTGTCACATAAGAAATTCCATTGATCAAAACATGTGTGGAGCATACTAAGAATATTTGTAAATACATGTACAATCATACTTGGGTCTTCAATCTAATGAGGAGATTCACAAACAAGAAGGAATTGGCTCATCCTAAAATAACCATCTTTGTAACAAATTTTATAATGTAGCAATTTGTGCATTGATCAAAGGTCGCAGGCATATGTGTTTTAGTCAGAAATGGTCTACATCATCATATGCTAAGACCAGTGTCGAGGTATACGTGGTTGATTGGACTTTTGATGAGCACTTTGGTTGCTGGCCAAAGAGATCATAGAGGTAAATTTCTCTTATATTTTTGTCCACATTTATATTTCATTTGCTTACTTTTGTTCACATTTATGTTAATATTTCACACTAATTGTAGTCCACATAAAATTTAATTGTTCTCCTTTGAGTTGCTAATGGGGTGAAGGTAACAATGGGCTACATATACAAGGGCATGGATATGGAAAAGGAGGACATTAGATCCATTTATGCTAGGGTTGAGGACAAGTATCATCCCATTTGGGGCAGCATTCATCAATGATGTCACCTTCAATTTCAATAAATATTACATGCAGCTACCTATTTTCTCAATCTGGCATTTTCCAATTCTGCCAATATTTAAAGGCCAATGAGGAGGGCCTAAGTGTTCTCTTCACAGTCATTGAGCAGATGACACCTAATCCTCAAATTGGAGTGTAAATAATCACTAAGATTGAGATCTTCAAACTAGCACAAAGAGACCACTTCGCACAAGAGATATGCAAGGCAACTTGGATGACTTTTGCAGCCAGGTAAAAATAAGTTAAGGGCATAATTTAAATATATATATATTCATGTTAATTATGAGACTCAAAGTTAAACAATTAAATAGTTTTTTTCTTCTTATTGCAGATGCATGGTGGGAAAGGTGTCATTCTATGTGTAGCATCGTAAATTGTCACCCCTGACAATTTCACACTACATGGACACCCTATTTTGCCTACAACATTAATTATATTGATAATTTATACGTTTCAAGGCCAGATTGATAAAACATATTAAAACCCTTGACATATTGACAAATTTAGGTAAAAAGCACCTAGTTTAGGGTGTGGGTGCCCTTGACCTTAAAGGTGACCTATTTCTAATTTGATGTTTTGGTGTCAGTCTTTAGAGATTTAAAAAGATACCAAGTTGGCCTATAATCAAAAATATCAATCGGGATGCATATATAAACAAGTCGGCCTATAATCAAAAATATCAATGGGGATGCATATATAAACAAGTTTCATTCTCATTTGAACATTAGAAAAAACAAGGAAATTATGAAGAAGAAGCTATTATGATGCACTTATTGTGAAGATGTATTGAGTTATCCTTTGCATGCTAGCTACAATGATCTATTGTGTTTTGTGGACTAACCTCTTGCAAGTCTTCAAGCAATTCAACCATCCATCAATCAACTTTTGTGGCAACTTATAGTGTGGACATCACTTGGACAAGAGATTTAATACCAAGGTCACATTACCATTTATCATTTGATTTCAATCAATTATTGTTATTTGGCCTCTGCTCGACCTAGGGTAAGCCCTCTTGATCATCATCATTTGCTATACGTGGAGGTGGGAAAACCAAAACGGGGTTTGACTTAGGCATGCCTCTATACAGCACAAACTTTCCCCCTCTTTTCATGTGTGCAGGTCAAATTTGAAGGTTTCATCAACAAGCAACTCCAGGAAACATAGAGCAAATTGTAATAAATCATCAAAGTTCCGAAGATCCCGAAAAAGTTGACTCTCTAGTCTAAGGCGCCCACACCCCTGTCCCTGCAATTTAAGCTCAACTTTCAATCACAAGTTCCTCTTTGTCATCATTTTACAAATCTCAGTTTGTTCCATCAATTTCCATTTTCATTTGTGCAATAAATTACATTTTCAGATCTAGGGTTTATGTTGATTAATCTTATTAAAACACACATTAAAATTCTCCTTTGTGCAACTCAAAAGGACCAAACATTAGGAGATTGGCTCTCCATTGTGGCAGCAAGCCAATCATCAACCCTAGTTGTTTTGTGTTTGAATGTGAAATCAAAGAAAAAGAAGTTGATCCTAGTTATCTACTTGTTGGATCTAGGATCCCTTTTTCCACTTTACACTATGGTTTCAAATCTTCAAAGGATTGCAACTCATGTCTTGAGCTAACAATGCAACACTTCAAGATGCAAGCACAATTGGAGTATGATTCAACACAAGCACTTCAAGAAGTGCAATAGGTTGGTAGTATAAAAGTTGAATGATCTTGTTTATGTTCATTACAACCTTCACCTCCATTACAAACAAATCTTGAATGTTGATTTATCTCCCATCAATCTAGAAGAGGTTGATCAATGGTGAGATTGGAACACCAAGGTTAAAGATCCCATCTTCAACAATTAGGACCTTGCATGGGTTGATCAAGTGGATCAAGAGGCATAAGCAATAGCCATGGCAAAGGAGGATAGAGCATTAAAAGACCCCCTTAGATGTTGTTGTTGAGACACAAGAAAATATCATGGCTGCATTATCATCAAGGGCCTATCTTAGATGCCAACACAAGACTTGTTGTGATGTTGGGACAAGTGATATAGGCTCCTCTAAGCCATAGACTTGACCTATCTTAGACACCAACACAAGACTTGTTGTGATGTTGGGACAAGTGAAGTAGGCTCCTCTAAGCCATAGACTTACAATTTTAGCTTTGATATTTGTTTTGATGCCATGCATTTCTTAATCCATGATTTTCACATGTGTTTGACAAAAATTATAATTTTTATATTTAACAATGTTGTTTCCCTTAGCTGAAATCTGATTTTATACTCAAATGATCAATGTACACTTGTCAATGTGATCAAAGTAGCTTCTATTAGATAAGTTTATTTATTAGAGTGTGCATGAAACATTTTTAAATCCTTGTACCTCCATGGAGCGCGTGGGCGGGAAGAGGAGCGGAGCAAGAGGTCTGAATTCCTCTGATGGCAATGGTGATGGAGGGACAGATTCGGATGAGGACGATGCAGATTTCTGGCCATCTGGGATAGTGCGGGCTTCTTTGTCTTCAGTGGTTGCTGGGGGTCGGTTGTGCTTGGTCAGCTTTGGGGCTGTTCCTTTTTTGTGGCCATCTAATGCTTTTTCTAGGCGGTGGGTGGGCGCGGCTGAGGCTTGGCCTTTCGTTTGGTGTTGTTTCCTTCTCCCTGTTGGAGCAAAAGCTTTCGTTGCTGGGTATGCGGCACTTTCCTGTGTGGATTCTCCTGTTCGGGACTCGATTGGGTGTCTTGGCGTCTGTTGTCCTGTGGCCTTTGGTTTCTCAGCGATGCTTTGCCAATGGAGGCTAGTGTGGCTTCTGATTTCGAAGTTGGAGAGCAGGAGCAGCAAGTGTGGTTTTTTGAATTCGGCAAAAGGCATGGAGGATGGAGACTCCGAAGTGGATTATGGTGTTGAATGGCTGGCACTCAAGCTTGAGGCATCCTTTTTCTATGGAGCTCAATGCTTTGGACGGGTTTGTGGTTGCCACAGTCATCTTTCTCTTGGAGCCTTTTGCTTTCTTATGGCTTTGCGATGGTTGCTCTGGCGGGAAGAGTTGCAATGGTGGTTTGTTTTCTTTTGGAGAAGCTTTTGCAGGTGAGTCAACTTTTGTTGAGGTCGATGGGCTTTTGTGGCTCACAGTGGATGTTTTCTCTTTGCAGTCTTCTTTGTGTTGTGTGGGTGTTATTTTTTGCGATGCCTCTGTTCTAGTCTTTTGGTAGTCGTTGGGAGGAGCAGTTGCTTCTTCTTCTCTGTCCCCTTTGGGCTTCTGTGTGTGTTTTCAAGGGTTCCCTTCCGGTTGCAGTGGCTCTTGGTGGTTGGCTTCTTTTGCCTTGTTATGTGCGGTTGTTGGCTCGTTGGGTAGCCATGTTGGTGATGGGAGTTTGTTCCTTGGTGCTGCTTTAAGGCTGCCCCTTTGTGCTGTCGAGGATGCTCTTGTTCCTTTGGAGGTTCGTTGGGAATGTTGTGTTTCCCTTTTCTCTCTAGGATGCGGTGATTCTCTTTCATGGGATGCCTTTGTTTCTGAGTTTTGGTGGTGTTTGGAGGGAGCAGTTGTTTCTCCTTCCATGTTGGGCTTGTGCGTCCCTTGTTGAGGGCTCTCTTTGGTTTCTTCTCTGTTTCTCCCCTAGATGTTGGGAGAGGGTGGTTTTGTCCTTGTTTATCCATTGCTGGGGGTTGTCTTGACTGGTGGTTTGGGAGGAGGGTCTGGACTGTTTCCTTCTTTCCAGATTTGTCAGTATTGCTTTTTTGGGAACCTCTTTTGGGCTCTTTGGTTTGTTCCTTTGGTGGGGGAGGTGTGCGTCCAGCGGAAGAAGCTATTAATCTCTTGTTTTATGGCTCAGCTTTTGCCGGTGCTATTGGTGTTGCTTCTAGTTTCGTTTCTTATCATGCCAAAGGATGTTGCCCTTTCTTCTGGAGCTTTTGCTTCCTTCCCAATCTTTCAGCCGTAGTCTTCTATGGAGGTGGAGACTGCTCCTATTGAGGAGCTGGTTGGAAGTTTCTTCTTCGTGCTCCTATTGAGGTGGAGCGTGGGTGGGCAGGAGGGTGAGGTTTCTAGCGGTAAGGGTTTTTATTGCATCCTCTCCAATAGAGGGGAGCTCTCTCATAGTGAGGTTGAGATAAAGTTGGTGTTTCAAGATGTTTGGTGTTATAAGATGACAGACGGGTGTTGTAGGAATGCTGCTATTTTACAGTATTCAATTGTTGGGTTGATTGTTGCCTGGATGAATTAGGCAGTTTGCGAGTTAGCTGAGGGCAGTTGTTGGATTGCTGATGCTTTGCAATATTTTGTTGATTTATTTAGGCTGATTGTTGCCTGGATGAATTAGATTGTTAAGGGTTCAAGGTCCCTATTAAAACTCAGTTGTAAAGGGTGTAAGGTCCCTTCAAAACTTTTGGGTTTCAAGCCCCTATAATCTTGGTTGTTGAAGGGTTTTAGGTTCCTTCAAAACCTTTGTGCAGCCTTTGGTGCTGCTGTTGTTGGGCTGCTGTTGGTTTGTGGTTTATCTTTGTTGGAGCATGATTGGCTTGGATAGAGTGTCGGGTCCCCTCTAAACCAGCTTGTAATGGGTTTTGGGTCCCATCAAAACCTGCTTTTCCCCATCAAAAACATTTTTAAATCCTTAAAAATCTCTATATTTCATGCTTTTTTCAATTTGCCGAGCCTTGTAACTTTGGTTTGAATCCAGCTGGACCCTATAACAGTCCCAACCCAATACCATTGCAATATACCATGAACAGCTAGAATGTTATGAACTGTTATGAACAGCTAGATGTTTTTTATGAATGTCATTTTCTTGCCTTTGTATACTTTGTCGGTAATCTTTAAAAATCATATATCTGCTTACTTTATAAAATTAAGTATTTTCCCTATCATTTCTCTATCCCTAAAAGATTGGAGGACTTGCATTTTCAATGGCGTTTCTTTTCCACAAATCATACCTGATAATAAGTTTCATGCAGCTTAGATAATTACTAGACTAATCATAAAATATATTAGAGCTCATTATTCATAAGCCAAAACTACAAAAGAAAAAATCATTATTTAAAAAACTACAAAACATTCGCAAAAATCGTTATGGATGTGAATAGGGCAAGCCCAAGTGTTAAATTGATAAGGCTTCCATTAAGGAGCCCAAAATTCAAAATTCCAAATGGCTGGATAATATGGAGTCCAAATGTCTCTATGTGAAAGCTAGATAATATACCACCTCCGATTATAGGTGTGGGATACCTGAACAAACATGGTTGGGAGCAAGTCTTGAGTGAATTGGACAGAATGGGTCCCACTTGGACATGGCATCCAAGCCAGAGGTTTCAGGGTTCATGACAAAGGGGCAATTAACTAACCAAAAAATTGCTAGTCCACTGTGTGAAATGAGAATGAATAATAAAAATGCACAGGAAACCCATATCCTTCAATAAGAACTATGGTGTGTAGCTAGAATGGAATGTTACTGTTTTGACATTAAGGCTCAGCAAGTTAAAAAAAAATCTGAACAAACTCACTCTATTGACAACCAATTTTAAATAAGAGATATTTATCTACAATGAAAGGACAAGATAGCATCATATGCAAAATTGACATAGTTTTAACTATTTTATGGATCATACATCAGTTTAGATTTTGGTGATATGTCAAATACAAATATTATAAAATTGAAGCAAATCAACATGTTTAATTTAGCTATTTAGAATTTTAAACAGCCATTTGGAAGCATTAAATGCAACCACAAGATTCAAAATAAACAACCAAGAACTCACATTTGATAAACAGCAAGATTTATTGCCTTTTGCTTTACTTTGAATACGATAAGACTTGGATGTCATCGACAAGACTTGTAAGGCACTGATTGCAGCCCAACAATTGTCTTGTTGCAAATACAATTGGGCTACTTGCCTAGAAAAGAAAGCAGCTTTTCGCTCATAACCAAGAGCTCCAAATAAACGAGCAATTTCTACATTCAACACCAAGCGATCACTAGCATCAATGAGAGCCTTTGCACCATCAGCAGCACCCATCAACAATTCTACAACCTCCTTAGCAAGCTCCCTTCTGCTAAATTCAAGTCAATGAATTCAACTCAGTCAAACATTACAAATATTTTATAAACAGGAATAGAACCAAGATGCTTCAAAAAGAGAATGTTCACTGCCTGCTTACCATCATCATATCACAAAACTGTAAAAACATTAAGCCTGAATTGATAAAATTTAGCGCATAAATTATAAGACAAGTTGATGAACTGAGAACATTGAATAGAAAGCAATATACATATTGTCTGTGAAATAGATTTTGAGAAAATGAGAATTTTTTATAAGCATTCACATGGCTAAAATTTAAAAATACAAATGGCATAGGGAACTCTTAAAACTTCTCTGTAGGAAGACCAAGAATTACAAACTCCACACACTACATCCCAAGAACCAAGTATTCAATGCTTATTAAGATAACAATATACAGGTTTCAAAAATACAAAAAAGTGAATTACCACATCTGACTTCAAGAATGCTAAACCTTTCTTAAAAGAGCAATATGGCTTGATAGGTAAAATGATAAAAAAATTAAGTCCAAGGTACTTCCACATTACTTCACTAAATTGAATTTCAAGTGAGGCTGCCACCCAGTCAAAGTGGATGAGGATGTAAGGCAAATAGCCCTTTAAGTCAAAGCAAGGTTTATATGAATGGTCAGCACTTCCTACTACGTTCACAAGGCTGGTGACATGAACTTGCATAAAACAGTTTGGAGTTCAGTTTAACATATGCAAAGGCCATTCTCAATTGGTAAATGATCTCCAATGTGACTAACACCAAGTTTTGTAGGCATTAACTTGGATATAACTTGCAGAAGTTTGTAGCTTCATTCTCCTAATACAGATACAAAGCTGACCATTAATACATGGGAAAACTCATTTTCTTAGGTTAGGGGTCAGTAATTCTTGCACCTATATTGGCTTTTCGTAACTTGCAGCAATCCTTTGAAGCGGAGACAGTTGCAACCTACTATGCATGAGAATCAATCCTACATATGGGAAAACTATGGTACTAACATTCTGAACATTTATCTGGGGCAGTTATTCAATTATTCCTACATATGACAGTTGTATGTAATTTCCCAAAACAAATATCTGGAATAAATTGTGCTATATTCACGTTAGAGACATGTGTACATGTTCAAACAGTCAAGAAATGTAAACACTATTTGTAATATTTGCACCTCTACAGAGTCACATTCACAGCATAATCACATTGGTGTCAACTTTGCGAAATCAAAAGACTTATTCATATCTGTTGCAAATTACTTTGCTCATACATTTACATCTCCAATAATTTTGCCATGAACTTGGACTATGCACTATGTATGAATAGCATTGTGAACCAAATGGCCAACACATCAGGCTCAACCAGCATTACTACATGTTAAGACATGGCAACCATTTCAATCATCATCAACTACTTCATCATCTTCATTCAGCAATGACCAAGAAAGAAGATGAAACAGTTGAAACATGAATAGCTCCTATGACCATCTCTTCTTAGAAACTGATTGTAATTATAAATTATTTCTTGATCTTCTCATCGAAGCAAAGTTAGTCAAAACAGGACAAAGAGATCATTGCATCAGCATAACTACAAAGATAAACAACAATACATCTCCCTCATGAGCATGCAATGTATAGAATGCACATATTAATGCAGTTTTTATTCTTGTTCTGTTATCTTTCATGTATGTAGACAATGATACATCTCTCTTGAGAGTGTGACATGATCAAAACAAATTTTAGCAAGTGTCATGTCCCCTTCTAGTTGACATCTCTCTGAGCACAAGATTAGCCTATCATACGACCCTCGTAGGCTGATAGACTGGATAGAGGGTCATGTTGGAGCTTGGCTCAGCTTCAGTTGGCAGTTCTTGATCAGTTGGCTTTCGTTCGGGCTCTTTCGGACACTTCTTGCAGAAGTTGCTATTTTTAGCAGTTATTGGCAGTCAGCGTGGGACCCCTGCTATTTTTAGCAGCATGGATGAATTATGTTCAGAATCATTTCTTCAGTCGACAGCTTCAGACGGCTCGAGCATCGGGTTAATATTGAAGGAGATATTAATATTTAATTGATTTAATTAAATATTAATTAATGGGAGTTTATAATATAAAGTTATAATATTTTATTATAACTTAAGTGATTTTTGTTAAGGGGGTCGCCATCATCAGAAGGGGCCAATTGGCAATTATATTTTTAATCAAAAATTACGCTAAAGACTATTGAAATATTAAAAGAATAAAAAGTTTGAATTTTAATGATTCCCTATTATTGTGGAAATCGCACTTTTCAAGTGTATAAGCCATTTGCCTTGGGAATCGAGCCATTATGCATATTGAGTTATTGAAAATTGATCAAGTTTGGTCTGAGCAAGAAGCTTTAGGGTTTCAGTCTCGAATTCATTGGGGAACGAGCCATCTCCATTGAAAGCAGTTCAGAGGGTGTGAGATATCACCTGATCTATTGCCAGTTGAGAGATTTCTTCATCCAAAAGAAATTACAAAGCATTCAGTGGTTATTTGCATTTAGAGTTTCAGTTAAAATTCATTACAGAAAGGTTATTGTATTGAGGCGCATATTTCAAGGAGATCTGGAGAGTTTAAGAGGAGCCGTACAAATTCATTTATTGCTGCTACAGCCGTACCATTTGCAGCAGGCCGTACCTTTGAGGAAAGCCGTACTTTTCATCCAAAGAAAATCGCCTTCTCTTTTGGTCTTTCATCTTCACCAGTGTGGGCGCAGTTGCATCTGAGATCATTGGAGCCTGTTGGACAAAGGGAGAAATATCTATCTTGTGAAAGTCGTACCATCTATGTATTTTCAGTCTTGCTGCTATTGCCAGGTTCTTTCATTAAAATATTGCTATTTCTTTATTGCATGTTGCCAAATCTTTCGTGTATTACATTCAGAAGATCAATAAAGGATTCGCCATCTTTAAATCTTGTATTTTCTATCCGTAAAGGCATTATAGCATTTTTATAGAATTTATTTCCAATTTCTAGCAAAATCGCATTTTACCATATTTATGCAAAAAAACCCAAAAATAGTCAAAAAACCAAAAATACACAAAACAGTCAGAAAAACCATCAGATTCAGAGACAGAGGGAAACAAGGGTTTCTACAGCAAGTGTATCAAAGAATCAATTTTATTCATTTAAAGCAAAGGGTATACCAAAGATGACTTGTTATGCGTAACAAGCTTGATCCTAAAGCCTATTAGGTCTCAAAAACGCTGCTCCACTTCCTAGAGAAAAATATCACTCACCAGGCCAAGGTTGTTATCATGCAAGTGAAATCAGCTCATCAACAAACTGTGGAGGGTTAATGGCCAACTCTATGAAAGTGGGTTATCTCTCCTACACTTCGATCTTATCTTAGGCTCAGGAAGGTGTTCCTAGAGGTATGCCTCAATAGACATTGAAATCAAAAAATATGGACAACTAAAACAACAATAACCAAACCCAAATATAATCTAAACCCCAAATACTTTCACTAGATTAAGATAAATTGGTTGCATATGACCCCTATATAGCTGATATGACAATTGAAGCATCACCCACATAAAATCTATCAACTACATGTCCACTTGAGAATGATTCCCGAGTTATATCAACAATCATGGGTGCACAAGAAAAATCACCTAAACTAAACTATTGAATAATGCTTTGATGTAATGTCCCCATTTTCGATGTCCTCTTTTGGATTAGTTTGGTTCTGACACACTATTTTCAGTAAGTGCTATTTTTAGTAATTGGTCCGACAAGCAGAGCAGTGTAGGGTTTCCCGTTTGGGCAATGTGTGGAAGTTGTCCGATAAGCTTAAATGCCTTGTGCCAGTCCTTACTATGGGGTTTTTCAATGTTTCAAGCGTGGCTTTGTATTTTTAGCAGGGGACAAGTCCAATGGCTTCAGTCTTCAGTGAGCCCATTGTGCATATCAGTATCCCTTCGGTTTGAGTTTGGGATACTACTTTCTATTTTTAGTACTTTCTAAAAATAGTAAGTCTATCTTGGGTAAGGTGGACCTCGTCAGGGCTCTCTCTCAGCAGCACATTCTCAGTTGAGGCATCAATTTGCTAAGGTTGAAATAATTTAATATTTGTTTTTCCCTTCGAAAATGGATTATTATAAAGTTACTTTATAACTTAAAGTTGAGGGTCGAAGGGGACATTAAAAAGTAACTTGATGCCTAAGTGATAACTTTAAGTCATTTTAGAAGGCTACAAAAGTGCAAATAGTTTCCTTATGAGCAGACCCCCTAGCCTAGTTGCAACGTTGTTTTAAAAGAGGGGCCATGTATTTCAAATGGATGCCTAGAAAAGAGGTTTATTTATCATTTTTAAAGGCTAATGTTATTCCTCATAAGCTGGGACGCCTAGTTTGGGCTTAAAGTCAATTTTAAATTAAAAATCAAAAGTGGAATTTTGGAGGCAAAAAGTTGGACGCCCCTCTTGGGTTAATTTCATGACATTCCATAAAGTGAAATGAGAGGGAAATGTAATCAAACTCAAATGCAAGTTGCCCTAATCCTTCCCTCACTTTATAAATATGAGTTTTAGCTTTCATTTGGTTATGGTTGATTTGGCTGCTTAAGGACATGCTGTTGGTTTTTCACCAAGAGGTCCAATAATCGGAGTTGAGGATGAAAAACCTCAATATCTAGGACTGGTTTAGGCAATGCAAGACCTGCCCTAGCTGGTAGAAGGGTGGTTTCAATCAGAAATCACATTTGGGCTTCAATTTGCAGATTTCAAGCTTTGAGAATGAAGATTTTTTAGTTCTTTTGAGGTGATTCAGTTTGGTTTTGGAGTGAGTTTGCATCCTTTCAGTTTGGAGTGGGTTTCTTGAAGTTTTGGTGTGTTTTTTATCAGTTTCTGGGAACTTTCTTTTCTGGACCTGAACCTGGTATTTGGTTCATAACTCACAAATGGTTCGAGGTGTTCACATGGGTATTGATTCAATGGCTCTCTCTCCTCAAAGCAACTCCAACAAGTATTTACTTGCAATTTTTTAAGCTGATTTGGAATTTTAAGGCCATTTCGCCCTTGCTGCAAGGCGCCATTTTCTGGGTGCTTTCCATTAGTCTGGTCGGCCATTTTTGTGAAGGAGATTCAGTCATTTGGGAGTTTTCTGGTGGACATCTTTGACCCTGCCTGGCATCATACTTGAAGACTCTTCCAAGAGTGAATGACGTGACCTTTGAAGGAGACATAATCTGCTGTCAAGGTGCTTTAATCAGGTCTGAAAATGTATGTTTTTTGAGTTTAACATTGAGCAAGATTGACTGTAATTTTCTGTCAATAAGAACTGTTTATTGGAAGGTCTGAAACTTTATATTACTTAGTGCATTTGCTTCTATGTTAAGTTCTCTGCAATTTATACTTTATGCAAGTTCTATGCATCATTGGCACATGAAAACTCAATGCAAAACACCTCATAAAACACAACCAGCAAGTGAGAAAAAACAGAAAAAAAAATTGGTGTCTTATAATACATTTGATTTGAATGATGTGAGATTGGAGCAATGGTTCCTGACAGGTGCCTACCTATTGGGCAACAAAGTCACAACATTGAGAAGAGAGCAAACAGGAAAAGAAGAACATGCAGCTATGCATTTACATACACCAACGAATATGAAACTTTGCTACAGAGCATACTTAGTAATTCAAACACATCTGCATATATTCATACAAAAAGTAAGCGAGATCATTCCAAACGTTGCAATGTTTTCAAAACACTGTCACATTCATCTAACTCAACATTGCATTCATGCCAACAAGTGTGGCAAGGGAAATCCCTAGTCGTAAATAAGAAACCCTCCTAAATACATACAAAGTGCCATGGAGACATTTTGCAACACAATTTTTCATTACAATACTAGTCTTCTTTGATTTCGTAGTTCTGCTATCTCTCAATAAACTGGACTATGGCATTAATGGATGTCCTGCAATCTTTTCTTGGTGTCTAGGAACTCCACAACAACCAATCTTTTTTAGAATGATCAAAATCATGCTTATAATAAAAGCAGTGTGTAACCCTAATCATTGCACACTATAGCAATTCAAAATGCACAGCCCAAATCCTTATCCCGCCTAAATGAATGTTGCAAATCGATGGAGAACATCTATAATTACTTCTAGTAGTTGGGCAACATGGCACCATGAATGCGAGTACGTGGAGAGAGTGGAGGATCAAAAAAATTTAAGGACAAACGTCCTGAACTGGTTATAGAATACCTTGTTCATACAAGACTAAAAATTAGTTGGAGCATTGATTAAGCAAAAAGACATCACCAAAAACTCAAAATGACCATAATAGCACTTGAGTGCAGTCTTTTGCACATCCTCCTCTCGTACGCAGATCTGATGGTAGCCTAACCTCAAATCAATTTTAGAAAAGTAACAAGCTCCATGCAACTCATCAATAAACTCATCTATCTGAGAAATAGGATACCTATTCGTAATTAGACTTTTGTTTAGTGCCCTATAATCAATGCACATTCGTATTGTCCCATCTTTTTTCTTAACCAAGACCAATGAAGAAGCAAAAAGGCTCTTGCTTGGTCTAATGTGCCCCATATCAATCAGCTCCTTAATAGCCTTTTGTATTTCATCCTTATGCCTCTTAGGGTGTCCATATAGTGTGGTAATCACCAATTTGGACCCCTCTTCAAGTTCTATGATATGCTCCATGCCCCTATTAGGGGGTGAACCTGGAGGTATGCTATATAATACTATGTTGTGCTTAGACATCAAAACCTCTACATCATTATGATAAGCCATCTTTGGCTTCTTTGTAACCATAGGCATAATAATACATTTTGTTGCCCACTCTACCTAGTCATGTCTAATAAGTCTTTCCATCCTCTTGAAAGAGACTATTCGTGTCCCACCATTTGACATGCCTCTAAGAGTGATCTTCTTGCCACCTGCATCAAATTTCATTTCCATAGTTTGAAAATTCATCTAGTACTCCCCAATGGAACGAAGTCACTACATACCAAGGGCCATATTAGTATCTCCTATGCTCACCACATAGAAGTCATCTCTAAGCTCATACTCATCTAATTGAATGCTCAAGTTTGAAATCTTCTTGGTACAAGAGTGAAACCATCAACTACCATTACTTTGAATCCTTCACAATCTTTGTGTTTTGATTCCCCTTCTAGCTACAACACCCTCATCAATAATGAGAAGCACCTGTGTCAATAAGTGTCACTATGCGCTGCCCACATAACACCCCCGAACTTTAAAAGATCCAACTTTGTAAAAGCTAGATAGTTGAGCCATTACACCATTACCTCCTTGCTCTTTTTCGGATTCTTCGGATGAGATTTCATTCTTTCCCTTGAATCAGCTTGCTAGTCTAAATTATTTGAAGCTGATTCATCAACTGAAAAGTACTCAATGTTTTACCTTTGCCCTAACAGCACATTTATGGGTTGGGTCCCATGGCTCTCGACATTGGAAACACAATTTCTTCCTTTTGAGATCATTGAGTTGATCGCTATCCAATCTAGATGGCACATTTTTAGACTAATTGGAATACTTCTTAAAGTGTTTCATGTCCTTATCCTTCCTACGTAAGAAACCCTTGGACTGAAATTTACTTTTTGAAGTAGAGGACTCTATGTCTCTTGCTTTTTTTATTGCACCTTGTAAAGTAGGCGGACTAAGTGCCTTAATCCAACCTCTCAACGGATCTACTAAACCATCCATAAACAAAACAATTAGCTTCCTCTCTGAAATATCAATTACCAACACTGATAACCTCTGAAAATCAGCAATGGATGTGTCAACCGAACCCCATTCCTTAAGTTGTGCCAACTCCTAAATATGTAACTCTGGATCCTTTTTATCAAATATATCAATCATAGTTGAAAAACTCGGACTCGGCAATAACTCGGCAGACCCAAATTTTTTTAAAACTCGGAGAAAAACTCGGCAATAACTCGGCGAATTTATCGAACATTTGAAAATACATGATTTTTTAAAATATTCTTCAAAAACACACATATAAACTAAATTATTATAGAACATATTACTGATTTCATCATATATAAATCGAAATTAAAGTTTAATACATATCAATCATCAATGTATCATCTGATTTCATCATATATAAAACAAAATTAGAGTTTAAAACTTTACTACATATCAATCAAATTTAAAAGAATTAACTTCAAGTATAATATTATAAATTTAAAGTCTTAAGTAATAAATGTATTTAAATTTAAGCTTTTAAATATATTTATTACTTAATATTATATTTATAATTATATAACTATATTAGTATTTGAAAAATTAGAATTTTTTAATTTAATTTATTTTTAATTTTTTTAATTAGAAATATTATTATAAAAAATAAAGAAAGTAATATTTGTGATACAAAATAAATAATATTTAGAAATATTATGATAAAAAAATATTTTTAAAAATATTAGAAATAGTAGATACACATAATGATATTAGAAATTTTTAATTTATTTTATTTTTAAAAAGTAGAACTTTTGATTTTTTTTAAGTTTTAACAAACCCTAGAAAAATCTAAGGAAAGAAACGCAGAAAAAAAAACTCAAAAAAACGCAAACAAAAAAGGCAAAAAAAACCCAGTTCAAAAACAATGAAACTAGTGCCATACTCGGATCTCTTGCTCCGTCGGTATTTTTTTGTTCAAACGTTTCCTGTGCTCTCAGATGTCGTCGTTTTTTCCTGCTCTTCGTCCGCTCTTTTCAGCGCATGAATAAATGAATCAAAATGTAAACGACGTTCATATAAAATGAAAAACTTAGGGCATGCGGCTAATGTTTTTTTTTTCCCCGGTTTTTACAATTATTTAGCGCGATTTTTCGCAATTTTTGTATGTTAAATTGCTGCGATTTTTTTTGTTTATTCGGACGCGAGTTTTTTGGCGATTAACTCGCCTCCATGAAAGCAAGCCGATTACTTGCGATTTAGGCGAGTTTTTTGTGATTTTTTCAACTATGATATCAATCAACCACTCAGTAAAGTCTGCATATGACTCAATTTGATCATGTCCCAAGGTGATCATTCCATGATGCCAACACTCATGAGCACTACCATCTAAATGTCTAGCAGCATACTTAATAGCCTCATCTTCTGGCATTGGATTGAGATGAAAATAAGTATCTAGCTTTTGTACCCAGGCCCTAGTTGTAGTCTTCCTAAATCCATCATAGTAAGGGATCAATAACTTAGCAACCTTCCTCTGCAAGTCCTAATTATGAAATCTACCAGCCCTGCGAGGTCTATGTCTCATCCTAACATCCATACAGTCATGAAAAGACATTTCAGCTTGAAAATTTAGATCCAAATTCCTCCAATCTTGTAAAACTTGATCTTGCAATTTTTGTTGTGTTGACTCAAATTGAGAGTTATTCCTTGGAGGAAAACTTGGCATTAGGGGTCTAGTGTTGGTTGTCCTTGTTACAATATGTTGATTTACAGCCCTATTATTCACTGATCCATCCTCATTCCCATCATTTCCTTCATTGCCATTGTTCCCCCCATTGTTAGTATCGTTGTTATTATTATTACCCCTCAGATTTTGAGTCATAAGTGCAACTATCTGAGCTAGATTCTGTTGTAACTTGAGTTGCCCTCTAGCTATATCATTCAAAATTTCCTTGGTACTTGGTTCCCCACGCTCTCTATCACCCATATTTACCTCAACCCGTTCAACACCTGCTAACAAGTCAATATCACCTGTACCATTGCCTATGGGTAAGTCTTGAAGTAAACCAAGGATGCCTAATATAGTTTCTCCCTCTGGAACTTGAGGGGGCTGCCACCGACTTTTCCTCTATTCCCTGTTAAAGTACCTCTGTTCTTTGTCACTCTCCAGAGGTTTGCAGCTGAAACTAACTGTTTAATCATAGGCTGGCAGGAAAAACCAGCTTTGATACCACTGTAATAACAAACCCTATTCTGAAATATTTCATACAGAAATTTGACACCAATTTTTTTTATAATTACCAATTGTGTATTCCAGACATTTTTTCATACAGATGCATATTTCAGGTTGAGTAATTGTTTTTTGTTACTCACAGCAATACCACAAAATATAACCTCCAAACTTCAGAAATTAAATCACAACCTATCCCAACAACAAAAAATGACTTTTACAAATAATAATATGCACAATTAACTCAGCTCAGCAGATGATTTTCAGATTAATTTCTAACATAGAAATATATGTGCAGTCTTTAAAATCTTCTTTCCACTGAGTGTTGTTCACACCCCAACAGTATGGCACTTTTTTATGAAAAATATTTGCTCTCCAACTGCTATGTGAGGAAGTGTGAGGTATGTTCATGCATTTATAGAGCAAAATCGTGAGTTTTTTCATTCTTTGACTATTTTTTTATTTTCTTGTTTTGCTATCTTTTTTGTGTTTTCTTTTTTCGCATTTATGATGTATCTAGCGAGTTTTTTTGTCAAACTCTTGCCAAAATCTCGGTGAATTTCTTTGGCAAGTAAACATTGGGAAAACTCGGCAGCCATTTGGCTTAGTGAGTGCTCGGCAACTCAACGAGTTTTCAACAAGTCTGCAATCTATGAGTATAACAATATTCTTTTACCTTTTAAAACTTATTTAATCACTTCAAGATTTAATGAAAATTAGCACATATGCAAAATCAAATAATAGCAACACAATTTACGTGGAAAACCTTGTGGGAGAAAACCACGAAAAAAAATATTGCTTTTATTAATCTTCTTTCTATAAATTTTGTAGGTACCAACCCCTAAGAAACTTCAATTTCTCCAATTTGTAGGCACCAACCTCAATATAGATAATTTTCTTCTCCAATTTGCTATAATGTTGATCATAAATCTGCCATAAAACCGATTACAATCTCCTCATAAAAACTTATTATAAATCTGCCATAAAATTTCTGACAATCTCCTCATACAATTTGCATATGTTCCCCTTGAATTCTGCTCTAATACTCCTCACAATTTCTTCATAAAATATGTAAGTAAACTCCTTATATCTTAGTATGATGAACACTTTACTTCCTTCTTCACATTAACTTGCTGGTGTATATCTGATATATATTTTATTTTTCACACACACATAAATTAACTTGTGTTTGAATGATATGTCCTTTTATTCTTCTCCTCAAAATTTGCTGGTCTATATAAGATATATCATTACATCTATACACACAAGACTGCTGGTGTATAAATGATATATATTTGTCTTTACACCCCCATTCACCACATTATACAAAACTACATTTATACCTTCACCAAGGAAGGTGACTTCATCAAGAGATGCATTGTTTTGCAAAGGGAGACAACTCTTAGTTAATATGCATCCTTTCATAACATAAGTGCTCATTATGAAGGGTTGGCTGCAAAAAGATCTTGGTTGCTAACATAATGATGAAGGTCGGCTAGTAAATATTTAATTTAAATCCTTTTCTTCATAACCTTAATCACTCCCTTTAATTATCTCCATCGCTGCCCACTATAATATTTTAATCTTTGCCTTTTAGAGTATATTAATCATTGCACTTATTACACTTCAATGCTCTTCTAAATAAAGTTGCCCATATGACACATATTTTAGGTGATTTAAACTTGTTTAAATACCTTAACTTGGGCACTAAAACACCAATTTTGGCCAGCATTGATTATCTATTGATTGGAGTTTATTTGTTATAATGAGTGCCATAATAAGGAAGTTGGCCAGCATAGTATAAAGTATAAACTTTGTCTTGGGCGCTGTTGGTGTACGTTTTATCATCCACCGAACACACAGAATAAAATATCCAAAAACACTCTATCCTCTCTTGAAAAACCACCGCGTATGCTAAGATTGCAAGTAGATCATATGGCGATTCCAAGGTTTCTTTTGTCAGGTCTTGACGTGTGGATAAGCTCAATAGGCGTTGTGATATGCTGGTAATACACAAAGGGACTTATGCTAGGCTTGTTCAATTCACAAGTTAAGACTTGGACAAATTTATCATTAAATGCTCCTTTTATAATTTATGGTTTGAGATTTCAAAAAAAAAATGCAAAAGGACAAGGGTTAAGAAGTTCTAATCTATCCCTAAGAATTTAAGAGACAGTAAAGATTAGGTGAAACTGGTAACCACGCTTTGCTTCGCCTCCCTAGGACAACTACACAAAGTGGGTGCAATCTTCAAGGGGTGTAATTATAATTTTCATGTCTTGAACAATACTTATCCAGACTAAAGTTAAGCATCCACAATCATAAGCTTAGGCTAACTTTACGCATTGAATAAAAATCATCTATTCAAAGAAAGTATGAGCTAAGTTTCACCAATCAATACTATCAAATCTTTCATTCATTTAACAAACATTCAAATCAAATTCTATCTTAATTCTAATCTAATGTTGAAGAAGCTATGCAACCTTGCAAACCACTTGACAACAAAAGGGATTCAAAGCAAATCATGCATAAGAGCTTTTATTATCGGAAGTAGCAATACGCAACAATGTCATACACTTTCTTTACACTTTACAAATGAGGGGCGAGCTCAATTTATAGGCTCTTCGATTACAATTCAATGGCCAAGATTGATTTTGAATCAACGGCCGAGATTTACAAAATAAAACCCTAATTAGGGTTTGTCACAACCAACTACCTCTCAACCAATGAGAAAATTACATTTGGGGACACTTGTCCTACTAAATATAAACCAAGAATAAAATAGAAAGTTGTTGAATCTGGACGTGCTAACTTGGAACAATTTGATTGGTCGAGGCGCCACTTCAGTAGGTTGGATGTCCTCCTTGGTCACTTTGTTCGTTTTACCATGTTCTTGCCTTAGAATATTTTCCTTGTTGATGACTCTGTCCTTTGTGCTTGTTTCTTCCTAGCTTTGATCTTGGATTCCTTTTGATTTCTTCTTCTCACTTGCGCTTGAGCTCTGGAAGTCTCCCCTTGGAGCAGATGTTTAGACTTGAAGTCATTAAGGTTTTCTTTCCTGATTGCTTTGAAATTCCTACAAGCACCTTGAATTCGGAGAAGAACTCCCCTATGCTTTCGCCACAATGGAGGAAATTGGAACTTTCTCTGTGAAGTATTTCCCATACTTAGCCAAATTTTGGCTATTCAATTTCATTTTGTAATACCTTCATGTGGACCATTCAACATTTAGCCAAGGTTTCGAATGAACTTTGCCAGCGGATTTGTCTTCAATTTTGAATTTGGCTTGTGCTATGTAGGACAAATTCCATCCTTGGACAAGGATTTTATTCACTTCCTCTCTATTTTCCTCTTCATTCCTCTTATTTTCTTTCCAACACTCAGCCAATTTTCTGAATTTCCCTCCTCAAGGTACCAACACTTAGTCAATTTTCTGAGTTTTTCTCATTGGGCGGACTTCACTTGAGCTTGGACATTGCTTCTATCTTGACCTAGGTCAGACTTTCTCTCCCTTGTGCCAAAGTCGGACTTCATTAATGTTTGGACATGTTACTTCTTAGGCCATGTCAGAGTTTAAGACTTCCTTGCCATTGTGCCTTCTAGCTTGGGCAAACTTCTTGACAAGTGCATGAGTGGACTTCCCTGAGTCTTGGACGTGCTTTTCTAGCCCAAGTCGGACTTTGGCATGTTAGAATATTATATTCTTCTTGTATTAATGGTCAATACTACTGTTGCTACAGTAGTTTGTAGGTGAGGTAGTTAGACATCTTAAATGTCTACAGTCATCTCCCTCCTCTATATATTGTAATGATTTCCTTTGTTAATTCAAGCAATTTCTAGCCCAAAATTGTTTCGTGGTATCAGAGCCGTAAGGAAAAAAACCCTAAAAATTTGTGGGCCTGTTTGCAGCCGTAATTCGAATTATTTTGCCTCTAGGGTTTCTGGGCGAATTTTTTAAAATCTGTAATTCGTGATAAATTCTCACGTGAGATTTTGTGGCTATGTGTTAAGTTTTTCGTGCTCCTGTGTAGAAACCCTAGTTTCCCCCTGTTTCCGGATCTGACTGTTTTTCTGAATGTTTTGTGTATTTTTGGTTTTTTGACTGTTTTTGGGGTTTTTGCAAGAATAATGAAAGGTTGCGATTTTGCTAGAAATTGGAAATAAATTCAATAAAAATAAACGAACTCTGATATAAATGGTATTTAATGCAAATACGGAAGCCAGTCTATTATTTAGCCTTTAGAAATGATTACAATGGATATCTGACTACATGCAAGTAAAAAGGCAATAAATTTTATTGAAGAACCTGATTGCTGCAGTACAGTACGGCTGTGATAAGAACTTCTCTCTCCCCTCTTCTGATGATCCCAGATGATGCCAGAATGATAGGCGCCCAATCTGGTGAAGTTTAACTGAAGGAAAAGAAAGCGATTTGCACTGAAGACAAAGTACGCCTCTCTTAAGTGAAGTACGGCCCTGGTACAGATTGTACGGCCTGAGTACAGCAACAGCAATAAATAAAAATGTACGGCCTCTTCTGTAATCTCTGGATATAAAGAATATATGCGCCAAGATTGCAAGATGTCTTCTGGATAAAGAACTCTCTGAAAACCCTGAATATTTATTATCTGTGAAGCTCTGTAATTCCTTCAGAATGAAGAAATTCCTCTGCTGGCAATAAATCAGGTGATATCTCACACCCTCTGAACTGCTTTCAATGGAGATGGCTCGTTCCCCAATGATTTCGAGACTGAAACCCTAAAGCTTCTTGCTCAGACCAAAGTTGATCAATTTTCAATTCACAATATGCATAATGGCTCGAAATCCAATGCAAATGCACTATATCCCTCAAAAGTGCGAATTCCTTAAAGATAGGGAATTTTAATTAATTTGACTTTTGTTATTTTAATTCCTCCATAGTTCTCAGCCAAATTTTTATAATAAAATATAATCAATAACTGGCCCCTTTCTGATGATGGGCGACCCCTCAATCCAAATCACTTAAGTTATAATTAAATATTATAACTTTATATTATAAACGCCAAATAATTAATATTTAATTGATTCAATTAAATATTCATATCTTACTCATTAATCATCCGATGCCTAATCCATCTGAGGCTAACGAACACTGAAGTGATTTAGAATACTACCAAATCCATACTGCTAAAAATAGCAGGGGTCCCACGCTGACTGCCAAGAACTGCTAAAAATAACAACTTCTGCAAGAAGTGTCCGAATGAGCCCGAACGAAAGCCAACTGATCAAACTCTGCCAACTGAAGCTGAGCCAAGCTCCAACGTGACCCTCTATCCAATCTATCAGCCTACGAGGGTCGTATGATAGGCTAATCCTGTGCTCCGAGAGATGTCACTGAGAAGGGGACATGACATCCTGTTACAAACAAAAAACGCGGGTCTGTTTGCAATTTTCTGGGCGAGCTAGTTCAGAAAAATCCCGCGTTTTTTCGTGAGCCTCAAATCCTAGGCGCAATTTTCATCAGTTTCTGCCATTTTGTGAAGCACGACTTTGTGCAGGATGCGTTTTTTTGTGAAATCGCGTTTTTCGCGTTTTTATTAAGGACGTGGTTTTCTGATCTTTTCTGGGCGCGGATTCTCTGCAAATCGCTCAACGTCTGCAAATCGCGCAACCTTGGAACTGCAAAGATTTTTGTCCTTGCTGGTCGCGATTTCGTCCTTGCTGGACGCGTTTTCTGAAGATTTCGGCCTCTATTTTGAACGGGTTTTTTCGTCCCTTCTGATTTCTGGCGTTTTTCTACAGATTTTTGGCGTTTTCCTACATTTTTTCTGGAATTTTTTAAGGAAAAATCAACCTAGGGCTTCTGCAATTTTTGGCTAGGGTTTTAAACCCTCAGATCAAGTCGAAAAATTATTTTGCTTGCAGATTCCTTCTAGGTTTTCTGAGATCTCAACTAGGTCAGTCTTCAAATTTTTTGGGTACCTCGTTTTTTGTGCCTCAAAATTTGTGCCTCAGTTTCAAGTCGAAAAATTTTTTTGACTGCAGATTCCTAATGGGTTTTTCGAGATCTCAAATGGGTTGTCGTCCAATTTTTCTGGTGCCTCGTTTTCCGTGCCTCAATTTCTGTGCAGATCTGTTCTGGCGGCTAGGGTTCCAAACCCTCTGTTTTTCAGCCGACAATAGATGGCTACCTGTTTCTGGGCTTCTGTAATTCGTAATGTTGCGTGAAATTTCTTTGTTGGGTTTTTTAAATATTTTTTCCCTTATTATTAAAAAAAAAAAATCTAGCTTAAGGGTTTATAATTTTCTCCTCAAAAATTACAGGTCAGTTCCTGTTTACCCTAGTCAGGGTTTCTGTTGTACGGGAGGGCTCTCTGGTTTCTAAAGGGTTTTACCGTTTTTCCTTAAAAACGATGTTTTGTATGCTGATCCATGTTTCGGATTCCGTGCCAACTACTTTTTGGGTTTCTGTAATTCGCAAAATGTGTGGGATTCCTCTCTGGTTTTTACAGTTTTTTCTGAAAAAACAATGATTTGTAATCTTCGGTTTGGCAATTTTTTCCTCAAAAATCGTGGTTTGTTGTAGTCTGTTTTGGTCACACCTCAAGTTGTTGAGCCGAACATCTACACAACTAGCTTCTTGCAATCTATTTTTGAGCGTCGTGCTCATCTGCAAAAGTTTCGATGGTCTGTCAATTTATCCTCAAATCATGGCAGTTGTTCTCGGTGTGTCTCTGGTTTCAGGGAAGGACAGCTCTATTATCGACTATCAGGTTGGACATTTTCTGGTCTAAAGTAATGCAGTTTCTAGGAGGGTTAGTGGCGGACTCATCTCAAGTGGCAGTGTTAGTGACAGACTCTTGTCTCCTGTTGCAGAGCTTTCTAAATGAGGGGCAACCTTCTCTGTTTTTTCTGGATGGTTTTTTTGGTACTCTTGGTCATCAACATTCTGCAAATCCAGGGAGGGTCTCAGCAGCAGCAGAGTGTTCTGAAGAATTTGTGACCAATCGACCTGCAAATTGTTTTATGTAGGCTAGTTGATGATTGACCATTAAGGGAGGGTGTTAGAATATTATATTCTTCTTGTATTAATGGTCAATACTACTGTTGCTACAGTAGTTTGTAGGTGAGGTAGTTAGACATCTTAAATGTCTACAGTCATCTACCTCCTCTATATATTGTAATGATTTCCTTTGTTAATTCAAGCAATTTCTAGCTCAAAATTGTTTCATGGCATGCTTTGGACATTCCTAGGTAAGACTTTCTTGACTCCTGGAAGTTGCTTTGTGAGAGAGGTCGGACTTTCCTGATGCCTTGCCAATTTTTGAGTCTTCTTGGCTAGGCGGACTTTCTCTCTTTCTATTGCAAGGGCGGACTTTATTTGTTTCTTGCCAAGGCTTGGCGGACTTGGCTTCTTTTCCATATCCTCTTTTGACATGCCAAACTTTGCTAGCACTCGGAAATTTTTCTTTCACAACCTAGGTCGGACTTCATAGCATCTTGGGCATTTTCCTTTCACCTAGGTCGGACTTTGGAGTTAGCTCGACATTTCCTTTTCCAAGCTAAGTCGGACTTTGAGGCTTGCTTGACATTCTTATGGCGGACTTTGGAGTTTCCTTGCCATCTTCTTATCATCCCTATAGCGAACTTTGAAGTCCCTTTGACAAGTCTCTTAAGGTCATACTTTGTAGCTAGCTTGCCATTGTTGATTCCAAGGTAAGAAGGACTTCTTAGTCTTTTTGCCAAGCTTCCATGATGCAAGGGCGGACTTCATCTCTGTCTGGACAATTGCAAGGGCAGACTTCATCTTTGTCTGGACAATTGCAAGGGCGGACTTCATTAGTGTCTTTCCAAATGCATGGCGGACTTTGTCTCCATCTTGACCAAGGCATGGCGGACTTCCTTGATGCCTTGCCATGTCCATTTCTCCTTCCAAGCAGACTTCTTGAAGTGTCTGACATTTTCTTTGCCCTTCTTCTGGATCATCAAAACCCTCGCCATATGACTTTTTCTTGATTTTTCTTGATTTTTCATGATTTTTGCTTGATTTTCATGATTTTCGCTTCTGAAGATGGAAACGTTATCTCCATGACCTGCAGGACCCTAGCACTTTCTAAAAATAGTAAATCCTGGATTGGTCCAAAAGTACCAAAAATAGAAAAAGCAAAAAACAAAAAATTCCTAAAAAATAGGAAGAGTTAGAATTGAGTGAAAGCAATTGTGTTCTTCATCAACCGGGTCTTCTGAGGACTTTGGTAATGTCTATGCACAGTTTCAGGCTTGAATTCTCTGCTTGGCTCAAGTGATTACTCAAACTCTAACTCCTCATTGTAAAAAGACTAGTGATTAGCAATTGCGACACCAAGACAAAAAAATAAAAAATAGGGGTTCCCCATTCGCAATGGGGCGATGTGTGAAAAGGTCACAACAGGCGCCAAGGATGGGATTCAGCCCAAATGATATAAGTATTAGTTTGAACTTCAAATTGCCTTTATTTCTTTTACATGATCTTAATTTATATTTATTTCTGCCTTAGACAATAAACTCAGTGCTGCCATGTAAATATAAATCAATCAACTTATGATTCCAAGGAGTGGATCAATTAGTGGCCTTTGGCCATGTTGGTGTACGTTTTATCATCCACCGAACACAGAATAAAATGTCCAAAGACACTCTATCCTCTCTTGAAAAACCACCGTGTATGCTAAGATTGCGAGAAGATCATATGGCGATTCCAAGGTTTCTTTTGTCGGGTCTCAACGTGTGAATAAGCTCAATGGGCGTTGTGATTTGCTGGTAATAAACAAGGGGACTTACATTAAAGAACTTTTCACAAGTTTGGGACTTAGGCGGATTTATCATTAAAGGCTTTCTTCACTTAGGACTTTCAATGTGGATCTCAAAAAATAGCAAAAGTATTAGGGTTTAGGGGATCTATTCTACACCTAAGAACTTAAGAGACAGTAAATACTCGGTGAAGGGAATAAACCACACTTTGTTTCGCCTCCTGCTGGACAACATACGCAAAATGGGTGCAATCTTCAAGGGGTGTGATAATAATTTTCAAACCTCGAATGAGGCTGAAGTTAAGCTTCCACAATTATAAGCTCAGGCTAACTTTACGCATCGAATGCAAATCATCCATTCCAAGAAAGTATGAGCAGTACTTCACCATTGAATCGATACGATCAATCTTTCATTCACTTAACCAACTTTCGAAGCAAATTCTATTTAATCTAATTCTAACTTTAATCTATGGCGGAAGAAGATATGCAACCTCGCTTACTATTTGACAATAAAAGTTGTTCAAAGCAAATCATGCATAAGAGCTTTTATTATTCGAAATAGTCTCAATGCAACAATCTCATACTCTGTCTCCACACAAATGAAAGTGAGAGATCACCAGTTTATATAGAGTTACAAAAATCAAATGAAGGGCCGAGATTAAAACAATATCAACGGCCAAGATTATTACAACCCAACCCTAATTAGGGTTTCCCAAAATAACATGAGTTATCAATCAATGAACTATCAGTAAAGAGGCAGTGGAAGCTATTATCAAGGAGAGGCGTCCTTATCCTTCTAAGCAGCATTGCATTCGATGAATCTGGACACTACTGCGATGACCTCCTCCATCATGACAGGTGGCAGCATGCTAATCCAGAATTCAAGCCCGTCCAACTTCTCAGCGCATTTGGCAAAAGTACTTTCCCAATCCGCCTCCTGCTTCCCAAAATCATTTCAGATGGCTAAGAGTCTTGCCACTCTCGCAAAATCTTGTCTCAAAAATGGTCCAGTGGCCGAGAAGAAAATCTCTTGAACCTTACGTTTCAACCTCTCCAACTGCATGTCGTTCTCCTGGACAATCTCACAGTCGAACACTTCTGCAGCTGTCATATAAATCCTCTCCTGGATTTCTTTGACCTGCTCTTCAATTCTGAGCCCATCTTCTTTCACCCTTTCCAGAACTTCTCTATGTATAGTCACTACCCAAAACCAGTGATGGAAATCATATGCTGCTCCTGCAGCAATCACCCTTCTATCAACCAACTCCTCCCTTGGAGTGCCTTTCAAGATCCTAAGGCTTGGAATAAGCCTCTCCTGCATGTCTGGAATACATTCCCATGTCTCTGGCATATCCATAAGTCTGGAAAGAAAAGAAGAGGTCTGCCCATAGGCAAGTGCCAATTTCTCCATGAACGAGGCTGCTTCCGTGCCTTCGCTCACCATCCAGTCCTGAGCCTCCCTGGCTGTAACCATTCCGTGTTCTACATCCTTGGTCACTTCCTGCGATGAATTGAGAAGAGGAGCTACCGCATTACCCTAATCAAGTGGCTGAGTCAAGTGTTGTATGTACTCCTTAAGGCGTTCAACCTCCTTTTTATATTCTTTCTTCTTAGCCACTTCTTTTTCCAATCTCGCTTTGATGGTCGAGACGGAATTATCTAATTCCTCCACTTCTTGGCCTTTTGAGGTTGGGCCAAGATCTACAGTGGTTATGGCATACTCTTGAGGAGTAATCTCGTCTTGTGGCTTGTCCACTGTGGGTACTGCAATGTGTACGGAACGGTTACCTGTCTCGTCCCTTTGAATAGTAGAGAATTTCTTGGCAGGCTTCTTGATTGCAACTTGCTCCAACCTAGCCAAGAAATCTGCATTATCATCCTCCTCTTGGGCTTCTACAGGTGGTTGAATCTTCATTCTTTCTATCAGCCAATCTGGAATGGTCGACTGCTCGACTCCATCTTCTACCTGAACCTCTTCTTCATTCGGAACATCCACAACCTCCCTGAGAGCAGAAATCATTCCCTCCTCGAAGTCATTATTCTGGACTTCTATCTCATTGTCTAAACCAAGTATTTCCGTGCCTGTAGGTGACGAGGGCTCCTCATCATCCAGCTGAATAGGTTCATCGTTCTCCTCCTGAACTGTAGAAGGTACAATTGTTTCCACCAAGGACTCATCTATGGTAGCCACTAGCTCATCAATATTCCAGGACACTGCAGAACAAGATGGTTCTCCCTTCTGCCTTTTGGAAGCAAGCTCTGCACTCGGAACTATTTCCTTCCTTTTCTCTCCAGTCTCAACCAAGTCCTGATGGGAAGCACCGGCATTGGAGGAATACGACTCTGTCTCGCTCAGTAGATCATATGTGAGCGTTATTCTTTTATGTCTCATCTCCTGGACCTGACGGTCAACCCACCACTGAGAATATTTGACCACTGGTCTCATTAATGTGGCTAAGTCTAAATGCTCAGGCTTCGACCATCTCACAGGAGGAAGAGGTCGATTCTCCTCGAAACGCGGCTGGATGTAGTCCCCATCGTCATGCAACTGATCAGGTACTCGGCAAAATTCAATTGTCCTTATGAAGTCTACTGGCATCCTAGACCATAGTCTCCTGACTTCGTATTCATCGGCGGCATCAGCCCAGAAGTCTTCCAGTTCCACTCTATGCTTGTACCTTCTCCCCTCTACTGTCTGAATATTATGATGTGGGTCAAAGTTGACCCTGGACTTGTAGGCTGTAAATGGGTACCACTGGATTTCCAACCTAGTACTCTCAGCTGCCTATGAGGACGGACAAGATTCCAACATATTCCCGATGAAAAGTGGGAATGTAATAGATGCCTTCTTGGTTGGCCTCTGGATGTTCTGATATTCTTCTAGTTGCCTCAGGACTTCGAGCAAAACCATCTGATTTGTCGGATAAATGAGCAACTTATAGGGATTTCCAATAAATCCTTGGATCCTGATATATGTAAATTTTGGGAATTGGATGAACCAGGACCCATATTTACTGATTAGACTCTTCGCCTCATGACTCAACCTTTGATGTACTCCCCCTTGAAGCGTTCTAGTGATATGCATTAAGAACGCATCATGCGCCCTTTTGAAATGAGACTTCTCCTTCAACTAGAGTTGCGGGTAACAATCGTACGGTCTGAGTTCGTTTTCTCCGCTGCCAACTTTTCGCTTGCAAGTTAGTCCTGGATACTTATATGATCTGGCCAACAAATAGACAACATACGAGCTCATGTGAAAAGACTTAGTCTCTTCCAGATTGATCAATTGCTCGTGGAGATTGTCACTTATCATCCGTGACCAATTGAACATTTTTATGCCAGAAGTGATCTCATCTATGAAGTAGTACATCCAACTCTCAAAAAATGCACCCTGCAGGTTGCCAGCTATTCTGTTCAGCATCAAGATGATGTCCCCATAATCTTCTTTGAAGTCTGTCCGGCGAGGTCTTTTGGGCATCTTCTTTATTGATGGCTTAGGTTTGTCCAGCCATGCCTTGTTAATAGTTGTGGTGCATAAGTCCGGTTGGCTGTCATATAACTTCTAGGCCTCCTCCTTGTTCTTATAGATAGTCCGTGAATGTGTTGGGATGCCGAAGGTTTCTTGGATTGCCACCTCGCCTAAGTGTGCCAGAATTCTTCCATCTGGTGCAATGATCTGCCTCTTTTGAGCATCATAGTGGATAGCACATTCCACCATCAATTCTGCACAATCTATTGCAGGCGGGAATCCAGCTGCCTGGAAAATCCCGTTTCTGATCATCCGCCTGGCTATCGGTGTCGGAAGTCCATTATGTCCATATACTCTTCTTTTGAACTCATCGAAGTCGACATGTCCGAGATCGGTGTCTACGACATTCTTCCATTTTGAATTGATTTTAGTCTCCCGCTGGGCACCTTTGCTGGCGAACTTCATTTTTGCCGTCTTTGATGATTCACCCACAGTGGTCATTAACCTGGAGTCAAAAATATTAACATTAATACAGAGACTTTTTTTTTTCTTTTAAAATAATTTACTTTCCTGCCTTGGGCTCGAAAATTTATTTTCAGCTTGTTAAATAATCAAATTGCTGCGAAAAAGCAAGCTGAAAGTAAATGGATGAAGTTAAAATTTTAGCTAGAACTTTTGCCAAGATGAAAGGACAGAAGAAGAATGGTGAATCAACTTGACTGAACATCAAACCTCAGAAAAAGACTGTCGGCTGCAAATCAGATTTTAACTCTGATAATTTAAAATAAGAAGTGCGCCCCTCTTGCACAAAAGAATTCGACTTCCAATAAATCTTTTCTTTTCCTACGAAAATTCTTCCTCAGCATAACATTACTTCTCTCTCTGGAAAATTCGATCTTGCCTACTGAACAATTAACTGCCTGAGAATTTTGAGAGAGATCAAATTTCTTTTCAGTTGTGTGTGAAAAATGAGTTGGTGAAACTCATTATAATGCTAAAGAATTTAATTTATTTAGCAACTGCCTTTTCTTCTCTTGATCTCGATTTGTTTTTACTTGTCCAAACAGGCAAGTTTCCTTTATTTTTTTGAAAAGAATCTGTCTCGAGCTTATCCAGGCAAATCTCATTGATCTTCAAAAAAAATCGATTTTTTGCTTAAATGTTTATCTTTGATTTTTCAAATTTTGAAAGAAAACATTAAACATTTCATTAAATTCAACCCTTCCAAGTTTTAAATTCATGGTGAATTTAATTTTGCCCATCGGATTATATCTCTGGCCGACACAAATTATTTTCCTCCAAAACATCTTTGGCAAACTTCATTTTGTCCAAGGCATTTAAATTTCCGAGTAGTTGAAAATAAATTATTAAAATATTAAAATATTTTAATTTATTCCAACCCGTTCGTTTTGGACCCATAGCTATTTCGATTTTCTCTTCATTTTTCTTGGCTAAAAGTGTATTTTCCAATTTTATTCCCCATTTCGTCTAGCCAAGTCAAAACTTAAGCCATTCCGTCGACAATTGTTATGCCAAATCCTTATTTTTCTTTGCCATGGCGAACTTTGAATTGCACTGAGCTTATTTTCTTCTGCCAAAGTCAAATTTTCTCTTGCTTGGTTGAATTTTTCTAGGCAAAATCCTTGTCTGGATGTCTTTATCAGGCAAATTTCCTTGACGCTTGACAAATTTTTATTCCTTCTGGCCAAGGGCGATCCTTTCTTTCTCCTTGCCTTGTGCATTTTTCTCTGGCCAAAGTTGTCAATTTTTATAACATTTTCTCCAGACATCCATACTTAGGCAATTTAATTTCTCTTCCATTTTCATGCTAGGCACACTTCAATTTTTTTCTTTGCCTTGGCCTAGGCGGACTTCCCAAAGTCTTTTCCACTTTCCACATGCCATAGTGAATCTTCTTTAGCACTCTCCCTTCAAACTCTAACACTTTCCTCTTGAAAATGTCATAACACTTAGCCAAAAATCTCAATTTTTCATCCTTTAGGCCTCTATACTTAGGCAAATTTTCGAATTTCTCTTGACTAGGCACCAAACACTTAGCGAAAATTGTAATTTTCTCCCTTCATAGACCATGGCGGACTTTCCAAGCACTTGGACAAGGTAAAGGCGGACTTTCTATAGTCTTGGACATCATCACTTTGAACATGGCGGACTTCCAAACCTTTTAGCACTTTCCTTAACACTTTATCTCTTGAAAATGTCACAATACTTAGCCAAAATTTCGATTCTCCACCTTTTTAGGCTCTTACACTTAGGCAAATTTTCGAAATTTTCCTTACTAGGCGCCAATACTTAGTGAATTTTTTTATTTTTTTCTCTCCCATGTGCCTAGGCGGACTTTCCAACCTATTGGCAAGTGTGTGGCGGACTTTCTAACCTCTTGGCACTTCCTTTCAAGTGTATGGCGGACTTTGGAGGCTCTTTGGACAAGCATGGCGGACTTTGAAGAATCTTTGACACTCCCTTCTTGAAGCTGGCGGACTTCCTCTTAGTCTTGGACATTCCTTCCTTAGTGCTGGGCGGACTTTCCTTAGTCTTTGCCATCCTCTCCTTAGTGTTGGGCGGACTTTGAAGACTTCCAGACATTCCTTCCTTCTTTCCGTCCCACTTTTCAAGGACCATCCTCCTTATGGCGAATTCTTCATACTTAACCAGATTTTCATGAATTTTGCTCTTTTTTGGATTGATTTTTAGTGATTTTTGCTCAGATCTGATTGATTTTGGACTGATTTTTCCAGAATTTGATACTTTTCAGTCTGATTTTCTCATGCTTTTTACTGATTTTTTTATGCTTTTTGCTTGCTTTTCCAGATTTTTCAATGATTTTTCAATTTTCTCTTTGATTTTCTGAGAGTTCCATCGAGTTTTTCGAACTTCTGAGTGGATTTTTTGAAATTCAAGACCTTTCCAAATATAGAAACTTTCTAAAAATAGAAAAAGCATAACCCTAAAAAATAGGGAACCCTGTTTGGTTCAAAAATGCCAAAAAATGAAAAAGCGAAAAAGCAAAATTTCCTAAAAAGTAGGAAGTCTCAGAATTGGCCGAATTCACAGGCAATCTTTGTTTCCTGGGCCTTCTGAGCTCTTCCATGACGTCTATGCGCTGATTCAAGCATGGATTGTTGATTCGGCTCAGGTAACTCTCGGCAAACTGACTTGAAACTCTCAATAAGGTAACCTCACGAAACCGTTGCAAGGAGACAAAACCCTAAAAACAAGCAGACTACTGGGGGTCCCCATTGGCGATGGGGCGATGTGTGAAAAGGTCACAACAGGCCATCACCACAATTAGCAATTTTCTCTTTGACATCAATGACAATAATCTAACAATCTCATCTATATGCTTTTGACATCAATGACAATTTTTCCAATAGCTCCTAGTTTGGAAAGTATGGCTTACTGAACCAGACAATATTACAAAACCAATTATCCCTGCCAACACTAAAAAATAAATACCTTCAACTTTTCTATAATTATAAATTTACACACCAGCATAGTCCCTCCCTTGAACTATCAGCAATCACCCAAGAAGCAAATTTCAACTTCGAAGATGATATTCTTCATGGAGGATTCCATCTCCACAAAGTTTTGTAAACAGTAGCAAAGAACCACCTTTTTAAACAAAATCCCACGCATATCTAAAAAATGTGCCCAAAATTTGCTTTTCATTCTTTCCATCCATACTCCCATCCTCCATTCTTGAAATTCTCTATTTTTCTTTTTTTTTAAATTTAAATTTGATGTCTCTTTAAAACCCAACATTTTAAATATCAAATTTACATTGTTTTAGAAAAAACACCTTATGCCTCCCATTTTAATATTATTTTAATTAACGCTAAATTAAATATTAAATTTAACTTAAAACATTAGTGTTTAATTAAAATAATATAAGCTTGACTACAAATTGAGAGGGGACATTACATCTTTTGCGAGAATCCAAGTGCCTATGCAGATGTTAAAATTGCCTTATGCAAAGAATTGGCACCCATTCGGTTGCATCCAGATGCCTCCAAAATTCCCACAACAAATCCACATCTATTGCAACCATTTCTGGCGCTTGTAGAAATACAAGCAAGAACAGGATATGTGGAAATCAAAGAAACCCGAGGACGCATTCCCCCCCCCCAAAAAAATTCCATGTCCCTGTCCCCGGGATGTCCCAAGTATCAAAGGACGGCATGGGGACGACAGGGGACCGTCCCCTTTTTAGCAAAATTTCCAGGAAACGTCCTCGAAACGGGGGGAAGTCGTTGACCCAATGGGGGACGGCTGACCTGTCTCGGGGATGGCCAGCCGTCCCCCACGTCTTGAGAGCTTTTAAAATGAAAAAAAAAACATAAAACAAAAAAAGAATGCCCCTGGCTACGTGGCATGTTTGGGCCCCATTGATTTTGACTCCTTTATGAAGAAAAAAGGGCCTCTCTAACCTCATTTTATACATTTTGTTTGTTTGAGCAGCCAAGGGTTTGAGAGCAAAGGAAGTTGCAGCCATTGAAGGAGAAGGAGCAGCAGCTTGAAGGAGGAGAGGAGTGCAAATCCACCAAAGAAGTATGCATTTCCTTTCCCTTTTTTTTCACTTTTTTGCAAAATGTGAAGCATACATTGTCTGATTTTTTTTTATTTTTTTTGCATTTTCAGTTGAAACTTGCATTCTAAAAATAAAAAACATGAGCACTAGTGAGGCTAGGAGTGATAGTGAAGTTGAAATGCAAACTAGAAGGGAAAGTGGTGGGGGTGGTAGTAGAACTAGAGAGCAAAGAAACCCAATTCAATGCCCTCCTTTATCAACCAATACCAAAACCATGGAAGACTATGCAAAACACCCATTAGACAAAAAAAAAAAACCATTCCTTCAATATGTTACAGCCATGGGTGAAAGACAATAAAATTTAGGGGGGAGTAGGGTTTGGTTTTGCCATGTTTGTGAAAAGGTATTTAGGGGCAGCTACACAAGAGTTAGGTCTCATTTTTTGGGTGAGGTGGGCCATGGAGTTAGAGAGTGTCCTGCATTGACAGATGAGCTAATTTTAGAGTGCCAAAAAAATGCAAATGGAGTTGGATGGTGGGGTTCAAGGTGGGTCTCCTTCTTTCCCAAGTTCACAATCATCTATGCCTACTCCTAGTCCTTCCACGGTTGGTAGTAGTGGAGCTGTCTTAAGAGGAAAGAGGAAGGTGAGTGGTAGTGAAAAGGCAACCTCAGTTGAGTCCATGTTTAATAACCAAGCATGAGAAACCACTGAATCCTCCATTGCCAAATTCTTTTTTTCCCATGCCATTCCATTTAATGTGACCCGTTCCTCTTATTTCAAACAAATGGTGAAAGACATAACCACTGTTGGTCCTTCATTCATACCCCCTGGAGATCATAAGCTACACACCACCCTCCTAGACAAAGAGTACTCCAAAGTTAATGCGTTAATGGAGGAGATGAGGCAAATGTGGATGAGGACGGGGTGCTCTATAGTGATGGGTGGGTGGACTGATTGTAGATGTCGGCCACTCATCAATGTCATAGTCACATGCCCTGTTGGTTCTTATTTTCTTAGAGTCGTAGATTGTTCGGAGAGACGTAAGGATGTAGACTTCCAGTTTTCCATTTTGAGAGATGCCATAGAGGAGGTTGGGGCTGCAAATGTGTTGCAAGTGATCACCGATTTAGCACATGTGTGCAAATCGGCTGGGTGGAGGGTGCTTATAGGCACATATTTTGACCCCATGTTGTGTTCATGCATTGAACAATGCATTGAAAGACATAGGGAAGTTGGATTGGGTGAAGCAAATAGTGGCAGAAGCTAGAGATATTCAGATGTTTATTTGCAATCACCACACCTCACTTGCTCTCTTCACAACATTTTCAAAGAAGTTTCTCAAACCTATTGAGACAAGGTATGCCATTTACTTCATTTTGTTTCACTTTCAATTTGTATTCATAATCTGATTTCCTTTTAAATTTTTATTTTTTAATGAATCATTGAATCAATGAATGTGATATGCCACATACTTCATCTTGTTGGAGAGGATGCTTGAGGTGCATGAACTTCTACAACTGATGATGGTCAATGCAGAGTGGACTAGATGGCCTAATGCAAGTTCTGCTCAAGGAAAGACCATCAAACAAAAGATCCTCAATGACAATTGGTGGGCCATGTGAGGTAAGACATATTAGATGGCTGATTTTCATATTAAATTTCTGATTTTAATATTTTAATTTTATTGTCCAATGTTCCAACTTTTGAAGTTTCTAACATGTCAATTAACTTGTCAACTAATTGTTTTGAACTTTTTGTTTGCATTTTGCAGATATATTTGCTCCTTCATCTCGCCTATTGTAGATGTCATCAGATATGCTGATACAGACTCTCCTAGTCTTGGAGAGATATATGAGACATTTGACAATATGCTTGGGAAGATCAAGCAAGTTATTTCGGCAAAGGACCCCACTTTGGATTTATATGAGCAACACATTAGGCCCATTGTGACGCGGAGGTGGAATACAATGAACACCCCGCTTCATATGGCTGCCTTTGCTCTAAATCCAAAATGGTATGCACCAAGGCCTGGTAGGGTGCCTCCATGTGATGATGCTGAGGTTTTAGATGGGTTCACACAGGCCATTGAAAATATTTATCCAGCAGAACAGGCTTCACTACTGCAGTCACAATTCCTAGACTTTGCAAATCTCAATGGCCCAAACTTGAGTAAACCACAGGCGAGGTTGGATAGAGCTATATTAGCTCAATTGAACCCTATTGGATGGTGGACCTATCATGGGAGGGATACACCGCAGTTGAAGACACTTGCTACTCGCCTTCTTGAACAGGTTGTCAATTCCTTTGCTGCAAAGAGGAATTGGTCCACGTATAGCTTTATCCACTCCCTCGAGAGGAATAGAATTACCTCTAGACGAGTGGAGAAGCTAGTGGCCGTTCATAGTGCTCTTCGGCTTCAAGATCAGTAGACTCCAAAGTATCGACAGACTCCAGCTCTACGGTGGGATATTGATCCCAAGCACGTGGCCCAAGTAGATGAGGAGGAGACAGCTAAGGGTTTGGTTGGCGTTTCGTTGGTTGAGGAGGAGCATCACAGTGGCAGTGACTCAGAGGATGACTCTAATTTTGATGCAATTATGAGAGATGATTAGGGGCAGCAGTGCTCTTTGTTTATTCTGTATTCATTATTGACATACGATATTGTATGTTGATTTTCATAGCAAACTTTAAAACTATATGGCAGCAATGTAGCCTTTGGGCATTTTGATATAAGTTTATAAATTATAACTTGGAGGTTGTTTCATGATTTGTGTATGTTAATTTTGAATGTGTATTGAGTATTGGCATAATGTTGAACACAAATGCTATATGTTAACGTTCTATAATGTGTATTATGCATGCCTTATCCATGTTATCATATAAATATTTAAAATTTCCCTATATTTTTATATAGCCATCCCCTGCTGTCCCTAATTTTGGCCTCAAAAATCAGAAACTTGGGGACTCATCCCACCGTCCCCTGCCATCCCCATCCCGGAAACTTGGGGTAACCCTGGTGGAAAATCCCCCGTGTGTTTGGATCAAGTAGGGAAACCATCGGCATCAAGCTCTATCCAGATGGCCTCAAAACTTTTGCAACATCCAAAGACCCCTGAAAACTCCACAAGATTGACTTGCAGGAAAAAGGTCTCCAACTAGATCTGTAGTAAAAACCAAGTGAACCCACCAACCACAACAAAAATCTAGTTTGAGAGAAAAGTTTCACCAATGACATCAACATAACATCAGCAATGAACACTGGGGGTTGGATGAAGTGATGTCAACAAGATGAAATGATGTCAACATGACATCATCAAGGTATGGATGTAGGAAAATGGGATGGAACAAGCTTGCAGACAAAGGCATCTAAACTAGATGAAGAACTATGAAAGTGGAACTTCAAAGGGATGGGAAAAACCCACAAAAGGAATTATACAAGAAAATGGAAGTGAACTAGACAAAAGCATCAAGAAGGAGAAATTCACTTAGAAAAGCCCACAAAAGGAAGATATGACGTCAACAAATGGATGCAGGAAGATGGACCCCACCACCCGCAAAGACTTTACTTAGCCGATTTTATATTTATTCAACCTTTGCAAGGACCGACAACTAAACTAAACTTTTGCAGGAGCACCTTACCAACTACGACCTTGCAGGGAAATTGACTCCATCTGGATGGAAGGAGAAAACCCACAAAGGCATAACTTTCACCCCTTAGTGAATTTTGCAAAACTTCAAAAAACAATTGGGCCTAATTTTTTATGTTCTACCCAACAGTGCTAAGAAATTTGGCAAAAGACCACTCAAGCAAAAATGACAACGGGAAATTGAGTCCCAACAAAGCCCTCAAAGGTTTTTTCACTAGGTAGCAACCCCACAAAATTCTATTCTATGTGGGTGTTGTTACAACCTTACATCAACACAACTGTTATATGTTTTGATAATATTTGCTATGCTCAAGAAATCCCTTTTACTATACTCCCCCTTAACAAAATTTACTTCCCATACCACTAGGCTATGGTGTATGTAATGTCCCCTTTTGGGATAACCCTAAATCTTGCCCTAGAATCACAAGCTTAATGTAGTTAGGGTTATAACTTAGCACTTAAATGCTTCAAGCAAGATAAATCTTGGTTTAGGTCTTGCAATCATGTTAGATAATATTGGAAATATAATTCATATGATCAAAACATAACAAATGCCTTATCTATTAAGCTATACAAAATACATGATTATTTCAAGACTATCTAAACTACCAATTTTCATAATGCATAGTGGAAGTTTTAATCATAACAGGACTAGGATGAGAAGCATGATAAGTCCACCGAAGCTATCCATCTAAGCCCAAGAGCACGAGCATCCGACCAAGACAACCCACCCCTTGGCCCCAAGCGGCAGGAACATTCGAACCAAGACAATTCCACCCCCGAAGTGGCGTGCTTAGTGGATACACTTGTACCTGCTTTTCCTATCCGTGCTATCTTATCCATCCTCTTTATGATTGAGACTCCTTGAATCCATCCTAACAATCAATCATAGTTTGGCTTGATAGGAAAGTCTTGAAAGGGATGCTTGTAAACAACTCAACCCATCTAAGCCAAAGAGTACAAGCGTCTGACCAAGACAACCCACCCCTTGGCCCTAAGTGGCAGGAACATCCGACCAAGACAATTCCACCCTCAGAGTGGCATACTTAGCATGGGAGGCCCATAAAAAACATCCTCCTAAATTACTCCCTTCAACCTTGCATTTGATTGATTATAGGATAAGGACATTCATATATATATATATATATATATATATATATATATATACAGTCTATTCATGTTTATATTAAAGTGTCATAGTTACTTATAAGGCTCAATAATTGTTGCAAGCATCATTATTGCATAATCATATCTATATATATAATTGCATGCAATAGTTATGATAGACCATACTACAAAAATAAAATATAATTGCATATGATAGTAAGATATAACATATTACAAGAATAACAACATAAATAACAGAATATATATATATATAACTGCATACAATAGATAAAACCTATCATAGGAATTACAAATATACATAACCAAACATATAATGATATAGAATAACTATGATAGACATACATTGTCATTTGTAGAAGCAACTACATCACTAGAATAATTACCTATATGTATAGATTATTACCTTAATCCATATCTGATTTCATAATGAATTAAACAAATTATTATTTTAATTCATAAGACACTTGCTAAGTGTTCTTAACTAAATCCTTAATGTATTTATTAACTGGTTATTTGATTATATGAAATACTTACTAAAAGTGTTTTTTTAGATCCTTAATACATTTTCTAAACTAATTATTCGAATACAGAAAATACTTACCTCTAATACTTATTACCTGATCTGCAGCAGATTGTTCTACTCCAGCCAGCTGCCTTTCTTCCTTATTCTATTCCTATCTTTTTCCCTCTATATCTCTGACTTCTGCCTGTCAGACTGCTGACTGTGATTCCTTCTTCAGAATATATCCTTTTTCCTTCGTCACACCGATCCCCTGCAGTCTGTAGTTTATCTTTTGTTTTTTTGTTTCCTTATTATGTATCCTTTCACCAAAATATATTCTTCTTTTTATTCGATGCCCCTCCCTTTCTTATCCCCACTTGTCTTATATCTTCTCACGTCGGAGAAGAGATGTGATTAATGGGGGGAAGGGTCATGCCTTTTATCTTTGGAGGGACGTGACTTCCCTTTGCTGCCTTTTCATCAGCGATTTCTTTTTGTGATTAATCGTTGACTTTAGATTGCTGCCATTAATGTATTTAATATTGGCTTTCTTATATATTATTATTATTATTTATATTTTCTTATATATGTTTTAATATATTTTTTGTTATTATTTATATTGATTTTACATGTTAAATATATTTATACTTATATGCTATTATATATATTTGCACTTACATTCTATTCAAATATATGTATGTTTATAATTATAATATCATTTTCATGATTATAATTATAATGAATTTGCAAATATCTTCATGTAATTTTCCTTATATTTTAGTAATCATAATTTGGGATTACAATTTCGGGGACATGATAGTGTAATAGATATTCCCAACATGCCAAGTATAGAATACACATCTTAACGTAGATCTTTGTTCCAATTGTATTATCATCAATATTCCACAGGGATGTGCGCCTCCCCACCCCCCAAAAAAAAACTCGCATTTCCAAGATGGGGACATCTCAAAGACTTGGGGGGACATCCCCCCGCCACCCCACCACCAATGTCATTGTCCTACCATCAATGCCGCTATCTCTGAGACATCCCCGAGACATTCAAAGGACTCCTAAGAGTCTACTAACCGTCTCAGGGATGCCCAAGCATCTCCTACGACCAAATGACCTAAAAGAATTTTTTTTAAAAACAAAACTATGTTTGAACTTTGTGCCCAAGACCAAACCCTAATGACCTATAGGCCCCACGCAAATCCCACAAACTCTATAAAACTGCTTCCTATCCTCATTTCAATTCACAAAAACAAATCAACATGAAGCTAATAGTGTGAGTGTGAGAGTGATGGCTGCAAGTATAAGGTGAAAGAGTGAGAGTGAAGAGAAAGAGGGTTGAGGAAGAGCAAGAAATAGAGCAAGAAGAGGAGTGACGCCAATTTAATGTTCACTTCAAAATTCAAATGTTTAAAATTAGTTTGCCAAAGTTTCATTTGTAATTATTATAAATCTTTTTATAAATATTTTTTCAAGTACTATATGTATTTAAACGCCACCCCCACCACCACACTGCCACCATCCACCTCTCATCCCCAAACTTAGGCCCTTGGTCCTCCCATCCCTAAAACCCATCCCTAGGTCCCCGCATCCCCTCGCCAGGAAACTCCATGGAACTATGTTTATTATTTCTATGTATGCTTCTCTACATGGAATTTCACTTCTCTAAATGATTGTTTAATATTATCTAGATTCTAATAATTTAGACTGACGTCCCCGGATATCTCCTTGGATCCAAATAATATGACTCCAAAGCAGATGGGCACTTTGGAGTGGCCAAGGCATTTATAAGTCTGCAGAGAAATTTCTGTAACTAAGATGCAAAGAGATATTTCTAAGCTCATTGGAGGTTGTATGTTATGAACACTGACAAACCAAACAATAAGAAGATGGAATTCTATTTATGTCGTTGCAGGTTCCACAAAAACATTGTAAAGCATCTCAATAGATTCTATGTGGGGCGGGCAAGGTTGCTTATGTGAAAGGAGGGGCATGACTATCTGTTTCTTTCAGTTGGAAGGTTTCACAAAATGTGCATTCTTGATCAATGTTAGAAAACAGATACTAGAAAGAGAATACTCGATTAATTACATGCTATGAAATCTATTTAAGTGACACTAAACAATGTAAATCTGCATGCTGAGACAAAAAAATTCAAAATTACAAACCAATATAGCTAATTACATTGCCCAACATTAAAAAGGTTGAGGAAAATTTTAGTTACATTTAGAAACAGCTAAAGAGTTTAAAGATTAAAAGCAGAATCTCTAGCAAGTTGTGCTGCATATCAGCCACCCTTACCGTCTCTATTTTAAAAAGTAGTAAATACAAATCTATTATATTTTACTTTAAGTAGAAAACTAGAAAAAGGGGGCAAAAAGACAAATACAACCAAACTTGTGAACTAAAATCACCTACCTGCAGAGAAACCGTGCCAGTTTTAAGGTGGCTTCAAGTTCAAAACTGATTGTTGATACCCTGTGAAAACAAGAAATCAGAAAACAAACAATGATTTCTTAAAGTAGACTGAAAACATATCATGATTGTACTAATCAAAAAAATCAAGTTATAAAAGATAAAAAAGTAATCAAATGTTGATATCACACTTCCCTAAAAGAAAACCAACATATCACATCACTTACCTCAAAGTTATTTAATATCTTTTTGCTTCACTTTAATTTTTATTACTGGAACAACTTTTTTGCAATTATCAAACCAAAGTCAATTCTCATGCCTATTATTCAGCACACTGCTGATCTGATTAGGGACAACAGCATACTTACATGATACATACAAGTTCAACTAACTAATAACAAGATTCTATGACATTCCAAATATTTCCATAAAGCATGTGATCCTTCTGCCGAACCTCTTCCCATACTGAAATCTTGCACAAGCATACATTCAAAAAACATACAATTGATCCCAAGTAATCATAACCCACTAAATTTGTCATGCAGTTTCCTGAGTTTTAAGAAAATTTGCTTTGATTTATTTAAATTTATCTTTTTTTGGCTCATTTTTGCACTTAGAGACAAAAGAAATCACAGCAAGGCCAGACTGAACACTTTTTTATTTAAGGTTAGGGTTAGGGTATTTTCAATTTTCTTTTACTTTGAATAGATTACTGTTAAACGTTAAATCTTAAACCAAAAAGAGGTTTATTCTTATAATACATACCCTAATGAGGGTTTAGGTTAACAAACACAGGGCTGTGCCTAACATAGTGGGCCATGCTTAAAGACAGAATGACCTATTACTGTAAGCACCAGCCATTTGATTTTTTTATAAACCCTCTTAGGAGAAAGTAAAATAATTTTTTTAAAGTCTTATTTATTTTTTTATTGTAACATTTTCATAATGTATAACATTTATTTTTATCTATATGTATTATATTTGACATGAAATAACAAATTAACAATTTCATGATGTATTACATCTACTTTTGTCTATGCGCATTATTTTTTACATGAAATAACAAATTTATTTTTTATCCTCTTTTACAAAAAGTACATTGCTTTCTAGTTCTGAGTTTTTGCCAAGTCTTTCCCATTTTAAACCCATGTAAATGAATTACATTTATGATGGCGTGTCCCACTGTAAATGGAAAGCGGCAATGCTGTGAAGAAAACTAGAAGCAGGAAACAACTTGCCACAATAAGATAGTCTAGTTTGACTTTGAGTTCAATTCATGTAATTCAAAAGAAATTTGGAATGCACTATTTGATCAAATGTCATTAAGTTCAACAAACAAACATATACAATGTAAGAACCCGTTTCACATGTGATTAATGCTAAACCTAATTTGTGATATGATCTTAAATTGATGATTAGAGATATTATGGATGATAAATAAGGTGATCTTTTGGTGATATTCTTGCATTTAATTTTGACATTTTTTTTATTGTCACGACCATGAGGGTGGAATACACTCGTATATTGTGAAAAACAAATTGGAATTTAAATGGATTATTATATAGCTAAAGTATAAAATATTTAGTTATCAGATTAATGTGATATCAAATTGTTACTTATGATTGTGTTGGTATTGCGCAGGGAGGTAACAGTGTTAGCATTGGAAGGATGAACCATCAAGAGCAAATCAAAAGACATCTTCTTGAGGATATAAAGTTAATATGTTGATAGTTTAAGAGGTGAAGGATGATATTAAAGGTATAATTTATTTTGGTTTGTGAGAATATTTAATTATGTGAGTTAGGGGTTGGGAACACTTACCCAAGTGTGAAACTCGGATGGATCTTTAAGTGGGTCTTTAAAGAGGGTTGTTGGTCATTTTTCTTGGTTGGGATACAAAAATAAACCCCCTAGGGTCTATACCATAGTGGTAGGGATCAAGTGGGCATGCAATAGGGTCCCAAGGACATGATTTGACTCCCGAAAAGTCCTCATAATGAAGAGTGACGAATTTTGAGGAGAGAATGGAGAGGTGAAAAGATTTGGGGTTGTCCAAGTGCATGTTGCCTCTTTAATGAGAAAAGACTCTCATTGAAGGAGGTACACTCCACACCTCCCCATCCAAAAAGTTGCAAGTTGAAACTCCTATATAGTTGGAGAGGAAGAATGAGTAGGGTGTTACCCACTTCTCCTCTTGGAGAACTTGAAAGGAGATGGTAGAAAGAATGTTAGGAGGAGATGAGTCTACCTCTTTGGAAAGATAGTGACCAAGATGGTTTGGCTTGGTAAGGAAAGATGGATACAAGAGTGCAATCCCTTCATCTAAAAACAAAGAGATAAGTTCTTCCTTATTCCCATTTTTCCCTTTTGTTTATTTGCTGTAAGAAGGTGGTATGTTGCATGGATCATGGTAGAAACAGAGAGTAGAGAACCCAAATGCATAAAATTTGGTGCTATGTTATTCTTATTTCTTTGTAAAAATTTGAAAAGACTCCATGCATCATCTTGGAGCTAAGAGACTTCCTTGCTCGGGGGTATGGCGAGAGCCCACGAGGCTCCATGACGCCATTACGGTAGGGTGGAGAGCAAGCCTTACATAGTTGTGTGTGCATGGTATCCTTAAATATGGCTGTAACATTGCGGAGTTAGAATAGAGTGAGTCTCTCTCTCTCTTTTTTTGGTATGCAAGTTTTTAAAAAAAAAAAAAAATAGCAAGAAAAAAATGAATGATTATGCCTAACGATATTTTATTATGCAATGGAAAAACATGGGTTACCCTTCTATTCCTATTGTTGTTAAAATGGAGGTTTATTAGAGGCAAAGAGCAAAAAGATTTGTAATGAAAAGAAATGGTGACTTTGGATTGAAAGGAGTTCATTATTACTCCCTTGCGTGTTGTTCAAGAAAAAATGTATGTAGCATCGAAAGTCTTATGTTTAGCGGTAATGAAGACAAACATGTATATCTTGTGAGTTGAAGCAAAATGAATTCTTCCAGAGCCATTAAGTAATCATTGTAAATTTCTTATTCTGTTGAATGGTTATATGATGTATTGTTACAGTAAGTATGGAACTACTTTTTGTTTTGGTTTTAATGATGTGGGATGCATAAAAGAGAAGCAAAAGAAAATACAATAGGGTAATGAAATGGATACTCCATTTGTTTTTATGGTATAAAATAAGTTGTTGTGTTAAAGAGTTATTGTGTTAGATTAAATAAATAAATAAAATAGAAACACATAACTAAACAAGGAAATAGGAATGGAGTGGAATCTGTTGGATCTCAGTTGTGATCATATGGTTTGTCCTTGATGACAAAATCCCTTTCTGTTGATTCTACTTGTTGAAAGTTTCAGATTGGTTTCTCATACTTTATCTTGGTGCAATTTTGTCTATATGGTTTACTTGTCTTGGCATTTAGTGGACAGTTTTCATTCAGAATTATAATATCTTATGGTACTGATCAGTTTGAGCTTCGTGCAGTCTCAGGTTATCTTATTTGTACATTGTTTCGGTGACAAGAAAGAACATATCGGCGTGAGAATGCCAGGGTCTCCCCGATCCATTTCTCTGATAAACGTCTGTGTTGCCTATCGGCAAGACGTTTCTGATGTCATGACGATTGGATTTTACTTACAGGCAGCTTTCGGCAGGACTTCTCCATTGTTTCGGCGACAGAAAAGGATCATATCGGCATGAGTTATACCGTCGGAATGATGTCTTAGCAAACTCATCATGTCTCCCCGACCGGCAACAAAGGGTGCTCATCAACGAGAGGTTTTTCTTCGTTGTAACGTCTTGGCGAACTTACTTTAGTCTTGCCGACCGTCGGTGGAAAATTTGCATATCGGCAGGAGGTCTCAGCTTCGGTGTTATGTCATAGCGAACCCGTCAGGTCTTGCTGACTAAGTCTTATGAGGGCTTTCGGCGAGAGGTTGGTATTGTCTCAGCGACTCAGAGTGGATAAAGATTTTTGGTATGACATAGTGTGCTCTCTGAGAGGTCTCCCCGACATTGATATGTTTCGGCGATGCATAAAACAAAAGGAACATTTCGGTATGACTCATGTATAACGAAGAAAGGTCTTGGCGAGTTTGTTTTCTTATACCGACCAACAACATAAAGGTATACATCTCGTAAGAGTTAGGGTTTTCGGCGTGAGGTCTCGGCGAGTGACCTCCGGTCTCGCTGATGGAACACAAAAGGACTTTGTCGGCATAGGATCTGACTTGTCTCAGCGACACACAAGATGGTGGGTGACTTTCGATATAACGAAGTATTATCTATATGAGGTCTCCCCGAGAGCGATATGTCACGACGACAAGTTTGATCACGAGGGGCTCTCGGCAAAACAAAGACTGGTCTACGAGATGTCTCTCCAATATCAAAAGGCTATAGTATTAGTGAATGAAACAAAAGGGCATCTCGGTGAGAAACTTGCTTATGTCTCAACGATTGGAAAGAACATAACATATGAGCTCTCGGCGTGACATAATGTATTCGTTATGACTTCTCCCCGACTCTGATGGGTCATGGCGAAAGCGATAACTAAGGGGAATGACTGGAGATTTAATTGCCTTCGGCAAGACTATCTGGATGTCTTGGCGAATGATTAACAAACTCTGTCACTGTGGCCGACATGTGAATTTCTAAATATAGTTGCAGGCTGACATCATTGGTTGGCATCGAATCTCTGGTATTTATGCGTTTCATGCTACACATACTGGTTTATAATCACCATTTTTAGAACTACTCTCTGCATCTCAGTTACTAATGTGGCAAATAATGCCCTGTCAGAGTATTGTTATTCATGCATTAGAGGTTATGATTTACTATGGTGGGCAGTAGTGCTTTAAGCAGTGAAATGATCTCACACGTTTTAGATTTGTTGAGGACGGCTCTTAGCTGGGTGAAACGGCTCTTGTATTGGCAAATTAATTTCACTTTGACTAATAATCTTGTTGGGTACAAGATGAAGAATTCTATTGTAAAAAGCTTTGTTAACTTCAGTCTGAATCTTTTCAGTTTGGTTGTTCAGTCGTTACTCCTGAAGACAGTTACTTTTCTGGCATCCTTTTTTCCTAAAAATAGAAAGGAAGTTTCAGCTCTCCTTTGACCTCGAATTTCTTTGAAGACTACACACTGGAAAAGATGTATAAAACGCAGTGTTGTGAATACTGAAAAGCTGTTGGATAGAAATTCTGAGACATAGTTATTTTGGCCATATCAAGAGATGTATTGGAAAACTCTGTAATACAAAATTTGGAAAACATGATGCAAAACAGAGTTGTAATTCTTTTCTATTTAATATTTTCAGGATTCAAAGAGTTGGATTCTTAGGGTATTAGGTAGATAAGAGTGTTGAGTTTCTTGAGCTTACTTGAAAACAGAGAGATCCTCTGCTATTATTATTGTTCTGAAAATAATTTGAGGGGTTGGTGCTCCTTGAAATTGGTGTTTCAAAATGAGGGGTTGGTGCTCCTTGAGTTGGTGCTCAGAAATTAGCCTATAAGGCATTGTTAACAGTGGTTTTTGAAGATTAAGCCAGTAAGGCAATTTAGGAGTGGTTTTTCTACCCCAAGAGGGTTTTCCACTCGGCAAATCCTTTGTCTTATGGTCTCTTTGTTTTGATGTCATAATGTTTCTTGATTGTGATAATTTTTACCAGTCTGAACATTTTTGAATGATAGTTCCTTCATATCTGCAAATATTTAGTTCAAATATCTTGCACAAGTCATTGCTGAAGAGTCTAATTCAAAAGGAAGCTTAAAAGTTCTCATTTGATTCATTGCTCAAGAATAGTTATAATTTGCTAAAGGTGTTTGTTGTCTCAATACCTTTCTTGTCTTTAAAGCTGCATTCAAATCAATTGTTTAAGAAGTGAGTCAATAATGTTGATCATCATTTGCACAGTCTTATGTGTTGCACCTGCACTGTCATCATGCTTTGATTGTTAATCAATGTCAGCCATAATTGTTTTGGCAAATGCAAGATATCTCACTCAAATCATATTTTCATAAGTTGTCTAATAGACTGAGTTAATGTTGTCATATCTTTGTGCTTTCAAAAGTGATTACTCTACTCTATTGTTGAAAGAAAAGGAAATCGGAATTAAAAATCTTGGTCGAAGTTGAAAAAGTTTAGACACTGATTCACTCCCCCCCCCCTCTCAGTGTCTGTCCATAACTCCAACAGAATCTATGTTATCTCACCCAAAAATCTCTCCCCAATCTACATAGTATTTGCAATGATTTTTTTTCTTTCTATTCTTCATAATCTAAGAAAATATGAAAAGCGCATATCTACCTGAGATATCTCTGTGTAAGCCATTTAAAAAAAAGAAAAGAAACAAAGGTAAGAGCCAAACAAATGAATAGAATTGTACAAACTATTTTATCACTTTGTATGGCTCGGCCACAATATAAGTGCTATGTGCAAGGGATTTAAAGAAACTAATTCAATTGAAGAGCTAGTCAGTTTGAAACCAAGAACCATGACTGTCTAATAGTACAACATGCATTCAGAGGTGGGATAAGAATCTTGGATATTATATCCAATATTAGAACACGCCTTAATGATTGTCCGCTCTGGTTCCATCCTAGAATGCATTTTCACAGTAGCTATTATAAGCTTCAAAATTAAAATTCTAAGGATCTAAAATAGTGTGTGCGAATGTGGGGGTATAGATAAAGCAAGTGAACTTTTGGAAAAACGCCTTGGAGAAATATGGTTCCCTGGGCTGTGATCATTGCAGGATAGGAGTAAAATCGACTTATTGATGAGGCTTTAGAACTTAAGAAAATTCACCCGACAGGTGTAAAGATGAATCCCACATTAGCAACCAACAAGCACATATGCAAATGTGAGGCATAAACAAGGGAATCAGGCATCTGTGTCTATCATAGAAGCTAACAGAAGCAGAATTAAGACTCAAAATAAGAGTATAGGGTTGCGTATGGCTTTTGCATGGGGTTTAGTTTCTTATTAGCCCTCAACTCTCTAGTGTGCATCATAGTTAGCCGATTCCTTACTTTTTCCTGCTACACGCAATAGGCGTAGGCATTGAATGTCTCTTGGATCAATGTTGGTTTAAGAAAATCTTGTGTCAATGTGTAATAGCGTAGTTGGCGAAAGTGGGTAGATTGTTGCACGACAGGGTTTTAGAGTATGTTATCTGAAGTAAAGACTACGACCAAGATTCAAAGCAAAATATAGACTAGAGTCTATCCTAATCCATCTTCTTCACAACTTCTTTCGGCGCACCCCCCTTCAAGAATTCAATACGATGTCAAATCCGAATTTAAGAACAACCTCCTGCCAGCCACCGTCCATGCAATATAAAAGTATCTGCAAGATAATCGAGTGTGCATAGGGGTGATTTCTTGTGATCGAAGAAAAATAAATGCAGTCCACAACAGTAGAGTATGCTATAGTCAAAAAAAATTAAGACGATTGTGAATATGATATGCTTAACTCACCTTCCCAACTATATGTGGGGGGGGTGACATTAATAAGTACGTTATTGCAATTTATGGCAGAAACAACAGTCTATATAGTGGGATTAAAAAAAAAAGAGAAAAAAAACATCGTTGATTGGCGGACCAAGAATCTAGAAATGTAGCAGAAAATTCTAAACCTTCTCCAACGATAATGAAGAAAGCTGATCTCAAGTTCTTTGATAAAATGACAAGTTTAGTTATTGTGTAGAAGTTAAAGGAAACGTTGCCTTTTGATGCTTTCGTTGATATCCATTTATTGAAAATGGTATTTCACATTGATCATTGAAACCATCCCAAATAAAATTGCATTCTGAGTGTTTGTTTTCATAGTCTCTTCATAAACTACTTTAAAAAATAAGTCCCTCTGGTTTCCAACTAAATCAGATAAAAACTTCGATTAAATCTGCTCAGGAGTGAAGTGTTGGCAGGCGTGGCATTACTAAATGACCCAAAACGTCAGTCAGACTCCTGTTATGGTGGTATCGCGCAGTACTGTGTAGCCTTAGATTTAGTCTGAAATCAAATCAAGTCGTGCTTCAGTAGATTTGCTCAGTCAGGGGTTATTATTATAAACTTCATGTATCTACCAAAGATTGACGCCGGATAATTTAATTCTCTGCAATCATTCATTTATTTTCGCCTAACTTTACTCCCTTACGAGTGGCACGATGGTACGGACGGCGGTGCCAAGAAAAGGTCGTTGCAATTAGTTGGTATTGTATTTAGAATAAATGCGCCAGCAAAACAATTAGCTTGCTGCCGGAATGTTTAAATACCAGATTTGGTTTGCTTCTATAATTGATTCGGCAAGTAACGTTAGTGTAGTGCTTATAATAATAGCATACTACTACGTGCTAGATAAGTAACAATATTAAAGTTAAAGTCAATTGCATCATTCCCAACATAGGTAGCACGAACTTCTTTGGTGCAAATAATAGAAGCTTATGATATCAAGAAATATATCAAAATCTTTATCAGGTGTGATAATGGAAATTCCATTAAGTATACAGTAGAAAAATATATAGAGGGGGCAATATATCCTCATACTCTAAAAAGGAGATACTCATGAATTAAACAAGAAATCTTATGGGGAATCTTAGTGGAGATTCTTGAAAAGAAAAATAAACAAAACTTCTCCTTATTCGTGATCCTCCTCCCTCCTTTTAAGGGGAAATTATATCATGTATATAAAAGAATTAATGCATACTTATTTATATTTACTATCCTTTAATCTTGATATATTTTAAAAAAGAAATCTTTCTTAAAATAATTTATACATACTATCATTTTCATGAGTATCCTTTTAAATAAAAAGGTTCTTAGCTTCCCTTATTTTCAAATAAAAGAATCGTGGTTATTCCTTTTGAGTTTTGTTTTAAAATTTAGGATTTAATCTATTTATTTTAAAATTAATTATAAGTAAAATAAATCTTTTTTTAAAAAATTAGAAAATAAAAATATATTTCCTTGATAATAGTAATATGATTAAATGGTTTAAACTGTTGTTTAATATAAAATGGTAGTGATTAAATGGTTTAAACTCAGGTTAAATATGATTATAAGGTAATAATAAACTATTGGTATTATATGGAGTGATAATAAGCATAAAGTTATGTTGGCGTAACAACTAGCACCTCTGGAGTAAGAGTTGGTACGGACAGCTATGCACACTACGCAATGAGTGCTCTTCAAATTAGGAGGGGAAGCTCCCTCGTTGTGCTTGACAAAAGTACTTGCAAAGGGAAATAAACTAAACTATATCCTGTCTTTTTTGCTTCAGTGTAGAGGTACAAGGCTTTCTAAAGCTATACGTTGCGTGAGTATTTTCTGGTTCGAGACTACTAATAACTTCTAGTTAAAATCTATCCATTTCCTCAAAAAACAGAGCATGAGGAAATGATTAAGGATGACTATCTGAACGAAACAAGTATAGATTCTCAACTTGAAGGCAAGGTGGTACATCTATCAACTCAATCTAAACAAGTTTATTGGAAACAACAATATACGATAAACTCGATTCTCAACTTGAAGGCAAGGTGGCACATCTATCTCAATCGAACAAGTTTATTGAACACAAAACAGATTTTATCTAACTAAGGAAAGAATTCACCATTATAATTGCATGAAACCCTATGTGGCATAACAATTCATCATAATAGTAAAAAGCATGAACAGATACAAAAAGAGCAATATTGAGGGCAAGGTAGGCACGCATATATTTCTCTCTCGTGCAAAAGTTATGTACAAATGAGCAAAGCTCTTATTTATAGACATCAAAAGGTGTAGGGAACCCTAAAATCACCTTGAGTCAACTTCAGTCTTGCAATGCATGCAAGATTTATTGCTAAACCCTAATTAAGCAAACTATACAGTTAACTGGAAAACTACCATCAGTTAACCGATACATCTAACCTAAATGGACAATGTGCAAGCATGCACGTCCTTATTGAAAGCGAGTTAACTGGAAGACTACCATCAGTTAACGAAAACCCTAAATGAAACTCCAAGTGAATAAAGCTACTCTCAGAATAGATATGCATGCGATGAAACAACGAGTTAACTTGAAAGGGTTGACGCCAAGTTAACTCCTATGTATAAAGTCTATTCTGAAAGGTAGGAACTGAAATCTACTGATCGTGATCTCGAGCAACCAATCCCTCAACGAGATTGTTAACTGAATCACTGTCTGGAGCTCTGATACTTTGTCAAAGCATGCTATGCCTGCGCAACATGTCTTCACCAACTGTGATCTGGGACTGAAGTTCACCCCTACTCCGTGTTGCCTCATCGAACAATGCTAACAAGACTGTAAGCTGATTAATCTTACAGCCAATGGTCTCCCCACTGAAAATAGCATGAATGAGTGCCTGGAGCTCTAACTAAACATCAGTAATTTCAACATAGGCACCACCCTCAATCTGATATCGACACGGTAAGCGAGATACTAAAGTCCTCACAAACCAGAGTGCACTAGTAACCTGATCTCTACTCTCAGCCAACTTTGACGCCATAGTCTCCTCTATCTTTGCCTTGAAAACCAAATGTGTTTTCCAAGAGTAGATAGCTTCTCTATCCTCTACATCTGTGACTGATTCATATGCCATACTCAAGTTTGCAATCATAATCTCATCCCGGGGTCTATTAATTGCCATTTCTTGCTCCTCATCCTGGAGACGAAAACGGAGCTCTCGTGCATTGTACCGTAATTGATATAACTCTATAAGCATAGAACGGCCTCTAACAATGAACTCCTCCTCCCACTCATCCAAATGCTTGCCATATGCAACCAAGTGATTAAGTTGACCTTGTTTTGCTGGAGGCTCGAGCATCGGTGGGAGTGTGGTAATGGCATTTGGCCTGTGAACAAGGCTAGAAATATACTGACGAAGCTGTCTAATTTCAGCCTTAAGGGCTGCCTTATCCTCTCCATCTTTCAGTATTCTATCCCTGGCACTGTCTGTAGCAACTTGTAGGAGATCAACCTGAGTTTGGCGTGTGCTACGAACAAGGTTGACTGTGATAACCTCAAAGTCCTGAGATTCCAACTCGTCCAAGCTCTTCCCCGTGGAGGTATAGCAGTCTCAACGACAATCTCCATATCGGTATTCCTCTCCACGTGAACCATATTCTTGATCCTTTTGTCTAGCGCATCCTGATAAATCTCATCAAAATCAGAATGATTAAGAACATAGGATGTCTGCCTCCTCTTTCTTCCCAACTGAGACTCAATCCAAGACTAATCTCAGCTAATGCTACTAGAAGGGTATGTACTAGCAACAGGAGGTTGCGACAAAAGTGAATGTGTAGAGGAATGACTGCGAGATGGGGAGTCTAAATCCAATTCAATGTGAATCGGGATTGGTGACTGCTCTGGAACTAGTGTAGGAACTTGAGGCTGCACAGGGCACTAAGGACTTCTGGCCTGGTAAAACCTACGTGATGCGCTGTCCTATTGAGCTCCGTGTATTGTATTAATTACTGGCGCTAGCACCCTTTGGTGTTTGGTAGCTTGACCTTTCTTAGGGGGTTACTCCCTCACTTACGTTTAGGTTTTGGCGAGGGAAGGTAGCGAAGGATTCACCCTCTTGAAACAATACAGAGCACACCTCTGGAGAGTCTTCTTGCTCCTGAGGGTAAAATTATCTTGTTACGAAGAATAACTCTGCCCCAGCCTCTCTTTCAGCATCCCGCATTACTCAGCAGCATACCGCAATCAAAGCGCCGGCAGCCGTTTGATATTATTCGGCTCCCTGCTCTCGAAAGCGAGGGGAAGGACTTCCCCTCATCATCGATAAAACTCCCACATCTTCGATAAGAAGCAATCGTGAGAAGCCTGACGTAGCGTCTGCCGAACCTCAAAGTCATCTGCGCAATTTTCCCAGTAATCCTCCATAGAAGGCTCATGATATGTGCGTCTAGCAAGGCGAGTTGTGTAATGACCTGGAAGATCATAAGCACGTGCCTCAACAAGATACTTGAGATGATATTTCTCGCCTATGCGGCGGCAAATTTTGCCCATTTGAAGGCCGAAGGCCGGGGGAGCCGGTGCGCGGTAAAAGGCGATGAGTCATGCATCTGTCTCAGGAACTCCATAAAGATTGTCTTATCCGAGGGATAACGTGGAAGCATAGCTAGATTTCCTGTAAATCCGTATACTCGGATGTAGGTATATGTCGGGAACTAAATAAACCAATCTGCCCAACTATCCATCGCTGCCCTAGCAACTACCGAGATACGAACGTGCAACTCCCAGTCTAAATTTCTCACTGTATAAGTCAGGAAAGCCTCATGAACCGCAGCAAATGGCGTTAGGTATATGGAGCTCGAAGCTGATCATATCTTGATAGACTTCGAACGAGAATACTTACGGTGTTTAGTCCCTCGGAACTGACCGGCGATCAAGAGAATTACCACAGTCTGAACACATGTGTCGCATGAACGCAACTAGAGCCCGATGATGATCGCTTGTGGATATGTCGTTGATGAAGGGATGCCAGTCATAATGTTCCTACCAGTTGATCTGCGACCAATATTGCTAATACATCAATTTTGAAAACATTATGTGGCTGACGCAGAGAGACCACGATTAGGAGATATAATTAGAATGCGTTACTGATCCTTGTACTCACCACGACCCACATTGTTTGGCAATCTGTTCTTTGCTTGCTTTAACCATCTTTTTGCCATCTTTTTCTGACATTTGTCCATATCAGCATTGAATGCCTTCTCACACTGCTCCATAGAAATAACCAAACTATTCGAGTGTTGAGGTATACTAAAACTTCTTTCGATATCCACAGGCTTGAGACTACAAATAACTCGTCCATCTACTGACACTATCTCACGAGTAGTAGAATTGTAATGCTTAATACAAGACATTACGAACTCAACACAATGAATGGAGATAGGTATGGAAGCGGCCTCCAATAACCCAGACAGCTCAATATTTTGAATAATCGAAGCTCTGATCTTAACCGGATCTAGAACTGCTTCTGGCAACACCTTGTGAAGATCTGTCTCAAGCGTCGAAGGAAGTCATGAGTAAGGACTGATTTGGTCCTATATTCGAGCTGAGTGTACTGCATTCTGAAAAATTCGCCTGTTGACTGTGAACTTGACTATGTTCTGACAAGATTTCTGGAGAGCTAAAAATACCCTACTGAGGCTAAAAATAGCCTTTCGAAGAGTTATTTTTGGCGAAAAATCTGAGATATGGGTTTTGTCCAGAAAAAGAATCTAAGACAACCCAGAACGTCAGAAATGCGAAAATCTAACCTCTACTCGATCATGCAAAGAGTTTTCAGATGAGAAAATTAGTAACTCGAGAACGAATATTCTTGAAGTTAAAAATTCCTGAAAAATCAAATGCACAATTTTAATTTGAGGAAGTTACATAGAAATGATCCAAATGTTTATACTTATCAAATTTGCCAATTTCAGGAACATGCAAATTGAAATCTGAGAGAAATCTGAGAATCAAGGAAGAAAAAGACGTTTTTTGTATGCTCTTCTTCAATGAAAATCGCCCTTGAATCCTTCAAATTGCTGATAAATGTGAATTTAAAACCTGCAAAAAGATATGTTAGATGAAATCACGTTTGAAAATTGATGAAGAATTTGCCTTTGCTTTGCTAAAATTCGCCTTTGCTTGAAAATTACGAATTTCTCTTGAAGTTGCGCCTTTGCCTTGAAGAAATACGAATTTTGCTTTGAAGATATGAACTTCTCTTAAGAAAAACGAATTTCTCTTTAGCTTTGTGAATAATAAATGAACATGGCGCCATGTTTAAATAAGAGAAAATTTGCATCATCTTGTGAACTGCAAGATTTAAAACCCTGATTGAAATAGAAGGCCTTTCAATTGGTCCCCCTTCAGTTGAACTGCCACTGACTCGGAGTTCAAAAATAAATAATAATAAAATATTCATTATCATGCAATTTGCAAAAGGCGCCAATTTTAGAAATTCGCCATTTAATGCCAAAATATGCAAAATAAATATTAAATATTATTAAACTTCAATTGACAAACCAAATGAAGCTTTGAGATTCACCGGCGAACTTCACTGATTCTGAAAAGTCATTACTTGGCCTTATAGGCGTCCATTTGCTCAAGTTATTACACTTTTTATTAACTTCCTACTTTGTAGCTGACTACAAAGTTACAACTGGCCATCTTCGACACTGATTTTTGAGTGACCGAGTGATGCTGAGACTGAACTGGTGAATTGAATGCGAAGCCTGCTGAGCAAAGAAGAAATGTCTGCTAGGAGTCATCACTGCAAAATCCATCATTTAACACCTCAAAAATTGACCCTTGATTAGGGTAATTCGACTGAGGTGCCGGACTTTCTTCCATTTTCCTGAGCGCCATCGATGCGCTAAGCGATCTGCGGCGGCGAGCGGTGAACCTGGCGGCGAGCAACAAAGTTCGCTAGCGTGACTAGGAATATTCTACATCAACGAAGACTTCACAAGGCATCACGAGAAAGGTGCATTGGAGACCTCAAAGAGAGGAAGTAAAAAGCTGACTTCTGGTCACACTAACGTTTTGGCAGAAGTGCAACTCAATCGGATGCTATTCGACATCCCTAATATCACGGAGCTGGGATGACCCGATTTAAGCACTGTCTGTCTCAACGCGTAGCTAGAAGGATCTACGAGAAACGTCTCTAGAGGTGATGAAGCAAGAAAACTGCTTCTAAGACCTCAAAAATACAAGTGCGTATTTTATTTAAAATATTCGCTCCATACTTAGACATTTTCCGGATGTCTTCACTTTTCAACATTTCGCCAAAGACCTCGCACGTACAAGCGTTTGCCAAATCCCGAAGGCTGATGGCTGGGCTTGTTGAATAGATAAAGTAATTACGCTTGAATCCCGTGAAGACTTCGAAAGCGAACAACTTCATCTGACAGGCCTAAAGCCCAGGCGCCTCTGGCCTATAGAAATACAATGAAAATTTTATGCCAGTCTGCCCGCTTATTTACGTGCCTGGTTGAATCTCTGCCACAATCTCTCAGAATGTCGGATTAACAGGCAACTTGGTGTGTTGCGAAACTGGACTAGAGTAGAACTAATGTCAGGAAGACCTCATCAACAAACTTCATCAGCAAACTGGATCACCTTAAGGGTCATTTTGAAAAGCGCCCCTGAGCTACAATTGCACTGGAAATGCAACGAAGAAACTCAAGGATGTGAAAACTCTATTATAAGCTCATCTTTAGACATTGACTGCCAGAGCTCTGGGAGTCGGATGACTACGTTTGATACCTCGTCGGATAAGCAGACCAATTCTGAAGAGATTGACTGCATCATCCACCAGAAATACCAAGATTCAACACCCCTTTAAGAAGGGTGCCCTCAAGCTACAGGCGCGCTAAAAGCTAGAAAAGGACAAGCTTCTGCAATCTAAAACTTTGGAATCTTCCACTTTTGTTGCCAGTTGCCGGAGTTACGGGTCTCAGACAACTTCGCTGGATAGCTTATCGGATAGGCAGACCAATACTGAAGAGATTGACTGTATTTATGAGCATTTTCAACAAGATCTTGACCTTCAAAAATAAGGGCGCCCCTGGGTTACAGGTGTGCTTTCTTTCTTTTCTTTGAGAAATCTTCAAAAACAGACTAATGAAATCATCATTACAGCCACTGAAATGACCATAAAAAGTATAAGTGTCGTCTTGAAATGCTCCTTCATCGTGAAATGCTTCATTCTGAGCCTCTGATTCAAGTTCTGATCAATGAAATGGTGCCTTTGACTGACAAACTACTGACAAAACTCCATGCTTGATATTGCCCAAAAACTGTACTTGACATCATTTTAGCAAGATTTAGACTCTTTTAAACAAAATGCCTTGATGAAGCAAAAAATTTGGTTTGGGTACAACAAGTTAAAAGGTGAAACTAATATCAAAATCAATATTAAAACTACATCCAATGCTAAAATTGGTATTAAGGAATATTTGGATTTTGAGTAAATAATAGAATAGTAGCAGTAAAATTGGTAAATTATAAATAATAATAATAAATAATTGACGAGTAAATATTATTGTTATCTTGGTTAAATAAAATAATTGTATTAATGTTAAATTGAGATTTGAGAATAATTGTATTATGATGGCTAAATAGTAAGCTACTATTGGTTTATCGTTTTAATATTAAAAACAGCATCTGTAATGTATTTGATTAAATATCATTATTGTCATTATTCAAGGATAATGTCATCATGATCTTTGGAGAGATGAGTTAATGTATAAAGTTATATTGTCAACTTCAAACCCAAAAAAAAAAAGGGGGCTAACTTTTATTGTGTTTAACATAACTCTTAAACACTTAAGAATGTTAATTAGCTTAATTAATAGATATATAAAAATAAAATAAAAAATTAATTATTGCATTTTCTAGTGAAAATTCTTAGGCATGACATACAAACTTTATTATTTAAATATGGAATAAATATAGAATATTCCAGGTAATGGGCTTAGAAATACTGTGATACTTCAAACATACAATTGTTTGGAAAACACCCACCTTGGTGTTTATCAAGCATAATTTTCACAGTACAGCTAAGGGGAATCCAGGACCCACCAGTAAAGGTGATGTATTCTCCTTTAGGCAGAAACTTTACATTTGTGCTGTAGATGTTGTGGTCAACACTAATAATCTAGCTGAAACAACGGCTATCCTACGAGGCCTTTCAAACGCAATTTTAAAAGATTTAAAGAATTTGATAGTAAATGGGGGCATCCCAAATCATCATCAATGTCATGAAGGGTGATAAGATTGTGGAATGGCATCCAGGGGCAACTGTCAATTAAACTTGTTGACTCGCTAACAATCTGGACTATATCTTCTCTTTATTGCATATTTGACATCCTACAAATAAACTTGCTGATCTAACAACTAACAAAGAATTGGGTCTCAAAAAATGGGAATTGCCATAAAAGAAACTGCAAACCCTAATACGGAGCATCTACATGTAATCTACATGGTTAACTAGAGAGACCTGCAGCTCCTGAGACTCCATGTAAGGAGGGAGCTGCATTTGTTGGAGTCCATTGTGCTCCCAATGTCAGTTTTCTTGTTGGAAATGGTGCAGGATGAATGGCTGTAAGCGATGGAGCTGAATGGGAAGAGAATGGGAGAGCTGGACGCAAATTCATGGATGCAATAGCAGGCAGACACAAAGGGGGATTTCAGGGTTCAACAATAGCCCCATCAACAGGTATGCAGAATGAAAATGAAGGAGGTTGTCCCTCTTTAGGGAAGCAGGGACCTTATGGTTGGCCTGTAAAAGTTGCTCAGAATATCCTAGTATCAAAAATGAGAACAAAATTTGAGGAAATAGAGCACTATGAAGAAATGGAATTAATATGTAAGTTTAGCAATCTATGGCCTAGTCTTCCAAATCTGAATAGATGGGTTTCTCATACCTGGAAACCATGTCTAGACACACCTATTTTCATTTATCCATATGCTTAGTGTTTCTTCATTATTATATGTGAATCTGAAGCGAACAGAGACTGCATTTTGGCAAAGGCACCATGGGCTTGGGGGAAAGCATCTCTTTTTGTATAACCCTGGTTCTCAGATTTTAATCCTTCATTTGAAATTTTCAAAATTGTTCCAGTTTAGGTTAGATTGCCTAATCTGCCCTTGCACTTTTGGCTTCCCTCCAGGTTGGAAAGCATTGGATCAGCAGGTGGATATGTCTCCATCTCTCCTAAAACCTTAAGATACCATTTGGAAACAGACTCTTATTTATGAGAAGTTGGCATTTAGGGGTAAAATTGTTTTGGGCTTGGCCACATGTTGAGAGTGTATCCAGGGAAAAGAACGTAAAGGTGGCAAGGCTACTTGGTGGTTGAATGCAAATCTGCAGCAACAAGTAGTTGGTTTCCCCTTGAAGTTTGTATCTCCCATTAGTAGTTCAGCTTCACCTCAAGGGGCATCCATGGCACACATGGAAGAAGAATTGAATCTAGGTGAGGATAGTGTGCTTCATGATAAGTAGTAGTTTGTGGTAGTTTCTCCAACAGTAAATCACACTGTTACCCCTATTGCTTTGCCTTCTTCTGCAGGGAGATCTTGTCAGATTTGCCTTTGATCACTCAAGCTGCATAGAAGACAGAATTGTTGAGCCTTTGGATATGTTGTTAAGGGGCAGTAAAGCAGTTTGTTCTAATTTATTATGAGGATGTGTTAAAGCTAATGATTGTATCTTTGACCAATGATGTTGAATGTTATGAAATGTTTCAAGAATCTAAAAGGCTTGACCACCCTTCCTTGGAAGAGAAATACCCCTTTGCTAAGGGTGTGAGGTGTAGGGGACAAGGATGTGGAATTTGTATCTCCCTAAAGAGGAGGTTGGATTAAAGTTGCGACCAAAAAAGCCAAAACAAAGAAAAGAGCCTCTTCCCAGATGATTTTAAGATCTCATGTTAAAAAGAGGATGGACAAAAATTAATGTTGTTTGGTTAGTTTTTAAAAGGGTAGGGAACTAATTAATCTAAAAAAACAATGGAGTGGATCTCCTAGAAACTTCAAGTAATCCTAACATGCAATTTGAGCCTTCATTGGCTCTTAAGGATGGTTAGCAAATGAATCAAAAGATGGAAATCCAATGCCTAACACATGATAATAATCCATTTATTATTTGGTTTCTGTTTGATTGACTGATACAGGTAATTTCATATGATTTTTTTTTTGTGAGAGCAAGTATAATACTACCTAAGCATTGGCTTCTCACCAACTTTCAAGGTTTAAGTTTGCAGTGTACCTACAACTGATCCATAAATATTCCACTTGCTTGTAAGAGACCTGCCGTCTCTAACCTCTGCTAACTGTTGCTGATTGACTAGGGTTTGAATTTTTTTTGGGTGATTTACCAGGAATGCATAAAAATTCACAGAACCAAGAAATACAGAAGCACAAATATAATATATTATATCAGAGATTTTATTATCATGAAATTACATTGAGAACATTCATAACCGGATGGTGATCCTCTGACGAAGAAACCCTGATGTGAATCTCACAAATCTGCTCAATGATGACTCCTGGATGAAGCCAACTCTCAGGCAATGATTTGGCTGATCTCTCACAGCCTCAAGATTGCATAAACACTGAAGAGGGCACGTTCTTCAATGCTGGTATGAAGACTAGCAGCTGAAACCCTAAGTCTCAAGCTCAAATCCCAGACTCACAAAGACAAATTCAAAATGCTCATAATGAATGAGGTCGATTTGCTTTTTGAGTCCTTAAATACTTCTCCTCAAACAATTCCTCCAAAATGCTTTTTAATTATTTAAATATATCTCAAATAACTTTTGTTGTTGACTTTATATTATATCAC